>OV121126.1:10804906-11362406 GCA_921293315.2 Nemurella pictetii
TTTACTGGTCATTAATGTCAGTCAAAATTAAATTCAGTAATAATCTATCATGACTCCATTTCAATATCAAATAGTTAAATTCAAACAAATAGATTGATTTTGATGGCTTTAAAAAGCACTACATCATTGTCTAGGTCGCACAAAGTTGAAGCCATGCATTTATTTTAATATATACAGATATTTACAATTATAGATGAAGCTTGTGCTTGACGATAAGATGCTAGCTGCAAAAGCTGGTGTCGTAGAGTTTGGATTGTTTGAATCAGGTATCCGAATGCATGGTAATCAGTCAAATATATCACCATAGCTGAGAGACCGCACCAAAAGAATCACCACAAAAAACTCCTTAACACAAACTTCAACGGTGGAATTTCAAAATGTCGATTTCAATAAATATTTATTTAGGAGTTATATAGGAAGTCCTGTCGTATAACCGTTGATTTAAATTCGCAGAAGGCAAATTCATTTGAAACGTATCAAGCATGTATCATTTCTGTAAACACCACGAATTCCGAGAATCTAGCAATTGGATGAGGATATAATCTTACACAATTGAGCGACCTTTGCTGCTGCTGCTATCAACTGGCTCTTCTAAAAGTGCAAGCAAATCTCTGATAGCGGCAGCAGAAATTCTCGAGTGTTATAACATGTGACAGGCTTTGATTAGAATCATGATACAAGTTTCGTTTATTCCGTTAACATCCACTGATCTCAATTACCCGGATCGTAGTGAGCCAAGGTCATGTAAAGTAAAGCCAGTTTTTCACCATCTTGCTCCCCCAATCAAAGCCGATGCACTTTTTATGCAGAAATACAGAGAATTATGAAATGAGAAGATTCCTATACAATGATGAAATCGTTTTCAAATCAAATTTACTTTTCATATATTACGTAGCCTGTTAACGGCATCAAAGTTTCACTGTACTAAGCTCTATCCATGGCTATAGAGATCAGTGGGAAGACATGATAAAGTGGCTCAATACGGCATCAAAGTCTCGCTGTACGAAGCGCTATCCATGGCTATAGAGATCAGTGGGAAGACATGATAAAGTGGCTCAATACGGCATCAAAGTTTCACTGTACTCAGCTCTATCCATGGCTATAGAGATCAGTGGGAAGACATGATAAAGTGGCTCAATACGGCATCAAAGTCTCGCTGTACGAAGCGCTATCCAGGCTATAGAGATCAGTGGGAAGACATGATAAAGTGGCTCAATACGGCATCAAAGTCTCGCTGTACGAAGCGCTATCCAGGCTATAGAGATCAGTGGGAAGACATGATAAAGTGGCTCAATACGGCATCAAAGTCTCGCTGTACGAAGCGCTATCCAGGCTATAGAGATCAGTGGGAAGACATGATAAAGTGGCTCAATACAGCATCAAAGTCTCACTGTGCGAAGCGCTATCCAGGCTATAGAGATCAGTGGGAAGACATGATAAAGTGGCTCAATACGGCATCAAAGTCTCGCTGTACAAAGCGCTATCCATGGCTATAGAGATCAGTGGGAAGACATGATAAAGTGGCTCAATACGGCATCAAAGTCTCGCTGTACAAAGCGCTATCCAGGCTATAGAGATCAGTGGGAAGACATGATAAAGTGGCCCAATACGGCATCAAAGTCTCGCTGTACAAAGCGCTATCCATGGCTATAGAGATCAGTGGGAAGACATGATAAAGTGTCTCAATACGGCATCAAAGTCTCACTGTACGAAGCGCTATCCAGGCTATAGAGATCAGTGGGAAGACATGATAAAGTGTCTCAATACGGCATCAAAGTCTCGCTGTACGCAGCGCTATCCAGGCTATAGAGATCAGTGGGAAGACATGATAAAGTGGCTCAATACGGCATCAAAGTCTCGCTGTACGCAGCGCTATCCAGGCTATAGAGATCAGTGGGAAGACATGATAAAGTGGCTCAATACGGCATCAAAGTCTCGCTGTACGAGGCGCTATCCAGGCTATAGAGATCAGTGGGAAGACATGATAAAGTGTCTCAATACGGCATCAAAGTCTCGCTGTACGAAGCGCTATCCAGGCTATAGAGATCAGTGGGAAGACATGATAAAGTGGCTCAATACGGCATCAAAGTCTCGCTGTACGAAGCGCTATCCATGGCTATAGAGATCAGTGGGAAGACATGATAAAGTGTCTCAATACGGCATCAAAGTCTCGCTGTACAAAACGCTATCCAGGCTATAGAGATCAGTGGGAAGACATGATAGAGTGGCTCAATACGGCATCAAAGTCTCGCTGTACGAAGCGCTATCCAGGCTGTAGAGATCAGTGGGAAGACATGATAAAGTGTCTCAATACGGCATCAAAGTCTCGCTGTACGAAGCGCTATCCATGGCTATAGAGATCAGTGGGAAGACATGATAAAGTGTCTCAATACGGCATCAAAGTCTCGCTGTACGAAACGCTATCCAGGCTATAGAGATCAGTGGGAAGACATGATAAAGTGGCTCAATACGGCATCAAAGTCTCGCTGTACGAAGCGCTATCCAGGCTGTAGAGATCAGTGTGAAGACATGATAAAGTGTCTCAATACAGCATCAAAGTCTCGCTGTACGAAGCGCTATCCATGGCTATAGAGATCAGTGGGAAGACGTCATGATAAAGTGGCTCAATACGGCATCAAAGTCTCGCTGTACGAAGCGCTATCCAGGCTATAAAGATCAGTGGGAAGACATGATAAAGTGTCTCAATACGGCATCAAAGTCTCTCTGTACGAAGCGCTATCCAGGCTATAGAGATCAGTGGGAAGACATGATAAAGTGTCTCAATACGGCATCAAAGTCTCGCTGTACGAAGCGCTATCCAGGCTATAGAGATCAGTGGGAAGACATGATAAAGTGGCTCAATACGGCATCAAAGTCTCGCTGTACGCAGCGCTATCCAGGCTATAGAGATCAGTGGGAAGACATGATAAAGTGGCTCAATACGGCATCAAAGTCTCGCTGTACGAGGCGCTATCCAGGCTATAGAGATCAGTGGGAAGACATGATAAAGTGTCTCAATACGGCATCAAAGTCTCGCTGTACGAAGCGCTATCCAGGCTATAGAGATCAGTGGGAAGACATGATAAAGTGTCTCAATACGGCATCAAAGTCTCGCTGTACGAAGCGCTATCCATGGCTATAGAGATCAGTGGGAAGACATGATAAAGTGTCTCAATACGGCATCAAAGTCTCGCTGTACAAAACGCTATCCAGGCTATAGAGATCAGTGGGAAGACATGATAAAGTGGCTCAATACGGCATCAAAGTCTCGCTGTACGAAGCGCTATCCAGGCTGTAGAGATCAGTGGGAAGACATGATAAAGTGTCTCAATACGGCATCAAAGTCTCGCTGTACGAAGCGCTATCCATGGCTATAGAGATCAGTGGGAAGACATGATAAAGTGTCTCAATACGGCATCAAAGTCTCGCTGTACGAAACGCTATCCAGGCTATAGAGATCAGTGGGAAGACATGATAAAGTGGCTCAATACGGCATCAAAGTCTCGCTGTACGAAGCGCTATCCAGGCTGTAGAGATCAGTGTGAAGACATGATAAAGTGTCTCAATACAGCATCAAAGTCTCGCTGTACGAAGCGCTATCCATGGCTATAGAGATCAGTGGGAAGACGTCATGATAAAGTGGCTCAATACGGCATCAAAGTCTCGCTGTACGAAGCGCTATCCAGGCTATAAAGATCAGTGGGAAGACATGATAAAGTGTCTCAATACGGCATCAAAGTCTCTCTGTACGAAGCGCTATCCAGGCTATAGAGATCAGTGGGAAGACATGATAAAGTGTCTCAATACGGCATCAAAGTCTCGCTGTACGAAGCGCTATCCAGGCTATAGAGATCAGTGGGAAGACATGATAAAGTGGCTCAATACGGCATCAAAGTCTCGCTGTACGAAGCGCTATCCATGGCTATAGAGATCAGTGGGAAGACATGATAAAGTGTCTCAATACGGCATCAAAGTCTTGCTGTACGAAGCGCTATCCATGGCTATAGAGATCAGTGGGAAGACATGATAAAGTGGCTCAATACGGCATCAAAGTCTTGCTGTACGAAGCGCTATCCAGGCTATAGAGATCAGTGGGAAGACATGATAAAGTGTCTCAATACGGCATCAAAGTCTTGCTGTACGAAGCGCTATCCATGGCTATAGAGATCAGTGGTGTACACTCGAAAATTTTCCCATCAGATAAGAAGCATAATGGTAATTTATAATCAGATAAGACGATATCACTGGGCTAAAAAAAACGTTGGTGTGACATTCTGAGAGAATTTGTAGGTTAAATTATTAAAATAATAAATATTGATTATGCAAGTGATTTCATTGTTGTCGTATTCAATCTTTGACACCAATGGCTCATTTGTTTATATCTTGAAAGCTGACGGGAAAACAGATGAGATTATTTTAGCTCTTTAGGTCTGTTTTTTGTGTCTGTTCGCACTCCACAGGCCAATCGGCTGAATTAATTTTGATGAAAATTTCAGAATATCGTCGTTTATCCTCAAAATAGACTCTGTAATATTTTCAGCACAATATACCGAAAACTTTTCTTATAAATTAGTTTCTACGAAAAAATTCACTTTTTTCAGATCATGTTTTTCACTCTGGAGGTCAAACCGTTTATTACATTTCAACTAAACATTCCAGATTTCTTGACCCTTACAACACAGGAACGGTGTTAAAATTTTATTGATGTAACTTTGACATAGTTTAGCTCCAGCCAATATCAAGCTGGCAGTGACATGTTTCTGATCTTATTTATCCAATCCCGAAATTACCCCAATCCCGCATAATAAGAAACTAAGAAGTTCGCCAGTTGGTCTCCTGAAGTGAAATTCTGCCATTTTTTTTTTAAATGTGAGAAGAAATGAGAACATTGATCAGTGTTTTAAACGATACAAATGAAAGCTCTCATCTCATCTAACCTTAAATGAATACGCACAGAATCGCTCTGCGGTGCATTTACAAAAATCACACACAAAATTACCACATCAACTCTAAAATTAGATATCAGTTAAACCGCCCTTGAGCCAAGACAAACAAAACAATCGCAAGTCTCTAGGTGAACGGGTGCAATCTCGCCAACTTCGCATGTTTGCCAAAAGCCCGGCCGCCTGGTTTCGCCACCCCTGCGCCCCGGAGGGCCGATTACAATGTCACCCATGACAACGGACAAACAATCGAGTTTCACTTTTGTTCGAAAAAGGGTTTAAAAAGGGAAAGATGGTGAATCTATTTCGGCTGCGACTACCTGGAATCCACAAGGCCATGTGAAATGGCGAGCGTCGGTCACTCATCGACAAATCCAGCCTGCGGTGATCTTTCTCATGGCTCCTAATCGCTAGAGAGCTGCCTAACCGCAGAGAGAGACGCGAGCGTTGGCATTTCGAGCAAGGCTAGGTTGGGATACGCAGCTCGAGTTGAATCGCATGTTAGAACCGCTTCCTACCTGTGTTAGCAACTGTCCAGTCTGTACAACGTGCAAGCTTCCAGCAAGGCTAGGTTGGGATACGCAGCTCGAGTTGAATCGCATGTTAGAACCGCTTCCTACCTGTGTTAGCAACTGTCCAGTCTGTACAACGTGCAAGCTTCCAGCAAGGCTCGGTTGGGATACGCAGCTCGAGTTGAATCGCATGTTAGAACTGCTTCCTACCTGTGTTAGCAACTGTCCAGTCTGTACAACGTGCAAGCTTCGAGCAAGGCTCGGTTGGGATACGCAGCTCGAGTTGAATCGCATGTTAGAACCGCTTCCTACCTGTGTTAGCAACTGTCCAGTCTGTACAACGTGCAAGCTTGGAGCAAGGCTAGGTTGGGATACGCAGCTCGAGTCGAATCGCATGTTAGAACCGCTTCCTACCTGTGTTAGCAACTGTCCAGTCTGTACAACGTGCAAGCTTGGAGCAAGGCTAGGTTGGGATACGCAGCTCGAGTTGAAACACATGTTAGAACCGCTTCCTACCTGTGTTAGCAACTGTCCAGTCTGTACAACGTGCAAGCTTGGAGCAAGGCTCGGTTGGGATACGCAGCTCGAGTTGAATCGCATGTTAGAACCGCTTCCTACCTGTGTTAGCAACTGTCCAGTCTGTACAACGTGCAAGCTTGGAGCAAGGCTAGGTTGGGATACGCAGCTCGAGTTGAATCGCATGTTAGAACCGCTTCCTACCTGTGTTAGCAACTGTCCAGTCAGTACAACGTGCAAGCTTCCAGCAAGGCTAGGTTGGGATACGCAGCTCGAGTTGAAACACATGTTAGAACCGCTTCCTACCTGTGTTAGCAACTGTCCAGTCTGTACAACGTGCAAGCTTGGAGCAAGGCTAGGTTGGGATACGCAGCTCGAGTTGAATCGCATGTTAGAACCGCTTCCATACCTGTGTTAGCAACTGTCCAGTCTGTACAACGTGCAAGCTTCCAGCAAGGCTAGGTTGGGATAAGCAGCTCGAGTTGAAACACATGTTAGAACCGCTTCCTACCTGTGTTAGCAACTGTCCAGTCTGTACAACGTGCAACACTCAATCCGAGATGGCCGAAAAAATATCTGTGGCTGAGATTAGATCGTTGATAAAGCTTTGCAATCGCCGAGAAAAGCTTGAGTATGGTAGTCAAGCATTTGATAAGCGATAGAAAAAAACAGATTTGTCTGGAAGAGCGAAGAGTAGCGAGTTCACCACTCTCGCCGCTTGTAGCGCTCTCTAAGTGGCGACTTGGCGGCGTCCGCCCGACGTCGGTGATGTCGCGGAGAAAGCAGCCTTGAGACAGTTTACCCAGCGAGCAGCGAGCAACAGCTGATAGCTTCCGTAAACACCCCGCCGGCAAGTAGCGAGTAGCGAGTAGCAAGCAGCAAGTAGCAAGTAGCAAGCAGCAAGCAGCAAGCAGCAAGCAGCGAGCAGCAAGCAGCAAGCAGCAAGCAGCAAGCAGCAAGCAGCAAGCAGCAAGCAGCAAGCAGCAAGCAGCAAGCAGCAAGCAGCAAGCAGCAAGCAGCAAGCAAGCAAGCAGCAAGCAGCAAGCAGCAAGCAGCAAGCAGCAAGCAGCAAGCAGCAAGCAGCAAGCAGCAAGCAGCAAGCAGCAAGCAGCAAGCAGCAAGCAGCAAGCAGCAAGCAGCAAGCAGCAAGCAGCAAGCAGCAAGCAATCTCACATAGTATCGAGGAGGCTTTGTTTGCCACTGATGCTCAATCTCAAGCGTCAACTGACAGTTGACATAATATAAAAGAGTATCTTTTCCTGATGATAACTGCCCTTGTGTAATGTTACGCCCAACATTGCCACCTGAAGATTACGCCAAGAGTTCCCTGCATAAGAATAATAAGATGTTTGCTATACGTTTGTGAATCAGTCGAATCGTTGCGAGCAAGACCGAGCAACGTCCGTTGATCACAATTCGCTGGATCTGACAGGAATTAGCGACTGACCGCGATTAGAGATAAGAGCGCCGATCAAGATATCGATGACTGGCTCTCCACAGAAACATGGCCGCATAACGCCATTCATACGACTCGATATGAATCTATTTCACGGAGCGCTGTTCTAGTTGATGCAAAAAGGGAAGAATTCGCAAAGGAAGTTTTACCTAGATTGCTGTGGGTGCTTTAACTTCACCCCACGCTGACGATTCTGAGCTCAACAACGCTTTTTCTGCAAAGTTTCCCATAATGATGATTGGGATCATTGATGAAGAGTAAGATCATTGGGTAACACCGAATGCTGGACGGTTTGGAAGGGCGATCTGGAAACTCTGATGACGTAGATGTCGACGGACGGTGACCTCTTGACCTCCTCGGGGCAACGGAACACAATCGCGACGACGGCGATAGCAAACATCTGACCGACGGGGTCTTCGCGTTGTGCCCCCAGCAGCCTCTGTACTCTGCTTAATGTAGCAACAACCCGGACCGCTCAGCGCTAGTAGTCAGCATTAACACCAACACGATGCGAAAGTAATTAGCAGTCAACGATTTACCTTAATTTCTAGCTGCATTAGTTGATAAGTGTAATAATAAAGTAGCTGAGTATTTAATTGATCTTTTCAGGAAAATTGGTCATTTTTACCCAGTTCTGTCCACGAAGTAACGTAATTTGTGTTTGTATTAGATATCACATACATATTATATCATATCTTGTGACCAAACTGCTAGCTTCACATGATTAGCAATACACCTATCCCATTCAAAATTCTATCAAAATGACATCATGGTACCCACTTTCTAAAGCCAGGCAGAGCAATTCGGAATGTGATTTCCCTGTCTTCCTTTGCACACTGCAGGTTGCATTCCCTGTGAAACGGTGTCAAGCCACCTCCAAGTTGATTATTTAATTACAACGCAAGGGGTGATTATGTACCTACCTATCTATCGACAAAAGGAGACGAGAACGTTTTTTTGAAACTGTTTGGTAGATCGTAGGGCAGTGGATCTTAATTGCCTGATTGACGTAGAAATTTGTACCGATTGACAGATTTGTATGAAATACAAAATATTATTTAGGTTTTTCTTATTTTTACTCAGCAACTTTGAATGATTGCTACGTTTCTTTTTTTTGTAAAATCCATGCACATCTTTAGCATTTGAAATAAAACTTCATGATTTCTGGAGGGGTTGCTAGGCAGGAAAAATGCGCGTCCGAACCGGGATAGGAACCCGGGACCTTCCGCTTGCCGGGCGGTTGCTCTGACCAACTGAGCTATCCGGCCGCACAAGATTCCTGCTTCGCTGGGTGAGGAAAGGGCTCTCTCGGGAGAGAAGGGGAAGAAGCGACTCGTAATGCTACGAGTTCTACGCAGGCATCCAGTGCAAGTGCATTCTACGTCCCCGTGACAGAGACACGGCTCTGACGTTTTGCACCCAGCCTCAATCTCAGAAGAGATGGAAGGGATGTACAAAACAATCATTAGTAAATTTTACTTAATTGTACTTTCTGAGAAATTCACGAAAAAATGTTTAGTAATGCTACAAATCGCTTGAAATTTACTAAAAAAGGTTTTGTACAACACCACGTTCGTTTTATCAGTGTACGTCCAGTGGGTATCTGACGTCATATTTCTCTGAGTGCACTAGGTCTATTAGCTGTAAGAAAACTAAGATGGCCACAACTGGTCGGTCCAACCTGTGTATACAGGCCAGGCTGAATATGCGGATAGCTATATATAACACGTTGAAAAAGTTCGAATTTCGTCACACAAGGATATGGAATTTCGCAACGAAATTGTCTGCAAATAGCTTCCCATGCGATGGATGACTGTAATTGGTGTTTCAAATTTAATGGGCTACGTTTAGATGGCAATTAACTTACTGCTACCAAATATTTTCATACCATTTATAGAGAGGAGTTGTAAGCCTGACCTCTTGATGGCGTTGGCAAGGTCGAATGTCGGAAGGTCGCCTACCTTTGTGCGTCGAATCGGTATTATGTCTTTCTCCTGATAGAGATGGAGTAATCTACGCCTTCTATGTTCATTCACATGTCACAGTCCTGTTTCTATCTCCATGGAGCCACGTTATAATCGGGGTTAGTCGAGTTGTTGGCGTGTGATTGCAGCATAGCGTCACTAGATTCACCACCTTCTATGTTCATTCATAGTCCTGTTTCTATCTCCATGGAGCCACGTTATAATCGGGGTTAGTCGAGTTGTTGGCGTGTGATTGCAGCATAGCGTCACTAGATTCACCACCTTCTATGTTCATTCACAGTCCTGTTTCTATCTCCATGGAGCCACGTCATAATCGGGGTTAGTCGAGTTGTTGGCGTGTGATTGCAGCATAGCGTCACTAGATTCACCACCTTCTATGTTCATTCATAGTCCTGTTTCTATCTCCATGGAGCCACGTTATAATCGGGGTTAGTCGAGTTGTTGGTGTGTGATTGCTGCATAGCGTCACTAGATTCACCGCCTTCTATGTTCATTCACAGTCCTGTTTCTATCTCCATGGAGCCCAACAACTCAAATAAACTTAATATCCACTCGAAAGTCAGTTAACCGTGTAGCACAGTTGTTAATGCTTAACCCCGGCAACGATGTAAGATCCAGGCTCGACTTCCGGTACGGATATTTTGTTTCCAATAATAGGCAAAGTAGTTCATTTTCTGGGAGAGCGTACTATTCTTCAGGGAGCGCCATTGCTCGAAACAGGCTCTGCGATTCCAGCTTCACACAACTGTGAAATGTTATCTAAACTATTTTAGATTTTAGTTGGTTAATTTGTCAACAGTTTACGTTCAGATAATCAGATCAGTGAATGAATTCAATTCAAGGTTAGTGACATATTTAAAGCCATACGGTTTAGTTTTGATTGTTGACATTTTGAAATTCCATCGTTGAAGTTTGGTTTTAGGAGTTGCTATGTGTGTGAAAAAAGGCTTCCCTTTTTTAGTATAATGTCTCTCTGTGTATAGACTGTATGCATTTAGAGATCTCCCTGTTATAGACGTGACCACAGTGTGGAAAACACACCCTCTGTCTGCTTATACGATGACTTGCATCTGAATGGTTGTTTGCATTTAGCACTTGAAAGTTAAAGCGCATCAAGAGCCTACATTTCTCGTGCGATCACAGCAGCAGCCTGCGTCGACGCTCGTCTTGCTATTAGCTCATATTCACACCTTATTTTCATCGAAATTATCATCTTTTATCGAATAAATTTTCATTTGCAAGCATCGCGCATTGGAAAATTGAAGCAATGATATTTCACCAGTGCGGAGTTGGTGCCGAGAAATCATTTCAAATTAATGGAAGTCTTCAAGAAATAGCTTAATGTTCTCTAATACTAGAAACAGAATAACCATTTCATAATTTGTATCCGTACCGGGATTTGAACCCAGATCTTTCACTTGCCCAGGGTTAAGCAATAATTTTACGGAAAATTCATCCTTTTTCATTCAATCAAAGTTATATCAAGATGACGTCATGATAGCCACGCGCTAAAGCCAGGCAGAGCAATTCGGGTTGTGATTTCCCTGTCTTCCTTTGTTATTTAGAAGAGTTTTTTTTTCACAACTGGTAGTACGTCCAGTGGGTATCTGACGTCACTTTTCTCTGAGTGGAATACGTCTACTCCAATGGTGGAATTCTTATTAAGTTGATTTGCAAACACAATATTTTGAACTCGAGGCAGAATGAAAATATTAAATTTTAAAGCAAATCAAACTGGAATATTGGTGGCAAAGAACGGAGTGTTGCGAGTGTTGTGTTTTGCGTGCGAGTGTACCCCGGCAGCAAGCGAGCTGGATCTACATAGAGATTGTTGGACGAGATAGCAGCTATCTTATCAGCTAGAGAACGAGCGGTTATCAATAGTTCAACAGTTTCACTTGCTGCTGATAGCTCGGAGGGCTCGGAGTCCTCCTCCCCCCATGTGGTGGCCCCCCGCAATGGGGCAGCTCTGTGGTCATGTGGGCCGTCACTCACACAGTTACACAATGATTAAAAACTTATAACTTTTTGAATAAAATTTGATTTTCGAGAAAATTTCAGTTATTTTTCAAATCACGTTTCTCACTCTAGAGGTCAAACCATTAAATATTTTTTGATCAAACTTTCGAGATATCTTAAACCTAGTCTCACGACGAATGTGTAAAAATTTCATTGTTTTATGTTGCGTATTTTTCATGTGAACGACTTTTTTTTATTTCTAACGTGTTTCAAATGAACATCATTCATGTGTCACACATCCACTATAATGAGGATTAAATAATCCCTGTAGCAATTTATTTATCTGCTAATATACTCTCCGATAACAGTCAGCGATCGACACTGACGTGGGAATTATACGATATTGAAATCAAATAGCTTCCAGGTATTTCACCTGCTACATAATTATGTTGTGAAATGATCTTTAAGCCTGTCAGCCGAAGCTTTGTGAGATGTCCATCTTAAGACAGTAAACTAACAAATCTTGGTTACGAACGAAGCGAGTTCAGCGAATCTTCAATCACACTCACTGCTTCATAAATCCTATATGTTTTCTTTGTCTATTCGCACTCTACAGGCCAAACGCCTCAAACGATTTGGATGAAATTTTATGGGTACCTTTGTCCTCTTTCAACTTAGACCCTGTACTATTTTAAGCACATTCCAGTAACAACTTTTTATAAAAATAAGTTTTTACGGAAATGTTCAGTTTTTTCACTTCCCTGGCTTCGCGAACACTCAGAGAACCGTATTGTGGATGAGCGTAAGACTAACACTCATCCACAACACGATTATATGAGTGTTCGCAAGCCCATGGTAAGTATTTTGGTTTTATTGATTTGTGTTTTGTGTGCTGTCTCTATAAAGGTGTAGACAAATATCTGTACAAGTGATGCATTGGCTGTAAGTCGTCGTGTGTTTCACCGACCACAAGGTTCCCTGTTCGAGCCCCGTCGCGCAATCTGCGGTCGTGTCAAGACAGCAGTCGCCCGCCGTCTCGGATACCGCGTTATTGCTTCGACTGTCTTGCGGTGGTCCGACAAGAATTTGTCCACACTTCGAGGTTGCCCCAATAGTTTTGTGTTGGTATTAGGGAGAGTGTACGTACTTTAAACTAGTAATATGTAGTATAATATAGTATACTATAGTAGTACTAAATACTATATATATACTATATAAATAATATATATAAAGATATATTACTATATATACTATATATAATAATATATATAAATATATATATTGAAACCATGTGGCAGGATTTTTCTAATCATTTTTTTCAAATTCCTTTTTGTTTTTGGAAAAAAAATACTGTATTTGTCAGTTATTAATTTTGTCCTGAAGAAGCAAGGCGAAACGTTGGCTTTCTTAAATAAAGTTTATGTCCGTTGCATTAACCGTTAAAGTGTCTTCCATATTTATCAACTAGGATAAGATGATACTTATAAAAATGGCCGCCATTCACATTCCGCCATCTCATGAAAGTAAATCCACGCGGCGGTGTTTGAAAATCACAGCATGAAACACTAGAACAGTGGCTAAACGTTTTATTTAACACTCGCATAGCTTCTAGCATTTTACTAGCTACTTTATTATTACACTTATCAACTAATGCAGCTAGAAATTAAGGTAAATCGGTGAGTGATAATTACTTTCGCATCGTGTTGGTGTTAATGCTGACTACTAGCGCTGAGCGGACCGGGTTGTTGTTAAATTAAATATACATAAAATAAGTCGGATTTCTAGTTTTGTTCACGTACTTATTTGTTATGTGGTTGTGTTTAGGTTTTCAGAGGAAGATTGTAGAAAAACGTAAAAGGGTGGAATGAGCTAGAAGAAAAGGATGAAGAGTTGGATGTTTGATTTTAGGCTCGAATCAACTAAATTTGTCAGTATTTTATTCATCTTAGAAAAGTTTTTGCTGTCCCAGTGAAGGCAACCTGGTGATATGTCAAAAAATCTTGTTTGTACACCTATTTTGAGAAAGCGTTCACCCAGCCGACGGCAACTCCACGACATTGTTGCTTAACCTCGGCAGCTACGACCAGCAATGAAACAACGGCTCGGACAACCGGCTTCACGTTGAGCAACAACCTTCGGCGACGCGAAGACACCCGAAAATAGCCGAGGAGAGAGTCTACCTGAACCTACTCGGTCATTTCCGCGTTGATCAACATTTATTTGTCGCTATTCCGAAGTTGATTTGCAACAATGTTTGACCCCAAGGCAAATTACGAGCAAGAAAGCAAGATATGCATAGAAATAACAACTAAAGACTAAATACAAATTACAGTATTCAAAAGAAATATATCCGTGAAAAATGGAATGCCAACAATCGTAGCAGCGTAGCAACACTAGCAACAGCAGTGACACCGGTGTTTGCTGGCATTAGGCAAGGCACATAGTGATGCCAACAATCGTAGCAGCGTGGCAACACTAGCAACAGCAGTGACACCGGTGTTTGCTGGCATTAGGCAAGGCACATAGTAATGCCAACAATCGTAGCAGCGTAGCAACACTAGCAACAGCAGTGACACCGGTGTTTGCTGGCATCAGGCAAGGCACATAGTAATGCCAACAATCGTAGCAGCGTGGCAACACTAGCAACAGCAGTGACACCGGTGTTTGCTGGCATTAGGCAAGGCACATAGTAATGCCAACAATCGTAGCAGCGTAGCAACACTAGCAACAGCAGTGACACCGGTGTTTGCTGGCATTAGGCAAGGCACATAGTAATGCCAACAATCGTAGCAGCGTAGCAACACTAGCAACAGCAGTGACACCGGTGTTTGCTGGCATTAGGCAAGGCACATAGTAATGCCAACAATCGTAGCAGCGTGGCAACACTAGCAACAGCAGTGACACCGGTGTTTGCTGGCGTTGAGACAAGGCACACAGTAATGCCAACAATCGTAGCAGCGTAGCAACACTAGCATCAGCAGTGACACCGGTGTTTGCTGGCATTAGGCAAGGCACACAGTAATGCCAACAATCGTAGCAGCGTAGCAACACTAGCAACAGCAGTGACACCGGTGTTTGCTGGCATTAGCTCCTGGACGATCCAATCTGTCCGAGATTGCAACTCCTGACACCAGATCGGGCGGCGAGATGAAACAATCTCGCGCAGCCTCGTCCAGGATTCACAAGGCGGTGAGAAAAACATGCTCGTTACGAAAATATAGAAAAAACACCGCCCCTTCTAGACTGTACTCGTCGATCCCTTGTCCCCCTTTCCCCTACAATCTAACATCGGTAGGGGTGAAGGGGGAAGTGGGTTTGAATTAAGGTGGCTGGAGCGCCGCTAGTTTTCCTTGCTGCCCCATTTCGTAAGGAGCTTTGAAGGTTTTCTAGTAGGGACCATAAATCTTCCTTTTCTATTGGCATAGTCGTACGCTTTGCCGGTTCCCTTTTTCCACTGTCTTCTTTGCTTATCAACCAATTTAATTAGCTTGTTTGGCGGATGCTTTTGACACTGTCCACCAATTGTTAAAATCAAGTCCTAATATCCGGTTTTACTGTGGCTTGTTATTTTTTTAACAGGCTGTTACCACAATGTCCAGGCATCTCGTTGGTAGTTGCCATGGTAACAAATTAAATAATTTGTGTAATTATTTTCGAGCAATAAGGGGAAGAGGAGGCTGGAAAGAATTGGGAGAGCAGATAGTGATAGCAGAGACCAAATATGAATATAGAGGAGGACACATGAAGAAAGGTGATATTGAAATGCATGAAAAAGGATGTGGGGCAATACTCATTTTTAAATAGGATTGGAATGGAGTGGAATGGATTGGAGAAAAGTGAGAAGAAGTTAACGGTCCATAGTGAAATATTTATGTTTAAACTAATTTAAAATAATTGTTTCATGACATTTTCCATTGAGTTAACTTCATTATGCCCACTAAGTAAAGCCAGTTGGATTTAGATTTCCATGTCTTCCTTTGTTTAACTGCAGAGCCAATAATATTATTTGTGGACCTTTTCAACCAAAGAAGACGGGAAAATCAAAAGCCCAATTGGCCTCTCTCTTGTGGCTAGTTGACGACACTTAAAAAACGACCTCATTGCAAATCACTGTACCAAATCCACTCGCGCGCAAAATAAAAAATACACAAATATGCAAAAACTGAAAAAAACATCAACAAACACAATTCTATCCAACTGCATCTTAGGAAATCCCCGTCACACACCAGTCATACTTGTAAAGTGAACGCAAAAGAAAACAACAGTCATGATGGTAGCGCGCCAAGAGGGGAGACACCCCTAAAATCGGGTCTAGGCGTCTCAGCGCCGTTATCAATCAATCAAGAAGACAGTGTGCATCGATTAGAGATTCATTTCTGCTTGTTGAGGGCTTGCTTCCAGAAGACCGGGCCGAGACGCTAGCAGTTATTAATTATTTGCATGCAAGTTTTTGGGGGGGGGCCTCGGAGGAAGGAGCAGCTATGCGGCAATAACAACTCATTATCGGCGAATCAATCAGCGGCGTCGAGACAGGTGAAAAACAACGTTGTACTTAGTGCACGCGCACTTGCACCCTGGTCATACTCCCGTCTTGGGGATGCTTGGCGGGATGATCGCGGAGAGCCATTGTGTGCACGGGCGGAAAAACACCTTTGTGAGGGTTTGATTGGATGTCTTAAGGGTAGAAACGTTTTGTAGAGATTTTTAAGGTTTTTTTGGGCATGTTTTTTTTTACGTTACGAACGTATACGTGTTTTTTGATGAAACATTTTACATAATACCATTACTTTCTTAAGATCCGTGTATTTTTCTAATCTTGGTCCGTTGTTTTCAAAAATTTAGTTAACTGGGTTTTTGAATGCTAGCAAACTCAAACCTTTCCCGAAATTTTGCAAAGCTGTGTTTCCTGCCTCATCAACGGTCTAAACGAGTGCCAGATAAATTTTGGTTTAGTTTCTTGGTTTATTTGGTTTTCTTTATAAGGCTTGGATCATTGTATAGGTTCGATGTGTTGCTAATTTTGGCACTCGAGTTTGGACAGTTGATAAAGCAGGCAGCACAGCTTTGCGAAACGTCGGGACTCGAACTTAGACCGTTGATAAAGCAGGCAGCACAGCTTTGCGAAACATCGGGACTCGAACTTAGACCGTTGATAAAGCAGGCAGCACAGCTTTGCGAAACGTCGGGACTCGAGTTTAGACAGTTGATAAAGCAGGCAGCACAGCTTTGCGAAACATCGGGACTCGAACTTAGACCGTTGATAAAGCAGGCAGCACAGCTTTGCGAAACGTCGGGACTCGAGTTTAGACAGTTGATAAAGCAGGCAGCACAGCTTTGCGAAACGTCGGGACTCGAGTTTAGACAGTTGATAAAGCAGGCAGCACAGCTTTGCGAAACGTTGGGAAAAAGTATTACTTTGGGAGCTTAGAATTCAATATCAAAGTCAAATTATTTTTTCTGTAAACTACATAACACCCTTTATTGCGGTACAGATGGATAGCGGGGTAATTTTCCTGTAACGTTCCATAAGAAATTAGCAAGAAGGCCATGTCCGATCTTAAAAACAGAAGCAGTTTGTCAAGAATTCCATGAATCTTTGTCTGCATGCGCCACAAAGACAAAGACAAGCAAAAGAAGATTTCGAACAGAAAAAATAATTAAAAATTCTACATGCATCGATGTCAGAAGACATCTTCAATAATGTAGAACATCGGCTCTGGGAGAATGCCTACAAATCACATGTCAAGCAGTCATGCAGATCACACAAGCAAGCACATGAATAAACCAGGAGCTCAACTTGCTTGGAAATCGGTGAAATGAAGGAACGGAGTCATCTTCAGACCTGATGACCGATGGTCCGTCGGTATAATGTTTGTTAAATAATATATGCTAATTGTAGAGAGCACGCTTTTCTGAACTCTGGCCGAGTTAAATGCAGGCACGGGCTCTTTGAATGTAGCTCCAAGTAATTATTCAGAAGCTAGTCGAACATGGTGATTAGAGTTAAGTGATGCGAGACTGTTTCCAGAAGGTTTAGAAGGCGCTGGCTTGGGAAATCACTGGCCGTGATTTGTCGGCCATTAGCGGCGTTTGCTATATAGAAGGCAGTGAGTCAAAAAACAAATATCACTGTGGGATATACTTTGGGCGGAATGGAGAAACAAGGCGCTGGTGGCGGGCCTGGCGGATCGGGGTGAAGTTTAAGTTTGTTGATCATAAGAATCTGAAGCGTTTTATGCTATAAAATGTTAATAAATATAAGAATTTATGGGTGAGCGTAACGAGCGTAGCGAGTGAAGCAGATCTTCAATTACACTTACTTCTGAAAAAATTCATTTATGTTTTTTTTTGTCTGTTCGCGCTCTACAGGCTAAACGCCTCAACCGATTTTGATAAAATTTTTTGCATATCTTTTTTTCACCTCAACTTAGACCCTGTTATCATTTTAACAACATTCCACTAACAACCTGTTACAAAAGTAAGTTTTTACGAGTATTTTAATTTTTTTTTAATCACTTCATTATCTATAACTCTCTAGCACTCCGCGCACTCTCAATATAATCGTGTTGTGGATGAGCGTAGATGTTAAGCTCATGTTATCTGATGCATTTAATGCTGTAATTTAATGTTTATATATTTATTTGTCTTTTTTTGACAAACAACTTGATTAAGAGTTTAATAAGAAAAATTCAATCGAAGAAATGAGACGACAATTAGAAAAATGTAACACTTGTCTTATGTTAAGAAAAAAATTGTATATTTCTGTATAATATGGAAAACGAAATACAGAAAAATTGATATAAAAAATATCCATTCCGTGCGAAACCAAAAATGCTAAATAACAAAGGACGATGGGGAAATTACAACCTGAATTTGGTGGGTATTTTGATAGAATTTTGATTGAATGGAAACATGTTTATCAGGTAAAGAATTTAAACGGAAAAATTGAATAGAATGTTAAAAAATAATGTTAAAAAACATAATTATATGTTCGTATGTGCAAAACGAAATACAGAAAAATCGAAAAAGAATCTGCAACCTCGCAGCCAACCGAGTCAGAACCGCGTTGCAAAAAGTAAGAGTTGACCATGAGAGCAGCCGACTTTGTCCACCCTTTGTCCACCCCCGCGCAGACAGCTGAAGGGTGCAGCATCGTCGAGCAAAGGGTTGCCAGGCGGACAAAGGGCACATTTCGCACGACCCTTGTCCGAAACCATGCCACCACCCACTCTCGCCCATAGAGTCCGCAGATTCGGCGAAACGCGAGCAATGCTCGACTTGTTCAGGGTCGCTGCAGCGAACGCGGGATGCATTGTGTCGGCTTCACGGGCAGATGCACGGACGTGGGACGATCTGCGAGAAGCTACCCTTGCTCTCTCTACGCTACCGCCGTGCGACACGGGATTTCGCGAATGTTATAGTCATTGGGATGCTTATAAAAAGTTAAGGCCATTTTACGTTTAATTTTCGTCTTGGTATGAGCTAGAACGTTGCTAGATTTGCGTAGGACTCATGTTCCCTGCTGATGTCTCCGTTGAGAGATCACTGTGTTAGCTTCATGCTGGACAAGGATAATCATATTTTTCAACTGTATTTCACTGTGTACAAGCTGCTGTGCATTGGCTACGATGTCTGTGGGTCATTGTAAGCCACATTAAGTGTACATTCGTGGCGCTGGTTTGTTATTGTTTGTTTTATTGATGGAGTGCTGTTAGATTGTAGTTAGTATCGTTGCTTGGTGACACGGTCGTTGAACGACGTGGACACATTGAGACAGAACGTGTTTCTAGTTACTTCTGTGTTGTATGTCAAAGATTTGGAGAGTTGTTCTTGCAAGCGCTGCTATTTCTTACTGTCCAGTGAATGGCATAATCATTGGTTTAATTAGGGTTGGTTTCACAATGTAGTGTAAGATATTTATCATCCAGGCAGGAAGGAAACTGAGGCAACCAATCGGTTGCCACCGTGCAGGAGATGAATTATGTCTTTGATAAGCCACTTGACTGGACATTGTCCTGACATGGATATTAACCGGACGATGTAAAAACCAACCCTTTAAAAGCTAGCCTGCAATACTAATGCAGTTAGAAATGAAGGTAAATCGGTGATTGCAAACTTCTTTCGCATCATTTCGGTGTGAATGTTGCCTATTGGAGCTTTGCGAACACTTTTTAATAATCGTATTGTGGATGAGCGTTGTACAGTCTTCTAGTTGCTAACGATGTTTATGCTATGAAATTGATTCCGTGGGGAAAAATCTGTAAATACGTTTCAATAAAGCGTAAAACCGTTGTTTTTAAGAAACTATGCGCCCACGTTGCTACGGACGCCGACATCCCCGTTGCTAGGGACGCCGAAATGGCCGTTGCTAGGTGTAACTCTACGCTCGGGCGTCGCGACGCTTTTAGCCGGCGCCGTGTAGAAATAGCCCACACTTGCCCATAGCAACCGTCCGTTTGTCCCCATGGCAACGCGCTCTCTCTGTCTACATAGCAACGCAATCGCTGTCTCTCTCTCTCTCTCCTACGTGTGTCTCTGTCGTCTGAGCAAAATGCAAGATTGCTTGGCGCAAGAGAACAACACAAAGTCTTTATCAACAAGACAGGGTTGTTGCATTTGCATGGCTTTGACTCGAAACGATTGAATTGTTGGTTGATTGGTGTTTAACGACGCAATGTTTTGGTACGGTCCATGTGGCACTGGTGTCGGTGTATGTTGTTATTTTATTAATTGGATGCACCGCCTTCTATGCTCGTTCATAGTCCTGTTTCTATCTCCATGGAGCCACGTTATAATCGGGGTTAGTCGAGTTGTTGGCGTGTGATTGCAGCATAGCGTCACTAGATTCAACACCTTCTATGTTCATTCTTAGTCCTGTTTCTATCTCCATGGAGCCACGTTATAATCGGGGTTAGTCGAGTTGTTGGCGTGTGATTGCAGCATAGCGTCACTAGATTCAACACCTTCTATGTTCATTCTTAGTCCTGTTTCTATCTCCATGGAGCCACGTTATAATCGGGGTTAGTCGAGTTGTTGGCGTGTGATTGCAGCATAGCGTCACTAGATTCAACACCTTCTATGTTCATTCTTAGTCCTGTTTCTATCTCCATGGAGCCACGTTATAATCGGGGTTAGTCGAGTTGTTGGCGTGTGATTGCAGCATAGCGTCACTAGATTCAACACCTTCTATGTTCATTCTTAGTCCTGTTTCTATCTCCATGGAGCCAGGTTATAATCGGGGTTAGTCGAGTTGATAGCGTGTGATTGCAGCATAGCGTCACTAGATTCACCGCCTTCTATGTTCATTCATAGGTAGTTTGTGCTTTTTGATTAACAAACAACAATATTGTGCCATTTTTATTCAACGAAGTGGACACTTTTACAAGTATACCTAAGTAAAATCTCTGCATTAAACGGTGTTTCGTTCAAAATGATGGCTGATGAAGTTTTTTTTTTAATCAGCATCAATCTGAGAATAATTGAGAATAATGGGCATGAGTTTAAGATGGACATGAAAAAGAAAGGAATGAGAAAGAGAAGAATTTTAGGAAAGGGTGTCGCGGGAAATGGAATAATTTAATAGCAATTGGAGAGATGATGGAAAGTGTGAAGAAATCCAAGGAATGCATGTGAATGGGATGGGATGATTGGTTTTAGGGACTCAGACAAACTCACATGTGAATGCATATAAATCTGATTGAAATAATAAATAAAATCTGGAAGTTTATCAACAATTCGTGTCCGTGTCTTTGAACCATGATTTGTGTAATCGCAGTGTTTTCCCACCACGCTTGCGCAATGCACGCGACGCAATCTGATGCCGCGATAAGACGTGGTTGGAATTTATCATTGATCAGTTGGCGATCGGGTCAAATCGTAACCCGTCAGCTATCATTTGTATTCGGATTTAATCGATTGCATCGCATTGATACGGCCAAACGACTTGTAATAAATATTACAGTTTTCTTTCAACTTAG
The DNA here is from genome assembly GCA_921293315.2 of Nemurella pictetii. Taxonomy (NCBI): domain Eukaryota; kingdom Metazoa; phylum Arthropoda; class Insecta; order Plecoptera; family Nemouridae; genus Nemurella; species Nemurella pictetii. Next base: position 10,826,255 of record OV121126.1, read on the forward strand.
GCCCTGTACTATTATGAGCAAATCCCATTGAAATTTTTCTTAAAAATTCATTTTTGCCAAAATCTGTTTTTTTCAAATCACGTTTTTTCCTCTAGATGACAAACCGTTTGATATATTTCAACCAAACTTTCCAGATATGTTAAACCTTATAACACGACGACTGTGTTCAAATTTCATTGTTTTATGTTTAGTAATTCTCTTCAAAACAATGGTTTTCCGTTTTTCCCCCCTAAATCCATTCTGGCTAACCTATTGAACTTTGAAGATTGTGAAATCAACATCTTTCAAACAACGAGATTAAAAGAAGTGTCACAGAAAATCACTGACTACTTTAACTTAAATATTGCAAACGTAAGTCGAGTTGTACTGGGTGATTGCAGAATAGCGTCACTAGATTGTTCAAGAGCCTGACTGGAAAAAATGAATGTACAAATGACGAGAAATAAATAAATAAATAAAATAAATAAAATTCACCGCCTTCTATGTTCATACACAGTCCTGTTTCTATCTCCATGGAGCCACGTTATAATCGGGGTTAGTCGAGTTGTTGGTGTGTGGTTGCAGCATAGCGTCACTAGATTCACCGGCTTCTATGTTCATTCACAGTCCTGTTTCTATCTCCATGAAGCCACGTTATAATCGGGGTTAGTCGAGTTGTTGGCGTGTGGTTGCAGCATAGCGTCACTAGATTCACCGCCTTCTATGTTCATTCACAGTCCTGTTTCTATCTCCATGGAGCCACGTTATAATCGGGGTTAGTCGAGTTGTTGGCGTGTGATTGCAGCATAGCGTCACTAGATTCACCGCCTTCTATGTTCATTCATAGTCCTGTTTCTATCTCCATAGAGCCACGTTATAATCGGGGTTAGTCGAGTTGTTGGCGTGTGGTTGCAGCATAGCGTCACTAGATTCACCGCCTTCTATGTTCATTCACAGTCCTGTTTCTATCTCCATGGAGCCACGTTATAATCGGGGTTAGTCGAGTTGTTGGCGTGTGGTTGCAGCATAGCGTCACTAGATTCACCGGCTTCTATGTTCATTCATAGTCCTGTTTCTATCTCCATGGAGCCACGTTATAATCGGGGTTAGTCGAGTTGTTGGCGTGTGATTGCAGCATAGCGTCACTAGATTCACCGGCTTCTATGTTCATTCATAGTCCTGTTTCTATCTCCATGGAGCCCAACAACTCAAATAAACCTAAAATCAACTCGAAAGACGGTTGTCCTTTCTAATCTCGGCAACCGCGAGTCCGCCGGGGCTGAAACTCGGAACTCGGGTAAAAGACACCCGTCTAAAACGATGCTGAGAAGGAAATTGGGAACGGAAAATAAATATGGCTTTTTTGTCAATTTTTAGCTGTTATAATCGGGAAACGAATTTAGCAAGGGTAATAATAAATAATATATTTCAAGATATTTTAAGGCATGATGACTAATTTAAATGCAGGCTATTTATAGCAGGTTTTGTGTCAATGCGAGGCAAGGTGTTTCGTGGAAGGGAGGTATCATGGGCGCTCTGGCTCTGGCATGCAGTTATCACTGACAGCTCAGGTGATAACACCACGCTGATAACAGAACAACCTTGAACTGAACCGAGATACTATTCTTATGTTCATATCCAAAGGTTTTTGTTTATTTTTTTTTTGCTTTTTTTTCACAAATTAGAACTTCCTTGATTTCTCGTCGTGAATTTCAAGCACCTATGGAAGTTAACCGCAAAAATTCGCGTTTTGAAACGAAATATGCATTCCGAAATTTAAATTGAATATCCGAGTAAGCCACTTGGGTGTTGATTACCCTGTCTTCATTGGTTTAAAAGCTCCACAAAAAATAAAATCGGTCCTGCAATTTAAATAAAGCAGATAGGGGATAAAGCCGACTGGCATTTCTTAGTGGGTATATGGCGTCATAGTTCCCCGAGTGGAAAAGTTCTAATGTTTACCACAATCTGATAGATTGCCGGTGTTTAACGACGCACTGTTTTGACAACTGGCCCTATGGCACTGGTCTATAATGAAAGGGTGATGATGAACCTAACCTATGCCTAGAAGGGAGGAGGGGAAACCCGGTGCCGGCACGTAGCCTACTCCTGTCGAAAAGCACCGAGGGGACCACCGGCTTTCCGTCCCTTCCGAAGGACGGTGCAACTCGAACGACAGGATTCCTCCGCTAATCCGTGCTGTCGAGAGGTTGACAAGCAAGGCGAGTGAAGTTGTCGTACTAACTTCAAACCCTCCGACCTCTCTCCCGAACAGAACTGACCGTGTGCATGATGGTCACCCATCAAACACCTAACTCAGCGCGATGTTGCTTAACTTCAACCCTCCAACCTCTCTCGCGAACAGAACTGATCATGATGGTCACCCATCCAACTACTGACTCAGTGCGAAGTTACTTAACTTCGGTGATCTCACCAGTGTTTCCAACGTTGCCGGATCGTTCGGTGAGGTCTCTCCCTGCATACAGACTGTACCGTTGTGCGTCTCAACACAAGACGTTGCTTCTTGCAGAGTGTCCAGCGGCCGGCGAAGGGACTCGAACCCGGGGCTCACCTTGACCAACGCGAAAACACGCGTCGCCTTGGCAAGCGCCGCGCACTTCCGGCAACAACGCTTTCACCGCGCGCCGCAACGCCGTCGCCATCGCAACTAACAGCTCGCCAACTAACGACTCGTTAAGTTCCCGCGACGAGCTGTTAGCAAGCTGCAAACTTCTAGCAAATATCGTACATTTTAAAATATGGTAAACTCGTATAAGGGAGGCGCTGGTGGCGGCCCTGGTGGACCGGGGTGAAGTTGATGAGCGTAACGAGCGTAGCGAGTGAAGCGAAATCTTCAATTACACTTTACTGCTAAAAAAATCCTGAATGTTTTTTTTTTTGTTTGTTTGTTTTTTTGTTTGTTTTTTTGTGTGTTTGTTCGCGCTCTACAGGCCAAACGCCAAAACGGATTTTTATGAAAATTTCTGTGAACCTTCGTTTTCTCTGAACTTAGATCTGCCACGTTTTTGAAGCAAATCGGACAGGTAAATTTTATGTTATTAAGTTTTTACGAAATTTTTCAGTTTTTCCAAAACACGTTTTCCACTCTAGAGGCCAAGGATCTCCATATAATTTGACGAAACTTTCCAGATATGTTGGCCCCCTCGATTTAATGTTTGTGGTCAAATTTTATTGTTGTATGTTTAGCGCTTTTCTTGGAAATGGCGCTTTTATGACGCTTTTTTAGCGATTTTACAGTTTTTTGCAACTAAATCAACTTTATCTTCAACCGATTTTGACAAAATTTACTGTGTGCATTATAAATCGTAAAAAGAAGATACTGTGTTAATTTCAAGCAAATCAATTGTGTAGTTTTTCTTTAAATCGATTTTTAAGTTTTGAAATATTCAATGTCATTGAGAAAGCTGCTAAATTAACGCCGAACATTTTAAATTGATCATAAAAGCCTCTAGGCTATGCGCACGCGCAATATAATCGCGTTGTGGGTGAACGTAAGTATTACGCTCATCCACAACACGATTATATGAGTGTTCGCATAGCCTAGTTAAAGTAAACGCGTGCAGTTATCATCCGGAAAAGATACTCTTTTACCTGTCAGCTGTGAGTTGACGCTTGAGATTGAGCATCAGTGGCAAACAAAGCCCCCTCGATATTACGTGAGATGACAGTTGTACCTAGCATCGCATCGCATCGCATCGCATCGCATCGCATCGCAACGCATCGCATCGCATCGCATCGCATCGCATCGCATCGCATCGCAACGCATCGCATCGCATCGCATCGCATCGCATCGCAACGCATCGCATCGCATCGCATCGCATCGCATCGCATCGCATCGCATCGCATCGCATCGCAACGCATCGCATCGCATCGCATCGCATCGCATCGCATCGCAACGCATCGCATCGCATCGCATCGCATCGCATCGCATCGCATCGCATCGCATCGCATCGCATCGCATCGCATCGCATCGCATCGCATCGCATCGCATCGCATCGCATCGCATCGCATCGCATCGCATCGCATCGCATCGCATCGCATCGCACCGCATCGCATCGCAACGCAACGCATCGCATCGCATCGCATCGCATCGCATCGCATCGCACCGCATCGCATCGCACCGCATCGCATCGCAACGCAACGCATCGCATCGCATCGCATCGCATCGCATCGCATCGCACCGCACCGCATCGCATCGCATCGCATCGCATCGCATCGCACCGCATCGCATCGCATCGCATCGCATCGCATCGCATCGCATCGCATCGCATCGCATCGCATCGCATCGCATCGCATCGCATCGCATCGCATCGCATCGCATCGCATCGCATCGCAACGCATCGCATCGCATCGCAACGCATCGCAACGCATCGCAACGCAACGCATCGCATCGCACCGCAACGCAACTCAACGCAATCTAGAATCCCTTCACACAACAATGTTGACGTCGCGTCTGGCCAATATCAAGGCCATCGGGGGTCGAGGGTTGTGGAGTTGGGGGTGGGTGAGGAGGGAGGGGGGTGGCAATAATCCGCAACAAGTGCCACATCTGCTAGCAGGGAGGGTGGGGTGGTGACAGGGGTCGGAGGGGGGTTGCTTATTGCGCCATGGAAACGTAAACAAGTTTCCCCTTTCCACACCCTCGGGGCGTCGGGGTGGTTTGGGTGGCTTCGTGGAGAACAACATGTCTGTTGAACGGGGGAAGCTACAGGTGTTGCTTGGTAGGGGATGTTTGCTTGAGATTGCTGCTGCTGCTGCTGCTGCTGCTGCTGCTGCTGCTGCTGCTGCTGCTGCTAGCAATCTAGCTTCTTGCTTCTAGCTGCTGCTGCTTATGATATTGGGTCCGTACCGGGGTGTGAACCCAAATCTTTCACGCTATGCAGCAATCACACACCGACAACTCGACTAACCCCGATTATAACGTGGCTCCATGGAGATAGAAACAGGACTGTGAATGAACATAGAAGGCGGTGAATCTAGTGACGCTATGCTGCAATCACACGCCAACAACTCGACTAACCCCGATTATAACGTGGCTCCATGGAGATAGAAACAGGACTATGAATGAACATAGAAGGTGGTGAATCTAGTGACGCTATGCTGCAATCACACGCCAACAACTCGACTAACCCCGATTATAACGTGGCTGCATGGAGATAGAAACAGGACTATGAATGAACATAGAAGGCGGTGAATCTAGTGACGCTATGCTGCAATCACACACCAACAACTCGACTAACCCCGATTATAACGTTGGCTTCGCTTGTATTCGAACCAAAATGCAAATTTATAGTTTGTTTATAGTAAATACAAAGAAAAATTGCAGCTATTAATGATATTTATTTATATATCTTTTTTTAAATCAGGATTTCTACATTTCTCAGTTTTCCTGTCCCAGTCCGTGTAGAATTTACACCAGCATCCTCATCCGTACTATCTACTTTCTCACACCGAGGGGACCACCGGCTATACGTCCCTTCCGAAGGACGGTACAACTCGAACAACAGGATTCCTCCGCTAATCCGTGCTGTCGAGAGGTTGACAAGCAAGGCGAGTGAAGTTGTCGTACTAACTTCAAACCCTCCGACCTCTCTCCCGAACAGAACTGATCGTGTGCATGATGGTCACCCATCAAACACCTAACTCAGCGCGATGTTGCTTAACTACAGTGATCTCACGAGAACCGGTGTTTCCAACGTTGCCAAACCGTTGGGTCAGAGAAACAGTTAAGGGTAGGTTTGTTGTGTTAGTTATTTGCTTGTCGTCCGCCTACCTTCCAGCCCGCCGAGCTGTTCGAGTCACCCTTGTCCTTGAAGTAAGCCACGTGTTGAACCATGTGCTCGTAGATCTGACTCAGGGTCAGCCGCTGCTCCGGAGCTGCGCAGATCGCCTGCGCACACCGAGAACAACCCCCGGTCAGCCCTCTTTACACCACCTTCTATGTATCAACATTTATCTTTTCATGGTGTTGACAAGTTGAAATTGCATGGGTAGGTTCTCAATTTTAACAAAATCTGTTTCAAAGGAGCTGGTATTTGAATGCCTGGATAAGTCGCTCACCGTTGTTCAATGTTCATTTTAGCTCGGCCGTCCTGGACAAATTCTGTCTACCTGCAATTCATCTCACTGGATGCATGTTTTTAGTAATGCTAGTCTAGTAAAATCTCTTTAGTACGTTTTTCTAATGGCTTATTGGAATCACTAACGTATTATCAAGGAAAGTGTACTACCGGTACAGAAAAAGCAATTCCAGCAGTGTCTAGCAGTGTCTAGCAGTGTCTAACAGTGTCTAGCAGTGTCTAGCAGTGTCTAGCAGCGTCTAGCAGTATCTAGCAGTGTCTAGCAGCGTCTAGCAGTGTCTAGCAGTGTCTAGCAGCGTCAAGCAGTGTCTAGCAGCGTCTAGCAGCGTCTAGCAGTGTCTAGCAGTGTCTAGCAGTGTCTAGCAGCGTCTAGCAGTGTCTAGCAGTGTCTAGCAGTGTCTAGCAGCGTCTAGCAGCGTCTAGCAGTGTCTAGCAGTGTCTAGCAGTGTCTAGCAGTGTCTAGCAGTGTCTAGCAGTGTCTAGCAGCGTCTAGCAGTGTCTAGCAGTGTCTAGCAGTGTCTAGCAGCGTCTAGCAGCGTCTAGCAGTGTCTAGCAGTGTCTGCAGTTCTAGCAGTGTCCATACAGTGTTGCCAACCCACCTGCGTGATGAGGTCCGCATAGCTCAGGTTTCCCCAGGCGTTGCGTCGCGACGAGTTCTTCTTGGCGCCGCCAGGAGCGCTCGGTTCGGGCAGCGGCCACGTGTTGCTCCGCGCACGCGCCTGCGGCTCGAAGTTGTCTTCACATCCGCCGCTGCCGCCGCCGCCGGCCGCCAGGGTTGCCACCGCCGCCTCGACGCCGGATTGCGGCTCGAACACGCCGTCCATTGCGCCGCTAGCAGCGCGGTGGCATCGGGGTGGTGGGCGCTGGAAGCTCGCCAGGCGTTCGAACGGTTTTGACGGGTGGCTCTGGTGTGATGTTTGATTCAGTTGTCCCACGGCCAGTTTGTGTGCACTTTAACGACTGCCGACGTTCGCAGCTGGCTTTGTTGTTAGAATTTGAAAGGTTGGACGATGCGTTGGCTCTGTCAGAGTGTCAGGAAACAGTAAAAGTTGCTTGCAGTAACAGTCGGTTGCAGTAAAAATTGGTTACACAGTAACAGTCGATTGCAGTAACAGTTGGCAACCGCGTAGCTAAAGTTCACTAGCACTTGCACCCCTAACCCGAAGAACACGTTGACGTTAGCTGCGCAATTCGATGAAGGGGCGCCCCGACAACCAACCGGTAAAGACACGCACACGCCTTATCTACGCACCGCAGAAAAAAACCCGTCGCAGAGAAATCCGCGCGCAAATCAATCCGGGCCGGGGTTGTGAAATTTCACCGCGCGTGCCACGCCTCGCGAGCAAGTGCAACGCGGTCCGCGGACCGGTTCCGGGTTGGGACGGGGCGGGAGGGGGACGAACCGGTTCGCCGCGAGGGAACCGGCGCACGACGCCGCGTGTCGGCCACGAGGAAGACGACGTCGGCGACCTTGAGCACGTCAAGATCTTCTCCAGCCACGCTATAAGTTCTCGATGATCGCTGTAACTTTGGACGGCGGTTTTTGAGGTTAAATACTCGATCGACGTCGAAGTCGACGTCTTCACGGCGACGCGGATGCTCGCTGCTCGTCACTGCCCACGTGACACACTTTAGACACTGCACACGAGCACGCCTGCTGTCATATTCTACGCGGTTAACAATCGCCACTGCACACTGGGTGATGAAAACAAATGCAGAATACTGCAAACTGACAGCTAACGAGGTACGCTGATCACTGCACACTGACAGCAAATGCTTCTCGCTGCTCCCTGCCCACTTCACAACAATCGTCGAACGCTGGTCACACGGCGAAACGTTGCTTTTACTTTCAATGGCGCCATGCCGTTGAGACGGCCGCCCACTAAAACTATCTATAACTCGCGATCACCTTGACAACTCCTCCGAGCCAGCGCCAGCTGCGTTACGCATAAATTAATGCCGCACTCGAAATAGAGCAGCGTCAATTCGGAAAGATTGAAACGCACAACTTGTGCGGCATGTCAAAAATCGGTCGTTGCCCCTTGCGGCTACAACCGCAGTTCACTTGGCGCGTAAAAAAAAATACACACACACCGTTAATTTAAATCGAAAAAAACGGACACTTTTTGCCTGCAGACGTGATACCGTCTGTCTGTCGAACGAACGAAGACGGTTATTTTCCACTGGTCCGTGTGTGTCACTACGCAATAGCTCCGTGTGGTCACGTGTCTCGCTCTCGTAGTCGCCCTGCTCTGCCCTCGCGGCTGTCTCGAGATGGACTGACTACTGCGTTGCAATCTGGTTGGAACCGGCTGGCCGGGACAACCTTCGCTTGTCACGTGTTCTCGGCGAGGTTAGCGGTGACGTCACGTGCGACCGCGGAGAGGGGCGAGCGTCGAGTGCGGCGGCGGCGAGCGGAGGAGGCGGCGGCGGCGCCGGTCGGGGAAGCTCGGTGGCGCTCGGCGGTGGTCGGCGGCTCACGCACGCGCGGTGTTGCGGTGATGGGTTTGAATTTTTGAAGTGTGTGTGTGATTTTTTTTCACTGCCCTCTTGATTATTGTTGGCGTGTCATGTCGTCGAAAACAAACGAATGGAGATGTGGTAGCCGAGATGTCAGTGACAAGTCGCTAGAATGTTTGGAAGTGTTTATTTTATTTTTAATGAATATTTAAATTGAGTCATTGAGTGATGTTATTAAATTTAACCTTATTCTGTTACAGGAGATGTTTCACTGTCATCTGCAAAATTGCGTTCCCTCTAACGAAGGTCGATGAGGGACGTACCATTTGCCGTAAGATGTTAATAATATGCATTGCAAAACACCACAATTCACGATTGTTCGGTCACGATTACAAGGGATGCAACTATTAAAATTCAATGATGCAACCCTTCCGAATACTTGAGGAGACCTCAGCTACTAACTGATTTCACACATCATGATCGTGAAGGCAGACATTTCTGACATTATTTTTTTTAATGGGGGTGGGGGATGTGATGGTCCTCAGAAGGTTTTCTCAAAGACAATTTTATTTTGTGGCTATCTTTAAATCTGAAACATGAAGAAAATCATGTCAGACGTGAATTGGCTGTGTGCTTGACCGTCTCAAAGCCGGGATGCAGACAAGTCGTGTCCTAGGCGTGCATTGGCTGTGTGCTTGACCGTCTCAAAGCCTGGATGCAGACACGTCGTGTCCTAGGCGTGCATTGGCTGTGTGCTTGACCGTCTCAAAGCCGGAATGCAGACACGTCGTGTCCTAGGCGTGCATTGGCTGTGTGCTTGACCGTCTCAAAGCCGGGATGCAGACACGTCGTGTCCTAGGCGTGCATTGGCTGTGTGCTTGACCGTCTCAAAGCCGGGATGCAGACAAGTCGTGTGCTAGGCGTGCATTGGCTGTATGCTTGACCGTCTCAAAGCCGGAATGCAGACACGTCGTGTCCTAGGCGTGCATTGGCTGTGTGCTTGACCGTCTCAAAGCCGGGATGCAGACACGTCGTGTCCTAGGCGTGCATTGGCTGTGTGCTTGACCGTCTCAAAGCCGGGATGCAGACATGTCGTGTCCTAGGCGTGCATTGGCTGCGTGCTTGACCGTCTCAAAGCCGGGATGCAGACACGTCGTGTCCTAGGCGTGCATTGGCTGTGTGCTTGACCGTCTCAAAGCCGGGATGCAGACACGTCGTGTCCTAGGCGTGCATTGGCTGTGTGCTTGACCGTCTCAAAGCCGGGATGCAGACACGTCGTGTCCTAGGCGTGCATTGGCTGTGTGCTTGACCGTCTCAAAGCCGGGATGCAGACACGTCGTGTCCTGGCGTGAATTGGCTGTGTGCTTGTACGTCTCAAAGCCGGGATGCAGACACGTCGTGTCCTAGGCGTGCATTGGCTGTATGCTTGACCGTCTCAAAGCCGGGATGCAGACACGTCGTGTCCTCGGCGTGCATTGGCTGTGTGCTTGACCGTCTCAAAGCCGGGATGCAGACACGTCGTGTCCTAGGCGTGCATTGGCTGTGTGCTTGACCGTCTCAAAGCCGGGATGCAGACACGTCGTGTCCTAGGCGTGCATTGGCTGTATGCTTGACCGTCTCAAAGCCGGGATGCAGACACGTCGTGTCCTAGGCGTGCATTGGCTGTGTGCTTGACCGTCTCAAAGCCGGGATGCAGACACGTCGTGTCCTAGGCGTGCATTGGCTGTGTGCTTGACCGTCTCAAAGCCGGGATGCAGACACGTCGTGTCCTAGGCGTGCATTGGCTGTGTGCTTGACCGTCTCAAAGCCGGGATGCAGACACGTCGTGTCCTAGGCGTGCATTGGCTGTGTGCTTGACCGTCTCAAAGCCGGGATGCAGACACGTCGTGTCCTAGGCGTGCATTGGCTCCGAAGGGGTTCGGGTTGTTTTTGTTGCTACTTCCATTCTAAGATATTTTTTTGTGATTGCACACACATGGGGAAGGGAGTAAGGCTACGTAGTGACGTTTCACAATCTAAAGTGCGTATCTTATGAGTGTGATGTGATGAAACCTGTAGTAATTTCTTGTGAATGTCGAGTTTCTCGGCTCCTTATTAAACTTGTTATGTTAATTCGTTTAATAGTTCCATTAGTCATCGATAAAACACCTCCTACCTTCATGTCAGTGTGAAATAAAGTCATTTTTTTGCAATTATTATGTTTTCTACGGAATGCTGGTAGGTGAGACCTTGTCCTTATCGTCTTTGTCAATGTCGTGTAGTGAATAGGAGTGGTCCAGTTGTCGTACGACCCTTTTGGATGATCTACCGGTGTTAACAGCTGGAAAATTCAATGGGAAATGGTGAAAACTCAGCTAGGATGACGGCTGTGGTCAGATTTTGTGGTTTTATGAAAATTTCTTGTGGTTTCTTGTGATGGAGATAGCTGTGAGTTGTAGGTGCGAGTTTAGTGAGTATGTACTTTACTTCGGCATCGCTCTCTATCTCCTTTAGAGGCGTTTAGTTAGCAGCTTGTAGCTGATGCAAGCAGAGATCGAAGCCAATGATGGAGCTGACGCGTCAAGACGTTCAATCCTGGTGCGCTACTTTCTCGGAGGCGTTACTTTGCCGTCAACGGCGCTACCTAGCGGTAAAGCCAACGAATACACCTACATTTTGGGTTGTTTTTATTTTTTTTTATCCACTTTACTAACATTACAATAGTTGTAAATTCAAAAAAAGTTTGTATTCTGATGGGGTCATCAAATATAAATTTCAAACAGACTTAATTTTTTTGATTTTCAGCCCATTTGATGCTGGATTATAGTTTATAATTAATTTACTTCATAGTATTTTAAAGTCAACACTGGGAAATTATGGAAACTAGTTTCTGCTTTGTGAAAATGGTTGAAAATAAAACAAACTGAAAACAGATGCGTCATCTTCGAATTTTTTTTTGTCAGAAGAGTGATTTTTTCTTACAGAAAGTGTTTTTAACACAGTAACATACATTTTTTACTTAGCCTTTCACCTTGTCTAGTGCCAGTTTTTCCTACTAGTGGCTCTAGCCTAGCCATGTCGGCATGTGATAGTCTATAAAATTTGCTACCAGGTAGCGCGATAGGGAATCTTGATTTATTTTTTAACTTGAGCGCACAATGTTTCTGTGGAGGTAACTGATGTGTGCGAAGGAAAATTAATCGGTGTTCCCACAAGAGATAAGTTTGAGGCAAATTGACACGATACTAGCAAGTGTATAAGTGTGAGAATTTTATATGCTTTAATGTTTCGAATTTACATAATTTCACCGGGTTGTGCCGCTCGTATCTACTCGGAACCGCTCGGTTGCGATCGGAACGCTCGGGCAAGCCGCTCGGGTGCTCGGGCTCGGATGTGTCAGTTGTCAGTGAGCTCTCAAAATGGCGTCGGTTACGTAGCTCGCTCGCAAACTAGTCTTCGAAAACTTTGACAATGGCCTCGACTGGCGCTCTTCCGACGTATACGCGATTTGTAAATGGAGTGCCAGTGCCGTCCTTTTCTCGCAGATCATTTCGCCCGCGCGAAAAGTACCTAATACTCTTAGTGTTCCTCACGTTCGGTGTCGTATGTTTCGGTGCATTCTTCTTCCTACCTGAGTTCCGTGGTGGGACAGGAACAGTGAACAGTGTTTACAATGTGTACAAGCACATGCAAAAAGCGGGCCCCGAGCTGTTGATTCCTGCCCCGCCTCACGACGAGGACTATCACGACAGCGTCGGCAAAAAGCCGGCGCGACACGATCACGACGACGTCGATTTCCATCGCGTCGAAGATCGCGCTAAGTTGCTAGCCAAGATCGAGGAGGACGGCGAGATGGACAAGAAGAATCAGCGGGTTCTCGAAAAGCCAGAGGTGGCGAGTGCGGTGGTTCTGGTGCCGGTCAGTTCGAGTGCGTCGGTGAAGGAAGTGGGCGATAACAACGTAATCGTGGACGAGATTGTCGAGCCGAAGCGCGACAGGATAGTGACGATACCGCCGGCGCCCAGCGATCGATATCCTGATATTAACGGCGGGGAAGACTCCGATCCAATCGCCCGGGAACGAAGGGATAAAGTTAAAGAGGTGAGTGGCGATATAGATATTACAATATGAACAACATCTCGATGGTGTGCGAGACTTTTGGCAGAACCGTGACCATGTTTGGGAAAAGCTGAGAGCTGTATGAGCTTGTATACACGATTGGTTCGGCAATATTGACTTTGAATCTTAGAATGATCGCTGCGTGATCAGCCAGACCTACAATGAGTGGCAACGGCGAACCTTTCGGCTCAATATGAGGATCGGAGATCCGTCATCTGTTCAGGCTATGGTTTGAGACAATATCGATATTAGTGAAACGTTTGATGTTTTGAAATGCGTATTGCAACCGTTGTAAATGTAATTGAGCTGTCGTCTACAAAGTAGGTCGGCGTTGAGAGGGTCTAGGTCAGAACCAGAACCAGATTCCACGCCCTCAAGCAGTCCTTTCCATTTCTTTACTTCGTCGGCAACGTTGTGGCTTGTCTGGCGTCCCTCACTTACGTTTTACCTACGGAGTTTTTCCAATGTCCGTTTCTCGCTGTTCAGTTTGAGAGGAAAAGCTGATGTACGTGAGGTGAAATTCGAGGGCAAGCTTGTTTCATAATTTGGTGAACCATTTTGGTCCACTAGAACCTGCAAATCTGGCATGATATTATTTTATTTTAGTAACTCATAGATGCTCATAGTTTATGATATGTGTACTATTTAATATGGGTTAGGTTCAAAGATAAAATTTTGATAAATTATTCGATGGAGATTCTACAATCGCTCAAAATGTTTGATTTGTTGTCATAAAACATAAATTTCTCTAGACATCAAAATGCTATTTTACACATGCAGACATAGCTGAGAGTCAGTCTACCTACTACCTGTGTCTCTAAAGATCATTACCTTAATTAAAACTAAGTACTTAAACTTTCTAATTACTGACAAACTCTGCAATAATCATGGCATGATAAAAACAAGGAATGGGAGGAGACATTTCAGTGAGTCGACTCGAGTATAGTTGTGGTTTCGTCTAGAGATATAGCAATCATATGGTCACACGTGCACAGCACTGCTTGTCAAGCAGTGACGTCAGACCATTGAATTCCTCTGGCTCTCTCTGCAAATCTCAGCGCCACAATTCAAGGCCGATTGCACTCTGTTGAAAAACATTGTAATTATATCAATCACTGGGCGTAATCATGTCGCATGTTATTACACGAGTCTTTGTTATCTTGAGTAAGTACCTACGTACGTAATTAGGATTTGGGAGGACCATTACTTAGTTGTAGTAAATTACCAACACTCTTCCGGCGAGTCTACTTTCATAACGCTAAGGTTCGCCTGCGAGCTCGTGTACCTATCCTATCGATCTAAGATCTATAATCCTATCTATACCTAACACCTATCCTATCCTACCTACCTGCCTAAAACCTATCAAATGCCAAGACTCGAATCCAATTCGCTCGGTATTAGCAGCATACGAGCTCATTTCCAAACTATGGTTCCACCAGCAACCCACCAGCTAAATGGTATTTGGTTACCTACTAGTGGTATACTACTGACATGCGGAAAGTTTTGTAAACTCTGGCTGTTTACCTATAAAAGGACAGTATACAGCTAAAGCTTTTAGAGCTTTCAGTATTTCAAAATAAAACATCTCGAAAGCTGGAAGCCAGACATTTTAAAAGTAAACAAATCAAGTAATGATATCGAAACAACTCGACTGTTTACTACCATCAGAGCAGGCCATGATAAAACACTGCAGGTATGCGGTATCAAACGTGTATTTTTTTGTCTATTTGATTTGAGAATGTGATCTGTTGTCATTTGCAGCCAGCGAAGCTCTTCTCGATTGTCAGTGTTCTTTCCACCTGTCTGCTTTGTTTGTTCTGACAGTAAGCTCGCTATCAGTTTATTGCTGTAAAAGCTCAGCTGTTTGCCATCTAGACACGTGTGCTCTGATGTCATTGTCTTGTCCTGGCCTCAACCTATTTCCTCGTGAGATCACCGAAGTTAAGCAACTTCGCGCTGAGTCAGGTGTTTGATGGGTGACCATCATGTACATGATCAGTTCTGTTCGGGAGAGAGGTCGGAGGGTTTGAAGTTAGTACGACAACTTCACTCGCCTTGCTTGTCAACCTCTCGACAGCACGGATTAGTGGATGAATCCTGTTTTTCGAGTTGTATCGTCCTTCGGTAGGGACGTAAAGCCGGTGGTCCCCTCGGTGCTTTTCGACAGGAGTAGGCTACGTGCCGGCACCGGGTTTCCCCTCCTCCCTTCTAGCCATAGGTTAGGTTCATCATCACCCTCATCATCACCCTTTCATTCACCAACGCCGTTAGACCAGTGCCAAAGGGCCAGTTGTCAAAACATTGCGTCGTTAAACACCAATAATCAATCAATCAACCTAATTCACTTTCACCATATACCATCCCATTTTACTAGCTGTTGTATTCTCAATGACTACTCAATCCAAATATACTTTCATACAACATCCTTATTTGCTGTCTCGATGGATGCAGACTTAATTGCAGACTCAATATCGCATCTCACCTTGAGATTGACATAGTCGACTCAACGGCAGATAATCCAGTGAATTTATTATCTCTAATCTACCGATTTGCGATAACTTATTGCCTGGCTTTGGTCTCAGCGGTTCAAAATCTTCGAGCAAGGCTAGGTTGGGATGCCTTCGAGCAAGGCTAGGTTGGGATACCTTCGAGCAAGGCTAGGTTGGGATACCTTCGAGCAAGGCTAGGTTGGGATGCCTTCGAGCAAGGCTAGGTTGGGATGCCTTCGAGCAAGGCTAGGTTGGGATACCTTCGAGCAAGGCTAGGTTGGGATACCTTCGAGCAAGGCTAGGTTGGGATGCCTTCGAGCAAGGCTGTTTGGGATACCTTCGAGCAAGGCTAGGTTGGGATACCTTCGAGCAAGGCTAGGTTGGGATACCTTCGAGCAAGGCTAGGTTGGGATGCCTTCGAGCAAGGCTAGGTTGGGATATCTTCGAGCAAGGCTAGGTTGGGATGCCTTCGAGCAAGACTGTTTGGGATACCTTCGAGCAAGGCTAGGTTGGGATACCTTCGAGCAAGGCTAGGTTGGGATACCTTCAAGCAAGGCTAGGTTGGGATACCTTCGAGCAAGGCTAGATTGGGATACCTTCGAGCAAGGCTAGGGTGGGATACCTTCGAGCAAGGCTAGGTTGGGATACCTTCGAGCAAGGCTAGGTTGGGATACCTTCGAGCAAGGCTAGGTTGGGATACCTTCGAGCAAGGCTAGGTTGGGATACCTTCGAGCAAGGCTAGGTTGGGATACCTTCGAGCAAGGCTAGGTTGGGATACCTTCGAGCAAGGCTAGGTTGGGATACCTTCGAGCAAGGCTAGATTGGGATACCTTCGAGCAAGGCTAGGGTGGGATACCTTCGAGCAAGGCTAGGTTGGGATACCTTCGAGCAAGGCTAGGTTGGGATACCTTCGAGCAAGGCTAGGTTGGGATACCTTCGAGCAAGGCTAGGTTGGGATACCTTCGAGCAAGGCTAGGTTGGGATACCTTCGAGCAAGGCTAGGTTGGGATACCTTCGAGCAAGGCTAGGTTGGGATACCTTCGAGCAAGGCTAGGTTGGGATACCTTCGAGCAAGGCTAGGTTGGGATACCTTCGAGCAAGGCTAGGTTGGGATACCTTCGAGCAAGGCTAGGTTGGGATGCCTTCGAGCAAGGCTGTTTGGGATACCTTCGAGCAAGGCTAGGTTGGGATACCTTCGAGCAAGGCTAGGTTGGGATACCTTCGAGCAAGGCTAGGTTGGGATGCCTTCGAGCAAGGCTAGGTTGGGATATCTTCGAGCAAGGCTAGGTTGGGATGCCTTCGAGCAAGACTGTTTGGGATACCTTCGAGCAAGGCTAGGTTGGGATACCTTCGAGCAAGGCTAGGTTGGGATACCTTCAAGCAAGGCTAGGTTGGGATACCTTCGAGCAAGGCTAGATTGGGATACCTTCGAGCAAGGCTAGGGTGGGATACCTTCGAGCAAGGCTAGGTTGGGATACCTTCGAGCAAGGCTAGGTTGGGATACCTTCGAGCAAGGCTAGGTTGGGATACCTTCGAGCAAGGCTAGGTTGGGATACCTTCGAGCAAGGCTAGGTTGGGATACCTTCGAGCAAGGCTAGGTTGGGATACCTTCGAGCAAGGCTAGGTTGGGATACCTTCGAGCAAGGCTAGATTGGGATACCTTCGAGCAAGGCTAGGGTGGGATACCTTCGAGCAAGGCTAGGTTGGGATACCTTCGAGCAAGGCTAGGTTGGGATACCTTCGAGCAAGGCTAGGTTGGGATACCTTCGAGCAAGGCTAGGTTGGGATACCTTCGAGCAAGGCTAGGTTGGGATACCTTCGAGCAAGGCTAGGTTGGGATACCTTCGAGCAAGGCTAGGTTGGGATACCTTCGAGCAAGGCTAGGTTGGGATACCTTCGAGCAAGGCTAGGTTGGGATACCTTCGAGCAAGGCTAGGTTGGGATACCTTCGAGCAAGGCTAGGTTGGGATACCTTCGAGCAAGGCTAGGTTGGGATACCTTCGAGCAAGGCTAGGTTGGGATACCTTCGAGCAAGGCTAGGTTGGGATACCTTCGAGCAAGGCTAGGTTGGGATACCTTCGAGCAAGGCTAGGTTGGGATACCTTCGAGCAAGGCTAGGTTGGGATACCTTCGAGCAAGGCTAGGTTGGGATACCTTCGAGCAAGGCTAGGTTGGGATACCTTCGAGCAAGGCTAGGTTGGGATACCTTCGAGCAAGGCTAGGTTGGGATACCTTCGAGCAAGGCTAGGTTGGGATACCTTCGAGCAAGGCTAGGTTGGGATACCTTCGAGCACGGCCAGGTTGGGATGCCTTCGAGCAAAACAAAAACATAGTGGTTTACTGCAGTGCCTGGCTACAATTACATGGGATAAATTGGTTCATTTCAAAATACTTTCGTTGAAGATGCAGAATTTGTTCAAGCTACTCAACTCTTGCAAACTGCATACTCAGGTAGGAAGCGGTTCTAACATGCGAATGCGAATCGACTCGAGCTGCGTATCCCAACCTATAGCCTTGCTCACAGACAAAAGCGGGGAAGCCGTTGCAATCTCAATTTAAGCTTTCAAGTCGTGGACACTTACACCATAGAGTAAGTAAGGCTACCTACACCTTAGTGTGCTAAGAAGCCAGGTGATGCAATGGCTAAAAAAACCCACCCCTTTTCAGAATCCCTGCTAGCCCGTTAAAAAGCCTATCGCATCGGTCAGTCATCGGTAAGATGTTGAATTGCACATTACTGCTAGCAAAAATCCGTTTTTTGGTCTTTTCGCGCTCTACAGGCCAAACGCCTGAACCGATTTTAATGAAATTTTCAGAGTACCTATGTTATCTCTCAAAATAGATACTGCACTATTTCAGCACATTCCATTGACAATTTTTTTTTTAAATTAGTTTTTACGTTATTTTTTTCAATTATCTTTTCTCACTCTAGAGGTCAAACCGTTTGATATATTTCGACTTAAGTTTCCAGATATGTTGAACCTTATAACACGACGCCTGTGTTCAAATTTCACTGTGCTATTACCAGAATTTCTCATAAAAACAACATTTTTACGTTGTCATTTGAACGTTTTTCCTACTTTTCTTCGCTAAATCAATTCTGGTCTAATCTTTGAAGCTTTCAAAATTGTTATCAATGAGCATCAAACAAATCTCATCCTCAAAGCGATTGAAATAAGCGTTCGCGAAGCCCTAGCGAGATGGGAGAAGAAGATAGAAGGGTGTCGTCCCTTGCATAACGCTGGGTGTCGCCGATGCACTTGTAATGCGTCCCTGCTCTGGTGTCCTGTCACACCCAATGCATCCTCCCGCATTCAACATTCGCATCGACTGAATACAACTATTTCATGCAATCAAAATTCAATCAAAGTGACGTCATGATACCCACTCGCTAAAGCCAGGCAGAGAAATTCTAGTTGTGATTTCCATGTATCTTCCTTTGTTATTTAGCAGAGCCAATTTTTTTGTTTCAAACTGGTAGTACGTCCAGTGGGTACCTGACGTCATTTTTCTCTGAGTGGAATAGGTCTATTCCCATCACTTATTTTGCGGCTTGCAACCACCCACAAGCAATGCTTACATATGAGTTGTATGATTTTCTGTTTAAAGTTACTTCGTGAATCTTTACATGAAACTTTTCATGAAAAGTGTGAAAAGTTATGTATTGTTTGAAAAGTTAGCATTAGGTCTACATTATAATTAAATCGAATCTGTATCTTTCACCATTGTACCTTTGTCGGGGTTAAGTACCTATAACCAATTAGGCTACACGAGCAACCGACTGTGGAATTGATATTAAGTATATTTGAGTTGTTGGGCTCCATGGAGATAGAAACAGGACTATGAATGAACATAGAAGGTGGTGAATCTAGTGACGCTATGCTGCAATCACACGCCAACAACTCGACTAACCCCGATTATAACGTGGCTCCATGGAGATAGAAACAGGACTATGAATGAACATAGAAGGTGGTGAATCTAGTGACGCTATGCTGCAATCACACGCCAACAACTCGACTAACCCCGATTATAACGTGGCTCCATGGAGATAGAAACAGGACTGTGAATGAACATAGAAGGCGGTGAATCTAGTGACGCTATGCTGCAATCACACACCAACAACTCGACTAACCCCGATTATAACGTGGCTCCATGGAGATAGAAACAGGACTATGAATGAACATAGAAGGTGGTGAATCTAGTGACGCTATGCTGCAATCACACGCCAACAACTCGACTAACCCCGATTACAACGTGGCTCCATGGAGATAGAAACAGGACTATGAATGAACATAGAAGGTGGTGAATCTAGTGACGCTATGCTGCAATCACACGCCAACAACTCGACTAACCCCGATTACATCGTGGCTCCATGGAGATAGAAACAGGACTATGAATGAACATAGAAGGTGGTGAATCTAGTGACGCTATGCTGCAATCACACGCCAACAACTCGACTAACCCCGATTACAACGTGGCTCCATGGAGATAGAAACAGGACTATGAATGAACATAGAAGGTGGTGAATCTAGTGACGCTATGCTGCAATCACACGCCAACAACTCGACTAACCCCGATTATAACGTGGCTCCATGGAGATAGAAACAGGACTAAGAATGAACATAGAAGGTGGTGAATCTAGTGACGCTATGCTGCAATCACACGCCAACAACTCGACTAACCCCGATTATAACGTGGCTCCATGGAGATAGAAACAGGACTAAGAATGAACATAGAAGGTGGTGAATCTAGTGACGCTATGCTGCAATCACACGCCAACAACTCGACTAACCCCGATTATAACGTGGCTCCATGGAGATAGAAACAGGAATATAAATGAACATAGAAGCTGGTGAATCTTCACGCTATGCTGCAATCACACGCCAACAACTCGACTAACCCCGATTATAACGTGGCTCCATGGAGATAGAAACAGGACTATGAATGAACATAGAAGCCGGTGAATCTAGTGACGCTATGCTGCAATCACACGCCAACAACTTGACTAACCCCGATTATAACGTGGCTCCATGGAGATAGAAACAGGACTATGAATGAACATAGAAGGCGGTGAATCTAGTGACGCTATGCTGCAATCACACGCCAACAACTCGACTAACCCCGATTATGCTACGCTTGTATCAGTGTTGATTCGAACGTTAACATTTAGTTAAACGCTTGTAAGAGGCGATGCTTAACGGACTGTGTAACGTTTAGCGTAACAACGCGTCGTTAAATTAGCCGTAACGGATTGCTGAGTTAAACGGTTGCTGGACAGAACAGGTGAATTTGGAATGCGCTAAAGCTGATACAGTCTGTACAGGGAGAGATCATACCAAAAAAATGAACGCCTTTTCGCTCGTACCAACTCCTAAAACCAAACTTCAAGGCCTGAATTTCAATATGTCAACAATGAAACTAAATCGTAGACTTTTTGGATGAGCGAGCGAAGCGAGCGAAATCCTTCAATTTTACAACGTAGGGGAAAAAAAGCGTTTGGATTTTTTGTTTTTTATTGTTTGTAACAAAAACGAGCAGCCCTACTTAAAGGTCACGGATCGTTACGAAATTTGGCAAAACCGTTTGTGGTGACTCAGCGAGGTGCTGTATGGTTTTTGAGCGAAATCTGGTCAGCCATTTTGTTTTTATGAGCAAAAACCCGTAAATTTTTCAGTTTTTTGGTACTAGCTTCGTAACTAATTAACCGATCCGCACCAAATTTGGATTGAATATATATGATAACAAGTTAAACGAATTGCCTAAGTTTCAGATTAGTGCATGAAGTATTTTGCTAAGCAGAAAAATAAAATTACTTAGTAATAAATAATAAAAGAAAAAATACTTGATCATTAAAGCAGCGTTTTCAACAATATGATAGTCAAATGTTTTCCGTTTGGATTTCCTCGGGGAGATTACGGCTCGCTCATCCTGCAACGAGTGTAGCCTCTACTAATCGTTTACCTAGTAATATGTCAAGAACCATAAATTAAATACATTCACTGCTCTGATTATCTTACGATTAGTTAACCAGCTCGAATATAAATTAGTGTAGGTAACATTTCAAATTTCAAAGTTGGTATCAAAAAGCAGCTGTTTCGAACACTAGCGCTCCCCGCGGGAAAGTACGCTCTCCCAGCAAATTAACTGTACAACGGTCAAGGCAAATGGAAACACGCTCACAAATCTCAAAGAAACTCGCAATTTTATTTTAACAACGCAAACAACCGGCAAAAAAAACACCACACATCCATCAACATGAAAAAAAATGCATCAATTAATTGTGTTTCGAAACTGTTGCGTCGGCGGCATTGGTTGCGAGTTGATAACTTCCTGGAATCAACAACAACTCTTCTCTCTGTTGCATTCATCCCGCTGTCCGTTCTCCCGTCTCGCTCGCTCGCTCGCCATCAGCGATACGGCAACAATTAGCAGACTCTGTTAATTACGTCACAGATTGCTATCGGTTCGTTAACGCCAGGGGTGGACAAAGTTGTGGTGGCTGGTTCACGTTGCTGTCAGTGCAGAGGCTTGATTGAGAATGGCAGAAGACATAGTGCTTAGGCAGACTGCTTGATAAAAGCAGAATGTGTATTAAAATATTGATGGAATAATATGTATTATAGGGAAGAGAATTGGTACACAGTTTGTTTACTGGGAGAGCAGGGAGCGCTAGTGTTTGAAACAGCTGCTTTGTGTTGCCAACTTCAGACAGCTGAAATTTGAAATGTTCCCTACACTATACTTCAGATTCGAGCTGGTTAAGAGCCAGCTAAAGGCAGCTTAAAAGCCGAAAATGCAGAGGTCCACGCCATTACTTTTCCTGCCCCTAAATTTGATCCCAATATTTTTGAAAAAAAATCAGTGTGTAGAGGAAGAGTACTCCGACCCGCCTAGTAAACTTAAATTGAGATCGGATGGAAAATAAAACAACCAGAGAAGAAAGAAAAGTGGTGTTTTCGCTTAAAAAAACCCCACAAAAAGTCCCAAATTCAAGATTTATTTGTGAACAAAGTAAACGTCCGATCGACACGAGCCTTTACATCGCGGGTCAGAAATTTTTTCAACTATCCACTGATTTTTTTTCATAAATTTAGGGAACATTTTAGGGGCAGAGAAAAGTAACCACGTGGACCTCTGCACTACCAAAATTTTCCGTGTGAGAAAACTAATCTTTCACGGATTAGACCTGGTGAAAAATAACTTCAAGTTTTACTGCCTCATTATCAGCATGAGCGATACAAACACTCTTGGAGATTATGCTTGCACAACCCGACACATGGTTATATAAAAGTCAGTAAAAAGGTAAATCATAAAATTCCGTGTTTCATATGGTTTTTTCGATATGACTGGATTCGTCTCTGTTTGTAGATCTAAAGCAATGTTGAAATGAAAAAATCGGATGAAAATTATCGATTTTTTCGGTAATATTCATTCGTTTTTACGTGAGTAAGATTAGATCGGCTTAAAACATGACGCACATACAAATTATTTTCCTTGATTGAAATGCGCCACAGAATCATCAATAAGTGCACTAGAACTTTGATTCAAAGTATCATACAATCTGCTGACAAAGATGAACCCAACCGTGTCATTAAAATCACGAAAATCGAGAAAAAGCACATTTTTTTCATTTTGATTATTAATCTTGGTTATGCAAGAGTCGCAGATTTGTGCCAGCAATTTTAATCCGTAGCTTCTTATGATTACTGCCACAGATTATTTTGATTTCCATTATCGGATCGGGTTACAACCTATGTAGACTCTTAACTAATCGTAAGATAATCAGAGCAGTGAATGTAATTAATTTATGGTTATTGACATATTTAAAGTCTATGATTTACTTTCATTGTTGACATTTTGTAATTCCGTAATTCATTTTGTAATTACCGACAGGTGATCACATCACATCATGTGATAGTCTATGGCCCAGTGGCAAGTTGCTCGATAGAGATGATTACAACATGCCACCTATTTAGATAGGTGCATATGAAGGTCCTGAACACTAAAAGTTTTGGTGCCAGCCTCGCACCCTTGGCAGGGGGTGAGGGTGCAGAGGTTTAGTAGAATAATTCCTGCCGGGTGCGTTTCAAAGATAGAAAACTGAAACTTTTTTTATAGACTACGAAAAATGTGTTCTTGCTAAATATAATTTTTTGTTTGCCATTTTGGGCCCCCGTCTTGCCCAAAAAAATTATTGAAAAATATATTTACACTTTACAAGAAATTTTTCGTCTATAAAATTGTCGATTAATTTTTTCTATTGGTGCATCAATCTGTTGTGGACAAGTTTGTAATTTAAAGTGTAAGCGTAAGTTTTTTAGTTTGCCCGTGGGGGC
The DNA here is from genome assembly GCA_921293315.2 of Nemurella pictetii. NCBI lineage: Eukaryota > Metazoa > Arthropoda > Insecta > Plecoptera > Nemouridae > Nemurella > Nemurella pictetii. The sequence goes on from OV121126.1 coordinate 10,849,718, forward strand.
CGTTTTTGTGTCGCGCCGTGCGGCGGGATAGGCGATTTAGCATGGGATCGCACTCGACGCTCGATCGGTCCGAGCAAGGTCAAGCCGAAAACCACACATTTTGACCGTTCGGATCGATTTGAAGTGCTTTTACGGCCTCTAAGAAGGTTTTGACTAGGCGTACGTCCTAGCCCAGAGTGCATTCTTTATTTTAGCGTTTGTTTCACATCTTTATCATCATTTACCTGGCCTACAGCGTGGTTGCAAGTTGTGATAGTGACGTAAAAAGGCGATGTTTTGTACGCTGACACGCGCGTCGCCGGCAGTGACACTGCCGTCTGGTAGAGGGGGGTGGGGGGACCCGCGAAACAGGCCGACGGGAAAACGATAATACGATGGTACTGTGTTTCGGTTTCAAAGTTTTAGATTTACAATCTTGTATCTGATGAACCAAGCTTTATTTTGATACCAATAACATATTCAATATGTTATTTAAAAAAGGCGTGAATCCAAGTAATTGTGAGTAACGCAATTTTTACAGCGTTTTCGGAACCCTTTTTACCGGTGTCAGCTCTTGGTATTGTAATAATTTAGGTGTTTTGGAGATAATTTTGATAAAACTCATCACAAACAAACCTTATTTGATTTTTCCTAGTTTATATAATGAAAATTGCTCTCGATATTAAATGATATTTTACTTATTTTTTTGTCGTTATCGAATGAAGCCTAAATTGTAATCGGGTTGTAGGCCAGGTAAATGATGATAAAGATGTGAAACAAACGCTAAAATAAAGAATGCACTCTGGGCTAGGACGTACGGCTAGTCAAAACCTTCTTAGAGGCCGTAAAAGCACTTCAAATCGATCCGAACGGTCAAAATGTGTGGTTTTCGGCTTGACCTTGCTCGGACCGATCGAGCGTCGAGTGCGATCCCATGCTAAATCGCCTATCCCGCCGCACGGCGCGACACAAAAACGGCCCCCACGGGCAAACTAAAAAACTTACGCTTACACTTTAAATTACAAACTTGTCCACAACAGATTGATGCACCAATAGAAAAAATTAATCGACAATTTTATAGACGAAAAATTTCTTGTAAAGTGTAAATATATTTTTCAATGATTTTTTTGGGCAAGACGGGGGCCCAAAATGGCAAACAAAAAATTATATTTAGCAAGAACACATTTTTCGTAGTCTATAAAAAAAGTTTCAGTTTTCTATCTTTGAAACGCACCCGGCAGGAATTATTCTACTAAACCTCTGCACCCCTACCCCCTGCCAGGGGTGCGAGGCTGGCACCAAAACTTTTAGTGTTCAGGACCTTCATATGCACCTATCTAAATAGGTGGCATGTTGTAATCATCTCTATCGAGCAACTTGCGATATTTGACCACTGGGCCATAGACTATGAATGAATTTATCTCTATATTACTAGGTAAACGATTAGTAGAGCCTACACTCGTTGCAGGATGAGCGAGCCGTAATCTCCCTGAGGAAATGCAAACAAAAAACATTTGACAATCATATTGTTGAAAACGGTGCTTATATGATCAAGTATATTTTTTATTATTAAGTCATTTTATTTTTCTGATTAGCAAAATACTTCATGTACGAATCTGAAACTTAGGCAATTCGTTTCACTTGTTATCATTTATATTCAATCCAAATTTGGTGCGGATCGGTTAATTGGTTACGAAGCTAGTACCAAAAAACTGAAAAATTTACGGGTTTTTGCTCATAAAAACAAAATGGTTGCTCAAAAACCATACAGCACCCCGCTGAGTCACCACGAACGTTTTTGCCAAATTTCGTAACGATCCGTGACCTTTAAGTAGGGCTGCTCGTTTTTGTTACAAACAATAAAAAAAACAGAAATCCAAATGCTTTTCTTTCCCCTATGTTGTTAAATTGAAGGATTTCGCTCGCTTCGCTCGCTCATCCAAAAAGCAAAGCCTACGGTTTAGATTCATTGTTGAAATTTTGAAATTCCGCAGTTGAACTTTGATTTATATCTGTTCGCGCTCTACACCCTCTATTTTCAGCTCTTCCACTGACAACTTTTTATAAAAATATTTTTATACGAAACTTATCAGTGTTTTCATTACCCTAGGGCTTCGCGAACACGATTATTCGAGTGTTTGCGAAGCCCTAGTGTACAAGAAAACATTTTACCAAATCCCAGTACTAAACTTTCAGAGCAGCTAACTGTAATATTAAATAAGTCACGGATTACGAATCACAATTACAATTTAGGCTGCCTTTGTCGTGACTTTGATAGATTTGAGCATTAAGTTTTTTATCTCGACATGAAAATGTCAGATGAGACACGTTATTAACCTCAAAACAAGCACGCGTTATCATTTGAGGGTTTCTGCATTCGCCATGCCTTAGACAGGGCTTTACCAGGAAAGAAGGCGGTCGTGGCTGGATTTTCGTTGATGTCAGGTTCGGAAACCGGAAACCGGGAGTCAGAGGTGAAATCCGACGAGACACGCGTGTAGGGGATGAAAAGTTGGGTGTGTAGAGTTAATTTCAGCATCCCAGCGTGCTTGGCTCAAAAGTTATGGGAAATCAGGGAAGGTAGCGGTCGTGGCTGGATTTGGGTTGATATGAGTTTTTTTATCTCGGCAACCGCGAGTCCGACGGGGCTGAAACTTGGCTCGGGGGTGAAGGACACCCGGGGAACACGATGCTGACGAGAAAATCAGGATCGGAAAATTATTGTGGATTTTATATAATATTTTTTGTTTTGAAATGCTGAGGAAGGATGCGGTATTTGAAAATCACAAGATTAAACACTAGAACAGTGGCTAAGCGTTTTATTTAACACTCGCATAGCTTCTAGCATTTTACTAGCTACTTTATTATTACACTTATCAACTAATGCAGCTAGAAATTAAGGTAAATCGGTGACTGATAATTACTTTAGCATCGTGTTGTTGTTATGTTGACTACTAGCGCTGAGCGGACCGGCTTGTTGTTAATTTAAATAGAGCCTATTGTCGAAGATAACAGTGTGTCTATTGCTGTAATTTTTTTACCGTGCCTTAACCATCAATTACTTGACTGTAATAGAAGCAACATGCAAATCTCTGCCGATAATTGCTCTTTGACTTTGATTTCAATGACGTCTTTCATCTCAACGCCACCACGAAAAAAACCAGAAAACATTCTTCCTTTTGTACACCCCTGACCGGCTATAATCTCCGATACAGTCCATCCAGGGTAAGGTTATACTAGAAACAAATGCCATTTTTATGTCACCAAGTCGTGAAAGTAAATCCAGGCGGCGGTGTTTGAAAATCACAACATGAAACACTAGAGCAGTGGCTAAACGTTTTATTTAACACTCGCATAGCTTCTAGCATTTTACTAGCTACTTTATTATTACACTTATCAACTAATGCAGCTAGAAATTAAGGTAAATCGGTGACTGATAATTACTTTCGCGTCGTGTTGGTGTTAATGCTGACTACTAGCGCTGAGCGGACCGGCTTGTTCTTAAAATATACTTTTCATAGGTGGGAAGATTTTACTTTTTTGATCATATTATCATGTGTTGTATATTTACATCGGTTGACAGAGAAAAATTGTGGGAAAACGCAAATGGATTGCGTAGCGCTGAGCGCACAGTGTTATTAGTGTTGTTCCGAAGCTAGATGCAAATACTTCTCGTTGCTTGTACGCCAGATATTTATTATAAGAAACGAATCAAACTTTAAATCGATTCCACAGTAGGTTGACCGTGTAGCAACATCGGATGATGCTTAACCCCGGACAGGTGAAACCGGGTTACAACCCCGGTGCGGATAAAAAATTTGACCGAACGGTTTGGCAACGTTGAAAACACCGGTTCTCGTGAGATCACCCAAGTTAAGCAACATTGCGCTGAGTCAGGTGTTTGATGGGTGACCATCATGCACACGGTCAGTTCTGTTCGGGAGAGAGGTCGGAGGGTTTGAAATTAGTACGACAACTTCACACGCCTTGCTTGTCAACCTCTCGACAGCACGGATTAGCGGAGGAATCCTGTCGTTCGAGTTGTACCGTCCTTCGGAAGGGACGTAAAGCCGGTGGTCCCCTCGGTGCTTTTCGACAGGAGTAGGCTACGTGCCGGCACCGGGTTTCCCCTCCTCGCTTCTAGCCATAGGTTAGGTTCATCATCACCCTTTCATTATAGACCAGCGCCACGGTGCCAGCTGTCAAAACAGTGCGTCGTTAATCACCAATAATCATCACACAAAATTTGGGATGGATCTTATGGAATAGCGAACCGGATTATTCTTGAATTGAATCGAGTGTATCATGAAGATGGACTTGCAACTCATCTGTCATCATGCGAAGAACACTGTTTTAATCGCCGCCGCCGCCGCCGCCGCCGCCGCCGCCGCCGCCGCCGCCGCCGCCGCCGCCGCCGCCGCCGCCGCCGCCGCCGCCGCCGCCGCCGCCGCCGCCGCGAGATTCACGCAGCGTCAGTCTCGCAGCATCCGCGACACGTGTTGCTTCGACTGGATCAGCGCGACGCAACGCGCGATCTCAGTGCGTTTTGTCGCTCGGGGCTACGTTTCGCAGACTCGCTATATATTATAATATTATAGCTCATTTATATTCTTTACTAAATTCTGTTTTTCTCTCAAAATCTCAACGCTTTTTTTGCCTAAAGTCTGTGACAGTGGTTGATTCCGTGTTGCCAAATTAATTTCTCTGCCGAAATCTTGCTTTGCTTATTCAGATTTTTGCTAAGTTCTGTTTCTTGAACTTTCTCAAACACCGATTCCATTCAATCAAAATTCAATCAAAATGACGTCATGATACCCACTTGCTAAAGCCAGGCAGAGCAATTCGGGTTGTGATTTCCCTGTCTTCCTTTGTTATTTAGCAGCCAAGATAATTAATATGTTTTCCAAACTAGTAGTACGTCCAGTGGGTATCTGACGTCATTTTTCTCCGAGTGGAATTAATCCGAAATCGCACCGAGAGAATTCAGATTCTTGTTCTTAAAAGTCCTGTTTTTGAATCATCTCAAAATCACATCGCTCTGCTTTGACTCGAAGCCAGCGACCGTGTCACCTCTGAATTCATGGTCTCCTAATTATCACTGGCCAAATCTCAGCTATGGCTGATTCAGATTCTTACTAAGTTCTGCCCGTCCGACATTGTCTCTAACCGCATTGAAATCTCCAGCCCTGTGTTGACGCTTCACCGGGGCAACCCTAATTTTGTCACTAAAATTAAGGCAGAGAAACTTGTAGAATTCGCAGCATTCCTCGTGGCTTCGGCAGCGGCACGCTAAATTCTAATTGTTTTTGCTAATAATTTGGCTGAAAATTTCGATCTTCAACAATTTTTTTTTTGTTAACAGTGTCTACGGCGTGTATATGAAATTCTATATGATTGAAACTTAGACATGACTCATCAAAACGTGAACTATAAACAAAAATCTCCGTTGTAAAGTTCCCCTGGAGAACCGTGAACATCCAACATCAACTCTACACACCTCTCCATCATCGTACATCCCAGCTAGCTGCTATCAATCGCACACAATCGAAGAAACCCGTCGCACCGGCCGACATCCGACAAGATGAACACGTTGCTCTCGGCGGCGATCGCAGCATCCCTGATCTTCACGCTCGCCACGATGCGCGTGCTCGTTCAACGCCCCTCCCACGACGACGCCGACGTGGGGACACCGCCGCCGACGCGCTATCGGATCGTCGACGTCGAGCTCGGAAACGTCACGGCGCAGCGCAGGGACAAAGTCAAGGAGGTGCGGGTTGGGACACACGGGGTGCAGAGGCGGGGGCGTTTGCCAGCCTCGGTTTCCGTGCTATCTCCCGTGTGCAGCATGGAATTTGTTAGGGGTTGCTCTCTTCTAGCTGAACGGGGACCTCTTGTCAAATATCTTACTGTTAAAATGCAGGAAACTCTGCAGGAAAAAGCGTTGTTGAGCTCAGAATGGTGAGCGTGGGGTGAAGTTAAAGCAGCTCACAGCCATCCAGGTACAAGTTAACACAACGTTACTTACGTCATCTCACGTAATATCGAGGGGGCTTTGGCGTGAGATGTTTGCTGGCAGAGTGTCCTGCATCCTACAGCCTGGTGAGATGTTTGCTGGCAGAGTGTCCTGCATCCTACAGCCTGGTGAGATGTTTGCTGGCAGAGTGTCCTGCATCCTACAGCCCGGCGAGATGTTTGCTGGCAGAGTGTCCTGCATCCTACAGCCTGGCGAGATGTTTGCTGGCAGAGTTTCCTGCATCCTACAGCCTGGTGAGATGTTTGCTGGCAGAGTGTCCTGCATCCTACAGCCTGGCGAGATGTTTGCTGGCAGAGTGTCCTGCATCCTACAGCCCGGCGAGATGTTTGCTGGCAGAGTGTCCTGCATCCTACAGCCTGGCGAGATGTTTGCTGGCAGAGTTTCCTGCATCCTACAGCCTGGTGAGATGTTTGCTGGCAGAGTGTCCTGCATCCTACAGCCTGGTGAGATGTTTGCTGGCAGAGTGTCCTGCATCCTACAGCCTGGTGAGATGTTTGCTGGCAGAGTGTCCTGCATCCTACAGCCTGGTGAGATGTTTGCTGGCAGAGTGTCCTGCATCCTACAGCCTGGTGAGATGTTTGCTGGCACAGCACGTGTGACCCTGGTACCCTGGTCGGTTGCAGATGATGAAGCACGCTTGGGACAACTACGTACGCTACGCGTGGGGCAAGAACGAGCTGAAGCCGGTGTCTAAGCGCGGTCACAGCGCGTCGATCTTCGGCGCCAACTCGCTGGGTGCGACCATCGTCGACGGCCTGGACACGCTCTTCATCATGGGGCTGGACGACGAGTTCCGGCAGGGACGCGACTGGGTGGACCAGCACCTCGACATCTCGCTCGTCGTGAGTACGCTGCACGCACTGATGGGATTTTTCCATAAAAAAAAAAAAATTGGAAATATTCTGGATACATTGGGAATTTTTTGTTAATATTGGGAAATTTGATCTGAATTTTGTTTATTTTTGGGCAATATTTGGAAATATTTGGGAAAATTGACTCCATGTATTTAATATGTAATTTCGCATGCTTTTAATAGGTAGTAATAGATGGTAGAATGGTGATGGATTTGGACATTTTCATAAAATTATCTCCTTTTGACCGGCCGTGAAAAGTTTCAACGAAATTTCCCCTATAAGTTTGAATTAAATTTTTTTAAATCAACTGTACAAGCTCCCAATCTCAAGCGTATCAGTTTTCCTACAGATTATCAGATCAGAGTATGTATTTAATTCATGGATAATGACATATTTGAAGCGTACGTTTTAGTTTCTTTGAAATTCGGTGGTTGATACTTGATTTTGAGAGTTGGCACGAGCAAAAAGGCGTCCATTTTTTTGGTAAGATCTCTTCTTGTAGAGATTGTAGCTGCAAGGATAGTAGCTTGGTCCTATGAACTAGGAAACAGAAGCTATAGGCACTAGGAACTAGGAACTAGGAACAAGGATTTTAAAATCTGCACGTGATTTCGGTTTGGTTTGGTATTTTATGGTTGTTGCAAAGCGCAGTTATCGTAAGTCGTAACGTAACGCCCGGGTTTTCAGACGTCGGACCTGTCGGTGTTCGAGACCAACATCCGCTTCGTCGGCGGGCTGCTTGCGTGCTTTGCGCTGACCGGCGACGTGATGTTCCGCGACCGCGCCGACGCCATCGCCGCCAAGCTGCTGCCGGCCTTCCAGACCCACACCGGCATCCCCAACGCGCTCGTCAACATCAAGTCTGGGGTGAGTTACTACCTTGGCAGACTGGTCGAGACGGGAATTGAGAAATACACATTGTTAGTTTTGAAATAACGAGCTTAATATCCATTGTAGTCACTGATCTCTATAGCCTGGATAGCGCTTCGTACAGCGGGACTTTGATGCCGTATTGAGACACTTTATCATGTCTTCCCACTGATCTCTATAGCCATGGATAGCGCTTCGTACAGGGAGGCTTTGATGCCGTATTGAGACACTTTATCATGTCTTCCCACTGATCTCTATAGCCTGGATAGCGCTTCGTACAGCGAGGCTTTGATGCCGTATTGAGACACTTTATCATGTCTTCCCACTGATCTCTATAGCCATGGATAGCGCTTCGTACAGCGAGACTTTGATGCCGTATTGAGACACTTTATCATGTCTTCCCTCTGATCTCTATAGCCTGGATAGCGCTTCGTACAGCGAGACTTTGATGCCGTATTGAGACACTTTAACATGTCTTCCCACTGATCTCTATAGCCTGGATAGCGCTTCGTACAGCGAGACTTTGATGCTGTATTGAGACACTTTAACATGTCTTCCCACTGATCTCTATAGCCATGGATAGCGCTTCGTACAGCGAGGCTTTGATGCCGTATTGAGACACTTTATCATGTCTTCCCACTGATCTCTATAGCCTGGATAGCGCTTCGTACAGCGAGGCTTTGATGCCGTATTGAGACACTTTATCATGTCTTCCCACTGATCTCTATAGCCATGGATAGCGCTTCGTACAGCGAGACTTTGATGCCGTATTGAGACACTTTATCATGTCTTCCCTCTGATCTCTATAGCCTGGATAGCGCTTCGTACAGCGAGACTTTGATGCCGTATTGAGACACTTTAACATGTCTTCCCACTGATCTCTATAGCCTGGATAGCGCTTCGTACAGCGAGGCTTTGATGCCGTATTGAGACACTTTATCATGTCTTCCCACTGATCTCTATAGCCATGGATAGCGCTTCGTACAGCGAGACTTTGATGCCGTATTGAGACACTTTATCATGTCTTCCCTCTGATCTCTATAGCCATGGATAGCGCTTCGTACAGCGAGACTTTGATGCCGTATTGAGCCACTTTATCATGTCTTCCCACTGATCTCTATAGCCATGGATAGCGCTTCGTACAGCGAGACTTTGATGCTGTATTGAGACACTTTAACATGTCTTCCCACTGATCTCTATAGCCATGGATAGCGCTTCGTACAGCGAGACTTTGATGCTGTATTGAGACACTTTAACATGTCTTCCCACTGATCTCTATAGCCATGGATAGCGCTTCGTACAGCGAGACTTTGATGCCATTCTGAGCCAATTTGGGCCACATTCTCCTACTCACTATTTTCATCAAATTTTCAATCCAAATGGCAAATTTGTGTAGAATGGATTTAATAATTGAAGGAATATTTTCAGTGCATAATTCTTGGTATTTCAGCATGAAAAGTGCATCGGCTTCGATTGAATTGTGAGCTATACAAGGTGGGTTACAGAACACTGATTAATGTGATGCAGCATTGAATACTGTAGAAAAACTGGCAGAAGCAAACTAATAAATATATATAAACTAGGTAAACGATTAGTAGAACACTCGTTGCAGGATGAGCGAGCCGTAATCTCCGAGGAGAAATTCAAACGGAAAACATTTGAAAATCATATTGTTGAAAACAGTGCTTTAATGATCAAGTATTATTATTATTATTATTTATTATCAAGTCATTTTATTTTTCTGATTAGCAGAATACTTCATGCACGAATCTGAAACTTTAGCAATTTGTTAAGCTTGTTACCATATATATTCAATCCAAATTTGGTGCGGATCGGTTAATTGGTTACGAAACTAGTACTAAAAAACTGAAAAATTTACGGGTTTTTGCTCATAAAAATGAAATGGCTGAACAGATTTCGCTCAAAAACCATACAGCACCTCGCTGAGTCACCACGAACGTTTTTGCCAAATTTCGTAACGATCCGTGACCTTTAAGTAGGGCTGCTCGTTTTTGTTACAAACAAAAAAAAAACATAAATCCAAATGCTTTTTTTTCCCCTATGTTGTTAAATTGAAGGATTTCGCTCGCTCATCCAATAAATAAAAATACAGTAATATCCGCTTCGAGATCAGAGGACAAGACTCGTGGCTGTTTGTGACGCCAACCAAGGCTTGCCACGTTAACCAATCATCCTGTCCCGTGCCTAGAAAGTCGTCGCCGCACAAAAGGTCTGTTGTCTTGACGCTTGTCTTTGTGTTTGCCGGCAGCTGAGCAAGAACTACGGCTGGGCGTCGGGCGGCTGCAGCATCCTGTCCGAGTTCGGCACGCTACACCTCGAGTTCAGCTACCTGAGCGATGTCACCGGCAAGCCGGTCTACCGTGAGAAGGTGGAGCGCGTCAGGAAGGTGATCCGTGAGATGGACAAGCCCCGCGGCCTCTACCCCAACTACCTCAACCCGAAGAGCGGCAAGTGGGGACAGTGTGAGTGTTTGACATCGGATTCCACGGAGATAGAAACAGGACTATGAATGAACATAGAAGGTGGTGAATCTAGTGACGCTATGCTGCAATCACACGCCAACAACTCGACTAACCCCGATTATAACGTGGCTCCATGGAGATAGAAACAGGACTATGAATGAACATAGAAGGTGGTGAATCTAGTGACGCTATGCTGCAATCACACACCAAAAACTCGACTAACCCCGATTATAACGTGGCTCCATGGAGATAGAAACAGGACTATGAATGAACATAGAAGGTGGTGAATCTAGTGACGCTATGCTGCAATCACACACCAACAACTCGACTAACCCCGATTATAACGTGGCTCCATGGAGATAGAAACAGGACTATGAATGAACATAGAAGGTGGTGAATCTAGTGACGCTATGCTGCAATCACACGCCAACAACTCGACTAACCCCGATTATAACGTGGCTCCATGGAGATAGAAACAGGACTATGAATGAACATAGAAGGTGGTGAATCTAGTGACGCTATGCTGCAATCACACACCAAAAACTCGACTAACCCCGATTATAACGTGGCTCCATGGAGATAGAAACAGGACTATGAATGAACATAGAAGGTGGTCAATCTAGTGACGCTATGCTGCAATCACACACCAACAACTCGACTAACCCCGATTATAACGTGGCTCCATGGAGATAGAAACAGGACTATGAATGAACATAGAAGGTGGTGAATCTAGTGACGCTATGCTGCAATCACACACCAACAACTCGACTAACCCCGATTATAACGTGGCTCCATGGAGATAGAAACAGGACTATGAATGAACATAGAAGCCGGTGAATCTAGTGACGCTATGCTGCAATCACACGCCAACAACTCGACTAACCCCGATTATAACGTGGCTCCATGGAGATAGAAACAGGACTATGAATGAACATAGAAGGCGGTGAATCTAGTGACGCTATGCTGCAATCACACGCCAACAACTCGACTAACCCCGATTATAACGTGGCTCCATGGAGATAGAAACAGGACTATGAATGAACATAGAAGGCGGTGAATCTAGTGACGCTATGCTGCAATCACACGCCAACAACTCGACTAACCCCGATTATAACGTGGCTCCATGGAGATAGAAACAGGACTGTGAATGAACATAGAAGGCGGTGAATCTAGTGACGCTATGCTGCAATCACACGCCAACAACTCGACTAACCCCGATTATAACGTGGCTCCATGGAGATAGAAACAGGACTATGAATGAACATAGAAGGCGGTGAATCTAGTGACGCTATGCTGCAATCACACGCCAACAACTCGACTAACCCCGATTATAACGTGGCTCCATGGAGATAGAAACAGGACTATGAATGAACATAGAAGGTGGTGAATCTAGTGACGCTATGCTGCAATCGAACACCAACAACTCGACTAACCCCGATTATAACGTGGCTCCATGGAGATAGAAACAGGACTATGAATGAACATAGAAGGTGGTGAATCTAGTGACGCTATGCTGCAATCACACACCAACAACTCGACTAACCCCGATTATAACGTGGCTCCATGGAGATAGAAACAGGACTATGAATGAACATAGAAGGTGGTGAATCTAGTGACGCTATGCTGCAATCACACGCCAACAACTCGACTAACCCCGATTATAACGTGGCTCCATGGAGATAGAAACAGGACTATGAATGAACATAGAAGGCGGTGAATCTAGTGACGCTATGCTGCAATCACACGCCAACAACTCGACTAACCCCGATTATAACGTGGCTCCATGGAGATAGAAACAGGACTATGAATGAACATAGAAGGTGGTGAATCTAGTGACGCTATGCTGCAATCACACGCCAACAACTCGACTAACCCCGATTATAACGTGGCTCCATGGAGATAGAAACAGGACTATGAATGAACTTAGAAGGTGGTGAATCTAGTGACGCTATGCTGCAATCACACGCCAACAACTCGACTAACCCCGATTATAACGTGGCTCCATGGAGATAGAAACAGGACTATGAATGAACATAGAAGGTGGTGAATCTAGTGACGCTATGCTGCAATCACACGCCAACAACTCGACTAACCCCGATTATAACGTGGCTCCATGTAGATAGAAACAGGACTATGAATGAACATAGAAGGCGGTGAATCTAGTGACGCTATGCTGCAATCACACACCAACAACTCGATTATTACGTTGGCTACGCTTGTGTACGCTTGTGTTGATTCAATCCTAAATGCAATTACTCGTTGCATGTTCGGTAGACAATGATAATTAGTAACGAATTATCAATTCCTAAAGTTGTGCCCTTGCGTGGATTCGAATCCGGGTCTTTGCCTGTCAGCCGGTACAACTACAACGGTGCAACTCGAACGACAGGATTCCTCCGCTAATCCGTGCTGTCGAGAGGTCTATAAGTAAGGCGAGTGAAGTTGTCGTGCTAACTTCAAACCCTCCGACCTCTCTCCCGAACAGAACTGATTGTGTGCATGTTCACCAAACACATGGGTGTGGCTCTAACTGCTCTGTTTGTGCTTGCGTCGGCAGACCACATGTCGGTTGGCGCGCTGGGAGACAGCTTCTACGAGTACCTGCTGAAGGCGTGGCTGCAGTCGGGCAAGACGGACGGCGAGGCGCGGGAGATGTACGACGACGCCGTGCAGAACCTCGTGCAGCACATGTTGAAGACGTCGCCCGGCGGACTCGTCTACTTCAGCGAGATGAAGTTCGACCGGCTCGAGCACAAGATGGACCACCTGGCGTGCTTCTCGGGTGAGCAGCTCGGGCTCATGCCCGCCGTACTCTGCGTTACGCTGTGCTTAGCAATGTTTCCGGGTCCGTTTCGATACCGGCGCGCTTCTTGAAGCCTTGTCGAACCTGCGGAAAACCAGGGACTACGCGTCGGCAATCGTCGAAAATTGTTTCTATATTTGGAATTCAAAATGGTTGGAGATTTTTCGGTTGGTTAACTTTTTGTAGTGTGCCCCTGCTGTAAGCGTACCGTCTTGCTATACCCTCTACGCCCTAGCTATGCCAAGCATCCCCTTGACATACTCTTAAAGCCCTTAGTGTAGGTATCCTGTTCACTCGCCTTGCTTGTCAACCTCTCGACAGCACGGATTAGCGGAGGAATCCTGTCGTTCGAGTTGCACCGTCCTTCGGAAGGGACGTAAAGCCGGTGGTCCCCTCGGTGCTTTTCGACAGGAGTAGGCTACGTGCCGGCACCGGGTTTCCCCTCCTCCCTTCTAGCCATAGGTTAGGTTCATCATCACCCTTTCATTATAGACCAGCGCCACGGTGCCAGTTGTCAAAACAGTGCGTCGTTAAACACTGGCAATCAATCAATGAATCACCGGGTTTCCCCTCCTCCCTTCTAGCCATAGGTTAGGTTCATCATCACCCTTTCATTATAGACCAGCGCCACGGTGCCAGTTGTCAAAACAGTGCGTCGTTAAACACTGGCAATCAATCAATGAATCACCGGGTTTCCCCTCCTCCCTTCTAGCCATAGGTTAGGTTCATCATCACCCTTTCATTATAGACCAGCGCCACGGTGCCAGTTGTCAAAACAGTGCGTCGTTAAACACCGGCAATCAATCAATGAATCACCGGGTTTCCCCTCCTCCCTTCTAGCCATAGGTTAGGTTCATCATCACCCTTTCATTATAGACCAGCGCCACGGTGCCAGTTGTCAAAACAGTGTGTCGTTGAAAACCAATAATCATCTTAATCATGCTCTGGGTTTACCCCGTTTGCTATGCCCTCTATGCCCTAGCTATGCCAAGTATCCCATTAAAGTCGTAGGTACCCTGTTTGCTCTGGGTTTACCCTGTTTGCTAAGCCCTAACTATATCAAGCATTCCCTTTTGTCGCGGCAGGTGGCCTGCTGGCGCTGGGCGCGCACTCGCTGGAGACGTCGGAGAGCGGGCGACACATGCAGCTGGCGGCCGGCATCACGAACACGTGCCACGAGTCCTACGACCGCACTGCCGTCAAGCTCGGCCCGGAGTCGTTCCGCTTCACCGAAGCCATGGAGGCCAAGGTAACGTTTGGCTTGTAACGCTGATACTCAACTGCGTCGAATAGTTTCTACCCAGGCTGTAGGAGGGAGCAAAACTCAGCCAGCAAACATCTCACCAGGCTGTAGGATGCAGGACACTCTGCCAGCAAACATCTCACCAGGCTGTAGGATGCAGGACACTCTGCCAGCAAACATTTCACCAGGCTGTAGAATGCAGGACACTATGCCAGCAAACATCTCACCAGGCTGTAGGATGCAGGACACTCTGCCAGCAAACATCTCACCAGGCTGTAGGATGCAGGACACTATGCCAGCAAACATCTCACCAGGCTGTAGGATGCAGGACACTATGCCAGCAAACATCTCACCAGGCTGTAGGATGCAGGACACTCTGCCAGCAAACATCTCACCAGGCTGAAGGATGCAGGACACTCTGCCAGCAAACATCTCACCAGGCTGTAGGATGCAGGACACTATGCCAGCAAACATCTCACCAGGCTGTAGGATGCAGGACAGCCAGCAAACATTTCACCAGGCTGTAGGATGCAGGAAACTCTGCCAGCAAACATCTCACCAGGCTGTAGGATGCAGGACACTATGCCAGCAAACATCTCACCAGGCTGTAGGATGCAGGACACTCTGCCAGCAAACATCTCACCAGGCTGTAGGATGCAGGACACTCTGCCAGCAAACATCTCACCAGGCTGTAGGATGCAGGACACTCTGCCAGCAAACATCTCACCAGGCTGTAGGATGCAGGACACTCTGCCAGCAAACATCTCACCAGGCTGTAGGATGCAGGACACTCTGCCAGCAAACATCTCACCAGGCTGTAGGATGCAGGACACTCTGCCAGCAAAAATCTCACCAGGCTGTAGGATGCAGGACACTCTGCCAGCAAACATGTCACCAGGCTGTAGGATGCAGGACACTCTGCCAGCAAACATCTCACCAGGCTGTAGGATACAGGACACTCTGCCAGCAAACATCTCACCAGGCTGTAGGATGCAGGACACTCTGCCAGCAAACATCTCACCAGGCTGTAGGATGCAGGACACTCTGCCAGCAAACATCTCACCAGGCTGTAGGATGCAGGACACTCTGCCAGCAAACATGTCACCAGGCTGTAGGATGCAGGACACTCTGCCAGCAAACATCTCACCAGGCTGTAGGATGCAGGACACTCTGCCAGCAAACATCTCACCAGGCTGTAGGATGCAGGACACTCTGCCAGCAAACATCTCACCAGGCTGTAGGATGCAGGACACTCTGCCAGCAAACATCTCACCAGGCTGTAGGATGCAGGACACTCTGCCAGCAAACATCTCACCAGGCTGTAGGATACAGGACACTCTGCCAGCAAACTTATCGCCAGGCTGTAGGATACAGGACACTCTGCCAGCAAACATCTCACCAGGCTGTAGGATGCAGGACACTCTGCCAGCAAACTTATCGCCAGGCTGTAGGATGCAGGACACTCTGCCAGCAAACTTATCGCCAGGCTGTAGGATACAGGACACTCTGCCAGCAAACATCTCATCATGCTGTAGGATGCAGGACACTCTGCCAGCAAACATCTCACCAGGCTGTAGGATGCAGGACACTCTGCCAGCAAACTTATCGCCAGGCTGTAGGATGCAGGACACTCTGCCAGCAAACATCTCACCAGGCTGTAGGATGCAGGACACTCAGCCAGCAAACATCTCACCAGGCTGTAGGATGCAGGACACTCTGCCAGCAAACATCTCACCAGGCTGTAGGATGCAGGACACTCTGCCAGCAAACATCTCACCAGGCTGTAGGATGCAGGACACTCTGCCAGCAAACATCTCACCAGGCTGTAGGATGCAGGACACTCTGCCAGCAAACATCTCACCAGGCTGTAGGATGCAGGACACTCTGCCAGCAAACATCTCACCAGGCTGTAGGATGCAGGACACTCTGCCTGCAAACATCTCACCAGGCTGTAGGATGCAGGACACTCTGCCAGCAAACATCTCACCAGGCTGTAGGATGCAGGACACTCTGCCAGCAAACATCCCACCAGGCTGTTGGATGCAGGACACTCTGCCAGCAAACATCTCACCAGACTGTAGGATGCAGGACACTCTGCTAGCAAACATCTCACCAGGCTGTAGGATGCAGGACACTCTGCCAGCAAACATCCCACCAGGCTGTAGGATGCAGGACACTCTGCCAGCAAACATCTCACCAGGCTGTAGGATGCAGGACACTCTGCCAGCAAACATCTCACCAGGCTGTAGGATGCAGGACACTCTGCCAGCAAACATCTCACCAGGCTGTAGGATGCAGGACACTCTGCCAGCAAACATCTCACCAGGCTGTAGGATGCAGGACACTCTGCCAGCAAACATCTCACCAGGCTGTAGGATGCAGGACACTCTGCCAACAAACATCTCACCAGGCTGTAGGATGCAGGACACTCTGCCAACAAACATCTCTCCAGGCTGTAGGATGCAGGACACTCTGCCAGCAAACATCTCACCAGGCTGTAGGATGCAGGACACTCTGCCAGCAAACATCTCACCAGGCTGTAGGATGCAGGACACTCTGCCAGCAAACATCTCACCAGGCTGTAGGATGCAGGACACTCTGCCAGCAAACATCCCACCAGGCTGTAGGATGCAGGACACTCTGCCAGCAAACATCCCACCAGGCTGTAGGATGCAGGACACTCTGCCAGCAAACATCTCACCAGGCTGTAGGATGCAGGACACTGCCAGCAAACATCCCACCAGGCTGTAGGATGCAGGACACTCTGCCAGCAAACATCCCACCAGGCTGTAGGATGCAGGACACTCTGCCAGCAAACATCTCACCAGGCTGTAGGATGCAGGACACTCTGCCAGCAAACATCCCACCAGGCTGTAGGATGCAGGACACTCTGCCAGCAAACATCCCACCAGGCTGTAGGATGCAGGACACTCTGCCAGCAAACATCTCACCAGGCTGTAGGATGCAGGACACTCTGCCAGCAAACATCCCACCAGGCTGTAGGATGCAGGACACTCTGCCAGCAAACATCTCACCAGGCTGTAGGATGCAGGACACTCTGCCAGCAAACATCCCACCAGGCTGTAGGATGCAGGACACTCTGCCAGCAAACATCCCACCAGGCTGTAGGATGCAGGACACTCTGCCAGCAAACATCTCACCAGGCTGTAGGATGCAAGACACTCTGCCAGCAAACATCTCACCAGGCTGTAGGATGCAGGACACTCTGCCAGCAAACATCTCACCAGGCTGTAGGATGCAGGACACTCTGCCAGCAAACATCTCACCAGGCTGTAGGATGCAGGAAACTCTGCCAGCAAACATCTCACCAGGCTGTAGGATCCAGGACACTCTGCCAGCAAACATCTCACCAGGCTGTAGGATGCAGGAAACTCTGCCAGCAAACATCTCACCAGGCTGTAGGATCCAGGACACTCTGCCAGCAAACATCTCACCAGGCTGTAGGATGCAGGACACTCTGCCAGCAAACATCCCACCAGGCTGTAGGATGCAGGACACTCTGCCAGCAAACATCTCACCAGGCTGTAGGATGCAGGACACTCTGCCAAAATAGCGTTGTCGAGCTCAGAATGGTGAGCGTGGGGTGAAGTTAAAGCAGCTCACAGCCATCTAGGTACAAGTTAACACAACGTTACTTACGTCATCTCACGTAATATCGAGGGGGCTTTGTTTGCCACTGATGCTCAATCTCAAGCTTCAACTGAAATTTATTGAGGATATTATTTTGAACATCAAGGTAATAGTTATTAGCGAGTTAGCGATCAAATGACAAACGAATCATACGATGCGGCGGATCGTTTGAACTGAAGTACGTTTCTAACGGAACGACCAGCCGAACGCTGGAGAGGCGCGTTGGAGACAAACGCAGCCGTTAACGGACGAACCATATCAAACAAGTTGTCTTGAAGCGAACGGCGGGTGGAATAGAACGGGCAGCTGCGATGGGTTTCGCGCGTTGCGCGTGGCCAGGCTTCGAGCTGAATGGTTGGACGAGGTAAATGTCAGGCATGAGCGAAGAAATGGAAATTGAAATAATATGCGTCAAATTGAATGTACGGCCATTTGCGTATTCGAACCATACACGCCACTTGCTTTTGGTGATGTTTTAGACCTCTGCGCTTTGCGATAGTGATTTGTGACATCTTTAATGATAGTGATGGGCGAAACAAGCGTAGCGAGTGAAGCGAAATCTTCAATTACACTTTAAACTGTTAAAAAATTCTAGAATCAAAAAGAATTTTTTTTATTTTGTGTGTTTGTTTGCGCTCTACAGGCCAAACGCTAAAACCGATTTTGATGAAAATTTATGTGGACCTTTTTTTTCTCTGAACTTAGGTTTGCCACGTTTTTGAAGCAATTCAGAGACGAGTAAATTTAATGTGATATAGTTTTTATGAATTTTTCCCGTTTATCCAAAACATGTTTTGCACTTTGCCAAACATCTGAATATAATTTGCAAAACTTTCTAGACATGTTGACCTAACAATTCAATGTTTTTGTACAAATTTTACTGTTTTATGTATGGCACTTTTCTTGAAAATGGCGCTGTTACGAATTTTTTTTATGCATTATTGCGGTTTCTTGCAACTAAATCAACTTTATCTTCAACCGATGCTAGCAAAATTTGCAGTGTGTGCGTTAAAAACCATAAAAAGAAGACACTGTGTTAGTGTGAATTTAATCCTAAATGCAAATACTCGTTGCATGGACGGTAGATAATGATTATTAGAAACGAAATATCAATTACAAAATTTACATCCGTACCGGGATTCGAATCCGGATCTCTGTCATCCGGTACGGATGTAAATTTTGGAATTGATATTTCGTTTCTAATAATCAAGACACTGTGTTATTTCGCAGCCAATCGATTGACTAGTTTAGACGTTTCTAACCGCGCTTCCTCCCGTCGACCCAGGCGCTGAAGAGCAGCGAGAAGTACTACATCCTGCGGCCGGAGGTGATCGAGAGCTACTTCGTGATGTGGCGGCTGACCAAGGAGCAGAAGTACCGCGACTGGGGCTGGGAGGCGGTGTTGGCGCTCGAGAAACACTGCAGGTAAAGTCTAATTATTATAAGAATAACCTCGTCAGCGTACCGCTAGTAGTCGATACAACTACCAACTTGATGGCAATTAAATTTCCAGTCACCTACTTATATTTATTTCTAGCTCGAGTAATAATATAACTGTAATGAGTCAGTAATATAAGTGTAATAATAAAGTAGCTAGTAAAATGCTAGAAGCTATGCGAGTGTTAAATAAAACGTTTAGCCACTGTTCTAGTGTTTCATGCTGTGATTTTCAAACACCGCCGCCTGGATTTAGTTTTACGAGTTGGTGGAATGCAAATGGCAGCCATGTTTTGAGCATGACCCTATCCGGGAAAGACTATAGTACGTGTGGATGTCCCTCTGTTCCGCCCAGACCCAGCCATTCGGCTACGTTGGAAACTCCGGTTCTCGTGATATCACCCAAGTTAAGCAACGTCGCGCTGAGTTGGCTGTTAGATGGGTGACCATCATGCACAACATTGTAAAGGATCGGGAGAACAGTTTTCATTTCAAAAACAAATAAAACCCGGAAGACGGATTTTAGCGGTAAACTTAGGAAAGGAAAATTTATTTATAACGCAAAAAGAGCGTCTGGCAGACCAGGTCGTGCTACTCGTGGATGACCGTAGTCCACTGATCGGAAGGGGTAGCAGCCCTCCTGGTCCATGCCTCTACCTACGCTCACTTGCAAGTGGCTAGGTGAGGAACTAATCTAAGCCTCCGGCATAAATTACCCATGCAGTTCTGTTCGGGAGAGAGGTCGGAGGGTTTGAAGTTAGTACGACAACTTCACTCGCCTTGCTTGTCAACCTCTCGACAGCACGGATTAGCGGAGGAATCCTGTCGTTCGAGTTGCACCGTCCTTCGGAAGGGACGTAAAGCCGGTGGTCCCCTCGGTGCTTTTCGACAGGAGTAGGCTACGTGCCGGCACCGGGTTTCCCCTCCTCCCTTCTAGCCATAGGTTAGGTTCATCATCACCCTTTCATTATAGACCAGTGCCACAGGGCCAGCCGTCAAAACAGTGCGTCGTTTAACACTGGTAATCAATAATCATCAATGAACGTCTGCATGATCATCGCGGCCAGTTCACTCTGATTCTCTCAGTTCACTGTCAAATTTCGTGTGGGTACGAAACGCCGGAAAACGACGGCAAAGTTTTTGTCAGGCCCGATGTGAGACGAATGACGTAAGTGTCGCCACCTTGCCATCTTGCCGGAGCCTGTCAGGGGAGCTTTGCAATGAATTGCTTTCATATTTTAACGTGTCTTCAATTTGCTTTCGTTGGATTTAATTGTTCAACGGTCTAGGAGAGTATGTATACTTGAATAAATAATGAACGTAATACCGGTAGAATCTGAAAGAAAGGAAATAGATAAGTGTAGAACGCTTGCACTAGCCGACTGAAGCCTTCCGTCACATCAAATACAATCGACAAACAACTTGGTGGTAAAAATTTGCCATTCCCCAAGCATTGCAATGAGTACATTGCTCCTATAATTTACAAAAGTGCATAATACCAAAAAAATGTCTCCTGTTTAGTGAGTGCCCAGGTGAATATATCCTTGCAAGCGTGCCAACTCGCAACTGACAAAACTTTTTGACATTTGTAAACACACGAAGATTGCACAAAGACCCTGTACTATTTTCAGCACATTCCATCAACAAATTTTTCCAAAAATTAGCCTCTACGAAAATAATTTGTGTTTGTATGAATATCTGTAACGGTGCAATTGTGTAATCGACTAATCGTGTTGCACTTTGGTTCCAGGGTTGCCGGCGGCTTCTCGGGTTTGAAGAACGTCTACATGGAGGAACCGGTGAAAGATGACGTCCAACAAAGCTTCTTCCTCGCGGAAACACTCAAGGTTGACCCCCTCCCCCCTCTATATAGACTAGAACAGTGGTTCTCAACCTTTACCCTGTCACGACCCACTATACGAATGGAGGTATATTTGCGACCCATTTTCCCGTGGGTTTTGAAAATTAGACGTTCAATTTTACAAAAATTATGCACTGCTTGCTCCGTGCGTTTAATTGCCTCTAAATATTTCCAGACATTCCGTAAGGTTGCCTTCCTCACCGCATCCCTGGATGTGCAACCCTAGTGGGAGCCTTGGGCCTGGCAGTCTCCCGTGAGCTTTTCCCAATTCGTCACGATTTTTGTGACAGCGACGCGAAGTGCTGCACTGATGTCCAGTCGGTTCCGCGATTTAGTTTTGATCGACGTCATTGTGGAGAACGCGCTTTCGCAAAGATACGATGACGGAAATGGCAACAATTTTTTCACTGCCCGCGCACTCAATGTCGGGTATTCGGGATTTAGATTCATCCAGAACGTGGAAATGTCTGCACTCTTAAAGTCTGCTTTCAAAGCTGCGTCGCAGCTCAAATCTATCAGCTTGTCCGAATCTGCTGGCGAGAGGTCGTTGTTGCCCTCCGTGGATAAGGGGTCCACATATTGCCTGTGCGCGGGTCGTCTTCGACAGGGAAATAGGATTCAAATTGCTGCCCTAGTTTTTCCATGTGCAACAACACCAACTTGGTCAAGTCCTCGGCGCAAAAGTCGGCGTTATCAGCTCTCTGGTCGGCGATGAAGGCATCAAGAGATGGAAACATGTCAACATTGCCATTTTGCCATGTAGCCGCGAAGCGTGGGATTGAAAGAATTAACAAAACTAATTCGTAGTTTCGAAGTAAAGTACGGCACACGTGTTGTGTCTAGTCCCAGCTATGTCCTTGGGTTGGGGGAGGGGGGGGTCTGTCTTTGCCCGACAAAGAATGGAATAAAAATTTAAACACGTGTCAGAAGTAGGCAGGAAATATAACTTGGGCAAATTGACATTTCATTCTCAGAACAGATACCTACTATTACTTATCAAAATCAAAATAACCTTGAATAAATAAATAATATTTTCACTCTAGCTAGTTAGATTGCTTATGCTGCCCACTTGCTGGCGACCCACCTGAAAACCTCTCGCGACCCACTAGTGGGTCGCGCCCCACAGGTTGAGAACCACTGGACTAGAACCCTACATAGATGTTCAGTTTCTACACAGACTAGAACCATAGGTTTAATATTTAATTGCTTTATGTTGATCCATTAAAAAAGATTTAAATATGAGCATCAATGTAAACATAAAAACTGATAACTTTTCGAGTATTTCTAGTTCTAGTTAACATTATCTTACCTTGATTATTAATTATTATATAAGCTGTAATACAAAAAATGTCCTGGACTTAATTTAGTAACACAGTTCCATAAGGCCTTGTGTTTCATACAGAACCTTCATACTTAGTACTTGCATATGGTAAATAACAATAATAACGTTAATAACATTGCTTTGTGTCGTGTTCCAGTACCTGTACCTGCTGTTCAGCGACGACTCTCTGCTGTCGCTGGACGAGTGGGTCTACAATACGGAGGCGCACCCTCTGCCGATCCGCGGCGCCAACCCGCTGTACCGCAAGGCGGCGTAGCGCGACGACGGCCCCTCCGCCGCCGCCGCCGCCGGCCCCGCGCTCGGCTCGCCGCGGTGAATCGCCGGCCGCCGTCGTCGGCCGTGTTTCGCCACGTTTGCCGTGAGAATCGGTGTTCTTAACGGTTGAAATAATGATATTAGTAGGCCGATCGGATACGTAGCGGATGGCGTGGATAAAAGCTATGGTTTTGCGTAGGTTTTTCGAAGGCGATGGCTTTCTTGGCGCTGTGCGTTGCGGGAGCGTTGGTCGATGCCGCAGCGAACAAAATGATCATTAGGTTTAAATTTTTGGGAATTTAGTCTGTGTTATTTACAATAGACCGAATCCATTCTAAGAAACACGTCGTCAAATTGCCGCTACTATTGTAGCTGTTTGGATTTTGTCTTGATGATTGATTGATTGATCAATTGATTGATTGAAATCACTGTCTTCTTTGGTTGGAAAGGTCCGCACAGAAAATATTTTTTTCTCTGCAGTTTAACTGAGTAAAATAGAAAAATCACAATCCAACTGGCTTTTCTTAGTGGGCTTAAGACAAAACACAGTCCCCTGAATGGAATCGGTCTATTCAAATCCACCGAACTAGGGACAACATCATCGGACACGTAAGGTGCATGAACTCTTGCGGGAGGCAGATTGAATTCGATGGACCGTCGCGGAAAATCGCTCCAAGGCGAAATCCCCGGCCATAACGTAGCTCTTAAGAACGAGAGCCGCGGCGGCGGACAGGCAAAGATATACGGGCGCGAGAAATGTCGCGCTGTTTGTCGCTGGTCGTTGGGCGGGTTTCAAGCGCCGTTCGTTTCGTACTCTTTTCTAGAGGGTTTTTATTCGTCTTCTTCGACTCTCTCCTCGAATTAGGGAGGATTCCTAGACCAATCGTAGCTAGCCAAGAAATTCTAGGTGACAATTAACGAAAACGGTCGGGTTTATCGACGGCGGTCCCCGCTCGTAACGATGAAATCGGCATCGAAGGGACCGCGTAATAATCTGGCGCTAGCGTTGTCACGACCGCCTTCAGCGGGTGCTAACAACGGTACGACGAATCCAGCTCGTGGGACACCGTCACGACATCGTTGTTGGAATTCGAGCGCGGATTCGGAGGCAGGTTCGGTAGGGCGTAGAGCAGGCCGCTGTGAAACGCGGCCGTGTCGAAATAGTGTTAAATCTTTCCTAGAGGTGACCTTGCTCATTCATCGACGCATTGATATTTACTACATATTAAACAATGGGAACTCATCGTGTAAGATACTGTACATTACTTAACGAGGCGAACAAATTAACACTCACCGAACTAATTGTTGTAAATATATTTATTTGGTGGAAACTACGATAAGGTGTCTCGCCGTTCTGATGCGGAAAACTCTCGGTGAAATCTGGCGACTGGACGCTGGTGGAGTTAACGGTAAACGCGTGCAGTTGCCATCAGGAAAAGAAACTCTTTAATCTGTCAGCTGTGAGTTGACGCTTGAGATTGAGCATCAGTGGCAAACAAAGCCCCCTCGATATTACGTGAGATGACGTAAGTAACGTTGTGTTAACTTGTACCTGGATGGCTGTGAGCTGCTTTAACTTCACCCCACGCCGACGATTCTGAGCTCAACGCTCTTCCGGCAGAGTTTCCTGCATGAGAACGGCGAGATGTTCGCTGCGATGTAGATTCGACGGAGCGTCTGGCTTCGTTAGGGAAGTCTGTTACCTACCTTTCAATCTTTTTACTCTCTTCTTTGACAAACAATAAAACATTGGAAGGATATTTTTATACGATCAGACTTGTGTTTCTGTCTCGTCGTGTCGTATTTTTCTTGCCAACATCGATCAAACGGAGCGTAGCAACAAAAGTAACGAATATCGATTAGATATATCAAACTTAACACACCTAGTTCAATAGATTTTAGTTTTTTTTAGTATTCATTTAGTAGTTTTTCTTTTCTTACAGCCAGCAATCATATTTCTTTTTGTGTGTTTTCTTTCTTTGTTTTCTTTATTCCAAACATACATTGACAATCTGGGAAAGATCTCACGTTTCCATACTTTTTGTTGAAGTTTTGTTTTGTTAGTGAATAATTGAAGGGGCATAAATGTCTGATTTTAATGTTAAGACTCTGTTGCCTGTATTCCTTTACGACACAACTTAACGCTAACTTTGTGTTAGTTACCCCCTGGGAACATCTCTTTGTTTCGTTCTTTCATTATGCCTGTGAATGTGATGTTCGAGCTTTGCGAAGCCGTGCACTCTCTTGTTTCGCAATCTTTGTTCCGTGCTGGAAGTTTGGTACGGGAAATAAAATTGTTCTGTTTTCTAAGGAAATTAGCGCTGTTGGTTTTTTACTTGCTGTCATTCCTGTAGGTAAAATTGAATATTTATTTTGTTTATATATGGTTTCATGATCTAAGTTGAAAATATTGATTACTTTGAATTTTTAGCCAAGATTTTTTTTTGTATACCACTTTTTACTTTGTAGGATTCACATACTTTCCTGATCTAGTAATTTTTTTTAGGCCACTATTAACTTTACTTAGCAGGGTTCCTGGGACTCTCTGTTAGCCATCATTTAGTTTATTTTAAAACTATCTGTACTTATTTCTTACAATTACCATGTAGATTTGGAAACCGTAGGTAAGTTTAATTAAAACACTTCCAGAATAATTTTTTCACACCAAGGTTTCAGATACAAAAGCTACCATCAGTTTACCAGTAATAATGTCACATTACATTAAAAATTTAAAAAATATTTTTCCTCTTCATTATAAAGTGTTGCTTTAGCTCATCTCTACTGAAACAAATCCGTTTTCATCGACAAGTAAGAAATTCGCTCAGAGCGGGAATCGAGAAATTGACTCGAAATTCTGCAGGCTCTGAGCCCGCCTTCTTTAAAATGAAAGAATTTGATATCTTAGATTAATTTAATACCCAAAATGTATAAGCTATTACCAAAACTGAACGGCAGTCACAAACATATATAATCTGAGCAGCTGGTTCAGAATTTGTATTTTGTTAACCGTCCACATTACTTCTGCATATCTGAAAGATTAGATTTAAGACGTGCTATGGCACCTACGGTTTTGACAGCTTTCGTGTCGTGTCACGTGGTGCTGACATTTCACATTTCAAGATGGCGACATCGCCAAGATTTCGACGATTTCGACGCCGAAGCTCGTGCATGTTATCAAACCTAGTTATCAGTTACGTGCTTAGCCAAGCGGATATGTAAATTAGATCAATTATTCGTCATATGGGAATGTGCGATTGTGACGTTAGTACGTTGTTTACTGGCTAGCGAAGGGCTAGCTGGCTACATCAGCTAGCAAGCCCAATATGTCAGTAGATCAAAAAGCAACAAGCCTAGAAAGTCACAGCATGTAATCAGACAAAATCACTGCTCTCCCATTTAAGATTTAATTTAAAATTGACATTTTCAAAATGTGTACGATTGCGATGGAGGAGTATGAACTCATGAAAGACTCCAAGTACCGAGTGTAAGTATAGAGTGCTTATTTTTGACTTAGGTATCCCAAATTTTGTGAATGAATGGGTTTCGTTTGATGTCATATTATTTTTACAGTTATGTATCGGCGGTGGATAAAGCGCTGAAGAGCTTCGACTACACAAGCGAATGGGCAGACCTCATATCAGCTTTGGGGAAACTGAATAAAGTACGTAATGCATAAGCACTTTACACTTTAATACAAGCTCAAAATTAGATTCCATTTGTGCACAAAGGCATCGTACTAATATTGTGCAATGTCTTAGGTCTTGATGGGACATCAGAAGTTTCCGGTGATACCACGTCGAATCAAGATATCGAAACGATTGGCACAGTGTATGCATCCTGCGTTACCATCGGGCGTACATCTGAAAGCGCTGGAAACTTATGACATCATCTTCAGATGCATGGGTCAGTCGTGCTGTGATCTTGCTTTATGATTTGAATGAGACTTACATGTTCTATCTGACTGAAAAAGCAGATTTGTCTCAAATTTTCTAGCAAAGCCACATAAGCCGTACCCAGCACTACAGACAAAATTTGTGGCAACCCAAAGTAATAGAGAAAAATTTGGCTGTTAGTATTTCTTTGTTAAATGCATATCGTTGCTGTCGCTTTTCCGAAAGGACGGCAGTCCCAGTTAGCTTGGTGGCCCCGATAGAGCATACTTTGATAGCAACTCCGTACAAGGTTGCCTGATTAGCTGACATGCGAGACTCGTTCAGGGGGTTACGTTCCGATGCAAGGTCAGGGCCGCCGTCATTTAAAGTACAGTCATTAGCACTCATTTAATTCACACATTTTTCAACGGAATTTTTTAGCACTGCATTCTAAGTCCCCCAATGGTTCTACTATGGTGCAATAGCAAAGGAACATTGCCAGCTGATTAATATATTTAATGCTATCTTAGGGAGATAGGAAATCATTTAAAATTATTGAAAAAAGATTCCAACAGCGTAATGAACTAGTCCACAATGCAAATTGAAAAGATTTAACGAAAGTCATGCTCGTTTTCATAAATTATCTACAGACCAAAACTGTCCAGCTTTAAGGTACCTAGGGTTACTTTACAGTTCCTAGCAGCAGTTAAAATGTAAATTGAAAAGAAGCAATTAGCAACAAACATACAATTATGGAGATTATCCTATTTCGGGGCTGATCCATTTCTAGAGCCTGTAGAGCTAAAGAAGTTAGCACGTCATGTATTCCTGCAAGGCTACAGACTTCTTAAACAAACAATTGCTGTGTGCAGACAAATGTGGGTGTTTACACAAGAGCTTAACACGTGATTCAACGTTTACGTTAGTTTGCACAGCTCTAATTGTATCCAGAGTAAATATTAGTGCATACTTGCTTCCTAGTGCCTGGTTTATAATTGGTACAAGCATAGTACTTTCTAGTTTCTCATGACATTGCCCAGAGTTGTTATCAAAATGAACAGTCAAAGTCCTTGTGCACGAAATTGTGCGTTTACTTCTAGATAATTATACCCTGATTTGTAACCAGGCAATTTTATTTCTTGGGTTTCAAGCTTGGTGTAGAATTGACCACCTCCATTCAGGGAACTATGACTTCATTTACCCACTAAGAAAAGCCGGTTGGATTGAGACTTCCCTATCTTCCTTGAACTGAAGAGACAATAATATTTTTAGTGGACCTTTTCAACGAAAGAAGGCACGGAAATCAAAACCCAAGTGGCCTTCATTGTGGCAAACCAAACGCATTGTTGCGTTTCTCTCCGCTTTCTTGTTTGTGACGGCAGAAAACCAAATGTACCTGGTTTCAAGAAAGATTTCTAGATTTGGGAACATTGTCAGGCATGCGCATTAAGAACAGTTCTGTTCGGGAGAGAGGTCGGAGGGTTTGAAGTTAGTACGACAACTTCACTCGCCTTGCTTGTCAACCTCTCGACAGCACGGATTAGTGGAGGAATCCTGTCGTTCGAGTTGTACCGTCCTTCGGAAGGGACGTAAAGCCGGTGGTCCCCTCGGTACTTTTCGACAGGAGTAGGCTACGTGCCGGCACCGGGTTTCCCATCCTCCCTTCTAGGCTAGGTTAGGTTCATCATCACCCTTTCATTCACCGACGCCGTTACACCGGTGCCATAGGGCCAGTTGTCAAAACAGTGCGTCGTTAAACACCAGCAAACATCAACATTGTCATGAATATTACTGCCACTGATGCTCAATCTCAAGCGTCAACTGACAGCTGACATATAAAAGTGCATCTTTTCCGGACGATAACCGCACTTGTTAACTTAAACTCCGACTCCGACAGGCACGAACCGTCTGAGCCACGAGCTGTTCATCTACAGCGCAGGCTTGTTCCCGCTGCTTGCGCACTCGGCGATGAACGTGCGGCCGTCGCTGCTGACGGTCTACGAGACGCACTTCGTGCCGCTTGGCGAGCGGCTGCGGCCGGGACTCAGCGGCTTCCTCAGCGGAGTGTTGCCGGGGCTGGACGAGGGCTCCGACCACTTTGAACGGTACGGCCCGGCGATACGTCCTCGAATGACCGGCCTTGAAGCTTTAGTGTGATTTTAATCCTAAATGAGAGAAAATCAATTTAATAGAAATAGAATGATGGCTGTCCATAAATCATAATACATGGTTGACCAGAAAGGTCTAGCTTACTTCCGTCAATATTAAATACAATTATTTAAATTTAAAAAAAAATTAGATTGACAAAGGTATAAAACATGAATAACAATGATTGACTAGGAATATTTTTTAATATAAAAATTAAATACAAGTAAAATTGTTAAGTTAACAATGATTGACTACTCGTTGCATGTACGGTAGACTGCGGTAGACTATACCGTAGCTTATGTGCTACTGCCACTTATGTAGGAAACTCTTCACGAAAACTATTTAGCGGGGTTATTGAATGCTACTTGCTAGCAAACTACCCAAACTTTTCCTGAAGTTTTGCAAAGCTGTGCTGTCTGCTTTGTCAACTCAGAGACAAATGACGTCAGATACCCACTGGACGTACTACCAGTTTGTAAAAAAATATTGGTCAGCTCTGCTAAATAACAAAGGAAGACAGGGAAGTCACAACCCGAATCGCTCTGCCTGGCTTTAGCGAGTGGCTATCATGACGTCACTTATTTAGCAGAGCTAATTAATATTTCATTCCAAACTGGTAGTGGGCATCTGACGTCACTTTTCTCTGAGTGGACAAAGCAGCCAGCAAAGCTTTGCGAAACGTCGGCAAAAGTTAGAGTCTGCTATCCAAGCATTCAACAACCCTGTTATCAGGGACCCAAACCGAAATGATTAAAGGTTCTGGTTCCGGTTCCGGTTCCTAATTTTTCCAAATATGGGTTCCGGTTTTACGTTTTAAAAGGTTCTGGTTCCGGTTCCGGTTCCATATTGTGAATAACGGTTCCGGTTTCGGTTCCGGTTCCAACTAAATACGGGTTTTCTCGGGTTCCGGTTCCGGTTCGGGTGCCTGCCTGTAATAAAGTTATTCTAGAGCCTAACGTGTCCGTGCGTTGCGTTTGCTCAGCACGAACCTGCTTCTGGAGAAGGTCTGCGAGGGCGTGGGCCGCGCTCACTTCTTCGGCTGCGTCTGGGAGTGCGTGGCGGCCAACACGGCCATCCGACTGCCCGCCATCTCGTTCGTGTTGGCGCACTTCAACCGCAAGCTGCCCACCGAGGAGCAGCCCCACGTCATGGGGAACAACGTCGACGTGATGGTCGGTGCCGTCGAAACGAGCTGCTAACGCTCAGTCTTACCATTTTATTAACTCCGAGTTCAAGTGTTTGTTGAGCTAAACGGCACGGCAACAGCCAACGACGTTCAGTGAAATTCAACTGTTTCTGTGAGTTATATACCTCACCTGAGAGTTGAAAAAAAATGGTAAAACTGGCGCTAAGCGGTCTTAGTAGATTCAACAAGTTCTCACGTGACGTTTCGAAGAGTTTTGAAGTGTTTTATCAAGTTTTAAAACACGCTTTAACGAGTTCTAAAACAGTTGAACATGATGGGATAGCTGAGCAGGAAAAATGTGCGTCCGAACCGGGATGGCCGGGTAGCTGGTCAGAGCAACCGCCCGGCAAGCGGAAGGTCCCGGGTTCGTATCCCGGTTCGGACGCACATTTTTCCTGCCTAGCAAACCCACCAACAATTGCCTACTGGTGTGGGCTTCCACCAAAAATCACTCATTTCACAGTTAAACATGTTTCAAGGAGTTGTGACGTGTTTTCACACGCTTTAACGAGTTCTAACGCAGTTTCACAAGTTAAGTTCTATCGTGTTTCAAGAAGTTGTGCAACACGGTTTTGCGTGTTCCGATGTGTTTTCACTGGTTTTACAACACGTTTCAACCGCGGAGCAGCCCATGGGCATGTGACGACATGGTCAGTGCCGCCTAAAGGAGCTGCTACTTGGGCAGCGATGTTCTATCGCTGCCACGAGCTCCGCCGCGCTTCCCCGCGCTCCTAACCGGCGCTTGTCCCGACGCAGGTTTCGGCGCTGTGCGCGGCGGCGCAGGACGCCAGCGTGCTGGTCCAGCGTTCGGCGCTCGACCTGCTGC
The DNA here is from genome assembly GCA_921293315.2 of Nemurella pictetii. NCBI lineage: Eukaryota > Metazoa > Arthropoda > Insecta > Plecoptera > Nemouridae > Nemurella > Nemurella pictetii. The sequence continues at coordinate 10,880,562 of OV121126.1, forward strand.
TCGCCGGCTTCCCGATGCACACGACCCAGTTGCCGCGGCGATCGGACGTAGCGCGCCTGGTGCAGGCCGCGTTGGCCACCGTGCTGCGCAGGGACATGTCGCTCAACAGGTGGGTGGCGCTGGCTGGCGCTGGGAAGGGCGTGGAAGAGCTGGGAGGCGCTGGGGGGCGTTGGTGGCCATGATAGCGCTGGTTCTCCGCCAAAACTCCGTCGAAATAGTTTGCCGATCCGCACGAGCTGCATGTTCTTGTTGAGAAATGTTTGCAGAGTGACAAAACTTGCAATATTCCTAATCAATTCAATCAAAATTCAATCAAAATGACGTCATGATAGCCACTCGCTAAAGCCAGGCAGAGCAATTCATTTAGCAGAACTAATTAATTATTTTTTTTGCAAACTTGTAAGTCCAGTGGGTATCTGACGTCATTTTTCTCCGAGTGGAATTAGTTTATCTCGAGTCATCCCCGGCCCTCAAAACCAATATATCTCGAAATAGCATTGCCGAGCTGGCGACAGAATGGTCAGCGTGGACTCTGGACGACTCTCGACAGGTTAAGCAACAGAGTTCGAGCAGTCACCACTGTTCGCGGTCTCCCGCGGTTTCCCCGGTGCGTTTGACACAAAACGGACGCCTGCGTTTGCGTTGCAGGCGGCTGTTTGCGTGGCTGCTCGGCACGGAGGTGAACCTGTCGCAGCTGGCCAACGACCACCCTCTGGCGAAGCGCGGCGGCGGCGGAGGCGGCAATTCGCTCGTCTGCCTCTACTTCGAGCTCTACTCGCGAGACACGTTGGTGCAGGTGAACCAGGGAACGGCAGATTGCGTTACTACAGTCATCCAGGATAAAGTCTTACTCAAAACATGCCCGCCGCTTATATTCCACCAAGTCATGAAAGTAAATCCAGGCGGCGGTGTTTGAAAATCACAGCATGAAACACTAGAACAGTGGCTAAACGTTTTATTTAACACTCGCATAGCTTCTAGCATTTTACTAGCTACTTTATTATTACACTTATCAACTAATGCAGCTAGAAATTAAGGTAATTACTTTTGCATCGTGTTGGTGTTAATGTCAAGTACTAGCGCTGAGCGGATCGGGTTGTTCTGAAGTACTGATGCCGGCGGTTATCCGGTTAACCGAGTCGGTTACGGTTACGGCATTATCCGGATACAGTTTTAACTATCCGGATAGTAAAAAAAAAAAAGTTTTTGACATGGAGAGTACCGTGCATAGATGGCTTCTCCACGTCCCGAGCGGCGGGCAGGAGCAAGCAGGAGCGTCTGCTGCATATCCCCCCCCCCTCTACGCTCAGTAACTGCCCCTCAACTGTCTTCATCTTCACCAGAGTCAAGTGAGTCATCATGGCCGCGTGTAGGTAAACCTCGCGGACGTGGGAAAAATGATCTGATTGTTTCGTTGCACCGTCTGTGTAGGTTGTAGCTAGTATAGGGCCCACCCTGCCTTCCCTGTACACTCTCGTTTTTTTTTTGGTGTTAAGCGGTCCTTTTACTTTCCGGATAATATCCGGATACCGTGGGCGGTTATCCGGTTACGGTTTTCGTAACCGAAGGCATCGCTATTCTGAAGTTAAATTGACTCAATCCATAAAATAGACTCGATAAGGCGGTTGTCCTTGTAGAATAATTGGATCATGCTTAACCCCAGGTGAAAGTTCCGGGCCTATAATCCCGGTACGGAGCCAGGACATTTGTTCTCTTTCGATGAACACGCGACACGTGACCGGGCATGTTCCAGGCGATACGTGCGACGCTGGCGGAAGGCGTGGGGAAGTCTCCGCACGATCTCCGACCGTTCCGCCTTCTCGTGTCGCTGCTCGACAAACCCGACATCGGTCCAGTCATCCTCGACAGCATCCTCTGCGACGTGTTCCGGTCAGTCTCAACAAACGTCTTACTGACACCTAACACCTGACTCGGCGCGATGTTGCTCAACTTCGTTGATCTCACGAGAACCCGTGTTTCCAATGTTGCCGAACCAACTGTCATTGCTTGGAATCGATTGATTGATTGATTGATTATTGGTGTTTAACGACGCACTGTTTTGACAGCTGGCACCGTGGCGCTGGTCTATAATGAAAGGGTGATGATGAACCTAACCTATGGCTAGAAGGGAGGAGGGGAAACCCGGTGCCGGCACGTAGCCTACTCCTGTCGAAAAGCACCGAGGGGACCACCGGCTTTACGTCCCTTCCGAAGGACGGTGCAACTCGAACGACAGGATTCCTCCGCTAATCCGTGCTGTCGAGAGGTTGACAAGAAAGGCGAGTGAAGTTGTCGTACTAACTTCAAACCCTCCAACCTCTCTCCCGAACAGAACTGATCGTGTGCATGATGGTCACCCATCAAACACCTAACTCAGCGCGATGTTGCTTAACTTCGGTGATCTCACGAGAACCGGTGTTTCCAACGTTGCCAAACCGTTCGGTCTTGGAATCGAGACGCCTGAGTCAAACAAATGACTCGCTGTAGCAAAGTAGTCTGTAATTTAGGAGGCGAATTCTGTGGAAATTGGGTCAGTTTGCTGCTTTTGTTCCAAAGTTGGTGGACGTTACGCAAGTAGTTGCTGCCCCGATTCCGCAGAATTAGAAATTGACTTAGATTAGATCCCTGAAATTAGGGAAAGACACGTGTCTCGAAAAAGAAATGACGCTGGCTAATCTCTCGCCAGCTCCAAAACGCTATTTTGAAGTGGGAAGTAAGAAAATAAATGTAAAATTTGTTATCCAAAACCCAAAATAAAATAAAATTTTTCCAAGCAATTTCTCGACTTTTGAATACTCCAATGTCTGAGTGTCTTACGCTTGGTGCGTTCCCACCGATTGCAGAGCGCTGTTCGCGGAGACGGAAGGCTCGCCGATGCTGCCGCGTTGCCAGGAGCTGGTCAAGTGCGCCAACCTGCTGTTCAGCACGCTGCAGCCTTCGTACATCTGGCAGCACTGCGCCGCGTTGCTGGCGGCCGCGTGCGCAGACACCGCAGACAGCGCGGACAACGGAGATGACGAACGAGTCAACGCCATCGGATCGGGGCCGCCGAATCTCAACGAGGTAGGACACGTAGACAGACGCTTCGGGAATTAGTGTGAATCTAATCCTGAATGCAAATACTCGTTGCATTTACGGTAGACTGGTTACTAGTAGTAACAAAATATCAATTCCTAAATTTACATCCGTGCCGGGATTCGAATCCGGGTCTTTGCCTGTCCGGGGCACTACACTTATCCATTATGCTACACGGACAACCTATACAGTTGCTATGCGCCTGCCGAGTTTACTATTGGTATTGTGACGGTGGGATATCGGCTACAACTTTCCACTTCTTCCGTCGCCAGGTTTGCCTTCTCACCGGCTTCCTTCTGGACGCTGTGTCCTTGGAGACGTATCCGGAAGGCGGGGGTCAACATCTGCCCGATCTCTTCCTGGACATCGTGCAACAGCTGACGGAACACGGCGCCGCGCTCCCGGCCAATCAGATCGCAGGCTGCCTTCGACTCGCCGCCAAGGTAAAGCTGCCCGGTGATCATAATCGAGGTTATGTTTGTGGCTCTGTCACTGATATCTTGGTTTCAAAGTTAGTAGCTTGGCCGTTCCCTGCTAGCTGCAGCTTGCTATACTCGCTTTTTTTCCGCTCGTTGCTCCAATCGAAAATGCGTTAACGCCTCGACGTCTCAGGTGGTGTCGCGTGTCGCCGGCCCCGAACCCCCGCCCCCGTCCCCGCCCCCACCCCCTGCCGCCACCACCCCCGCCCCCGCTCCCGCCCATCCCGACCCCGACCGCGGCCGCGCCAACAGCGACCTGAGTGAATACAAACGCGGAAAGTCGGCTCGCGGCAGCGGCGGCGGCAAGATGAAGAAGAGCCGGACGGAGCTCAAGTCGTGGGACCGCGTGCTGGCCGACAGCAGCCCGGTGCTGCTCTCGGCGGCGGCGGCGTTCGGAGCCGATGCTTGGACCACCGCGGCGGCGGCGGCCGGGACGAGGCTCAGCGCAGCCAGTCTCTACGTCGGCGCGTCGGAAGGCCAGATGCAGGTGAGACTCGCATGTGATTTAAGAATTACCTAGTACTCTCGGTGCTACAGTCCTCTGATCTCTATAGCCTGGATAGCGCTTCGTACAGCGAGACTTTGATGCCGTATTGAGCCACTTTATCATGTCTTCCCACTGATCTCTATAGCCATGGATAGCGCTTCGTACAGCGAGACTTTGATGCCGTATTGAGCCACTTTATCATGTCTTCCCACTGATCTCTATAGCCTGGATAGCGCTTCGTACAGCAAGACTTTGATGCTGTATTGAGACACTTTATCATGTCTCCCCACTGATCTCTATAGCCTGGATAGCGCTTCGTACAGTGAGACTTTGATGCCGTATTGAGACACTTTATCATGTCTTCCCACTGATCTCTATAGCCTGGATAGCGCTTCGTACAGCAAGACTTTGATGCTGTATTGAGACACTTTATCATGTCTCCCCACTGATCTCTATAGCCTGGATAGCGCTTCGTACAGTGAGACTTTGATGCCGTATTGAGACACTTTATCATGTCTTCCCACTGATCTCTATAGCCTGGATAGCGCTTCGTACAGCGAGACTTTGATGCCGTATTGAGCCACTTTATCATGTCTTCCCACTGATCTCTATAGCCTGGATAGCGCTTCGTACAGCGAGACTTTGATGCCGTATTGAGACACTTTATCATGTCTTCCCACTGATCTCTATAGCCTGGATAGCGCTTCGTACAGCGAGACTTTGATGCCGTATTGAGACACTTTATCATGTCTTCCCACTGATATCTATAGCCTGGATGGCGCTTCGTACAGCGAGACTTTGATGCCGTATTGAGACACTTTATCATGTCTTCCCACTGATCTCTATAGCCATGGATAGCGCTTCGTATTGAGCCAAGGCCACTGATCTTTAAAACCTGGATTGAGGTAGTTTGTGAACTAGCTGACGTTTGAAGAGGGCTTGGGCGTTCCTGCTGTTGAAATCTGAGAAAAAAATATGTTCTTGTTGAGAAATATTTGCTGAATAAATAAACTTGCAATGCACCTATTCCATTCAATCTAAAATCTATCAAAATGACGTCATGATACCCACTCGGTAGAGCCAGGCAGAGCAATTCGGGCTGTGATTTCCCTGGTAGTATGTACAGTGGGTATCTGATGTCATTTTCTCTCAGTAGAATGGGTCTATTTGCCAGTTACTTAGCCAGGTAGTATTTAGTATGTCACTTTAATCGATATTCTTTAACCCGGGTAAGCTTGTGTCGAACACTAGCTCACCTAGCGGAAAAGTACGCCCTCTCAGTAAACAAACTGTTGTCAACGATATTAGTGCCCGAAATTAATTTGCATGAATTTGCAGCCCACGGATTTTCAGAATAGCTTTGCATACTCTTCACTTCTAGATCCTCTACTGTTTTCAACACATTCCATCAAATACTATTCTTAACAATCTGTTCAAAAAAGATTCAGTGCCTGTTGCAAATCACGGTTCTCACTCGAGTGGTCAAAGCGTTTCATACATTTCAACCAAACCTTTCACTTTTCAGATACGTTAAGCCTTATAACACATTGACTGTTTGGAAATTTCAATGTTGAATGTCAAATACTTCTTTATAAACGACGTATTACGTTGATGTGAATTTAATCCTAGATGCAATTACTCGTTGCATATACGGTAGATAATGATTATTAAAAACAAAATATCAATTCCAGAATTGACATCCGTGCCGGAATTCGAATCCTGGTCTTTGCCTGTCCGGGGCACTGCACTTATCCATTATGCTACACGGATGTAAATTTTGGATTTGATATTTCGTTTCTATTAATCGACGTATTTCGTTGCTTTTTGGACATTTTTCCTGTTTTTTCGCACAAAATCAATGCAATTCATGCTAAAAAAACACGCCCGTCCACAACGCAACTAAAAACACGCTTCAGCAAACCACTGTCAGCGAACATTGCAAACTGTCTGAACGCGTTGTGTTTTGCCAGCCGGAGCCGGAGCCCGCCGAAGCGGAACAGGAAGAGGAGGAGCCGTGCCCGGTGGTGGTCTCGCTGAGCGTCCCCAGCAAGCAGCAGACGGCGCTGCATCGCTGCCAGCGCCGCTTCCAGCGCTTCTTCCAGCGCTTCGTCGGCGACGACCCGCGCACGCTGCAAGGACACGTGAGTCACGTTCCATCGGCGAAAACAAGCTTCACGTCACGAAGCTTGTTTGTTGGATGGGCGAACATCATGCACATGGTCAGTTCTGTTCGGGAGAGAGGTCGGAGGGTTTGAAGTTAAGCAACATCACGCTTGATGGGTGACCATCATGGACATGATCAGTTCTGTTTGGGAGAGAGGTCGGAGGGTTTGAAGTTAAGCAACATCACGCTTGATGGGTGACCATCATGGACATGATCAGTTCTGTTTGGGAGAGAGGTCGGAGGGTTTGAAGTTAAGCAACATCACGCTTGATGGGTGACCATCATGCACATGATCAGTTCTGTTTGGGAGAGAGGTCGGAGGGTTTGAAGTCAGTACGACAACTTCACTCGCCTTGCTTGTCAACCTCTCGACAGCACGGATTAGCGGAGGAATCCTGTGCTGGCTGGTTTATCAACGGTCTCGTTTGAATGTGCTGTGTTTTTTGTTCGTCCAGGCTGAGTCTCTGTACGGAAGACTGCTGCAAGTGAAGCAGCGAGAATCTGAGCACGAACGAACGGACAAGCTGTGCCGGCTGCTCACCCGGTGTCTGCGCGATGCCAACGCGAACGCGATAACGAGTGTAACGGACGGCGCGGATTCGGAGTCGGTGAGTTTTTCCGGCGATGGGTTTCATGTTCCCAGCTCTCAGACATTTTTTTTTTGATATCTCAACAATCATTTGCTAACTAATTTAGTTGAAACGCCACGACCGATTTTGATTATATTTTGTAGAAACCTTTGTTCTCTCTCAACTGTAGTGTACTATTTTTAGCACATTGTATTAACAGCTTTTTATAATAATATAATATAATATAATATAATAATATAATGTAATATAGGTAATATATTTCAACCAAACTTTCCAGATATGTTAACATGGCAACACTGTAAAAATTTAATTGTCTTAATGCATAGTACTTCTTTTGAAAACGATGCTTTCGTGTTGCTTTTTTAACTCTTTGCCAGTTTTTTCCCCCACTTTATCAACTCTGGCTCAACTTAACATTGAACATTGTTCAATCAGCATCGTTCAAACAACGCTCATCCACAACGTGATTCAAATCGGCCTTTTCACCGCCCTTTATATTAATAAGGGATACCTTAACCTTCTTAAGGTGGATCCGTACAGAAATTTATTGTTTTTGTTTTGGTAAAATTTTACTCAGATGTGGTCTATGCCGGAAAGAAATACTCAGAAAAATATTTTTTTAAATATTTTACTGGAAATTTTCCGGAAAATTTGAAAATTTGTTTGGTAAACATGGCACCACTCCTTCCCTCAATTAGGTCTAAATATTGGTGATATCTGTCTCGACTATTTTTATTTTCGATCAAGACACTTGCAGCTTGCCAATAAAGGAAGATGAAAGTTTAGAACTGCATACTTTTTCAGTAACAAATTTTGAAACAAAGCAAAAAAATTTGCAAATTTACGTTATACTTTAACCATTGACAAAATTTAGAGAATGTCAGCGCGAATTGAATTAAGTGTCTTATTATAATCCCTGAAGTTTGGACATTCCATAAATATTAATTTCATTTCGATCGGACGACTGATACTCCCCCCTAGCGGGACAAGAGACAGGTCAGCAAGCGTAATTTTCCATACTTATTTTTTAATTTTCCGGAAAATTTCCAGCAAAATATTCTTAAAAATATATTTTTTAATATTTCCTTCCGGCATATGACCACATATGAGTAAAATTTTACCAAAACAAAAACAATAGAAAAACTGTACGGAAACAGTACGGATCCACCTTAAGTAGTTAGTACTACACAATGAATGTGATTCTGAACATTTTTTAATGTGAGTTGAGATGAGAAGTGTTGTCCATAATTTTAACTAAACAAACAAACGCAACAAATTTTCCATCTTTAGAAATCAAACAGAATCATAGAACTGGTTCTGGTGCTGGTATTTTCGGTAGCAATTTGATTAAAACTAGTTGCGTTTCTCGGCAGCCTGCCGACGCGGATCTGCCGAACGAAGCCGCCGAATTCGACGTCTTCCCCGCGGCCAGCGTCTCGGAGCTGCTGGAGCCGATGTCGATCGCGTGTTCGTTGCTCGTGCAGCTGGCCGCGTTCCCGACCTTGGCCGCAGACAACGACCCACAAGGTCCGTCAGAAAAATGTTTTGGATCGTAATAGAATATCCTTCCAATGTTTCATTGTTTATCAAAGAAGAGAGTAAAAAGATTGAAAGGTAGGTAACAGACTTCCCTCACGAAGCCAGACGCTCCGTCGAATCTACATCGCAGCGAACATCTCGCCGTTCTCATGCAGGAAACTCTGCCGGAAGAGCGTTGTTGAGCTCTGAATCGTCAGCGTGGGGTGAAGTTAAAGCAGCACAGCCATCTAGGTACAAGTTAACACAACGTTACTTACGTCATCTCACGTAATATCGAGGGGGCTTTGTTTGCCACTGATGCTCAATCAATCTCAAGCGTCAACTCACAGCTGATACAGTTAAAAACAAATGACAATAATAAATGTGTGAATTCCAAGTCCCCAAATGAAACATTTTGTTGATGTATGAGTTAGGGACTTGGCATCCAATAATCCAGTTACAAGTTTTTCTGAATGAAAACATAGCGACGTTGCCGTTTGCAGAAGACCCGCTTCCCACGTGGCTTCGCGTGCTGCTGGCTTGCGCGTGTTCGGCGGACGCCGCGCCGCGGATCCAGCTGACGGCGACCCGCGCGCTGCTCGACTTGATGCACCGCGCGCGCGATTCCCAGCCTGCCGGCGCCGCCGGCGTCGAGTCCATGCTCGGGTTGCGCCATCTGCGCTTCATCGAGAACAACACCGTCGTCGTCAGGGTGAGCTTAGTGTTCTTCTCCCGTTTGGATTTCTGACCGTCAAGACCACTGATCTCTAGAGCCATGGAGAGCGCTTCGTACAGCGAGACTTTGATGCCGTATTGAGCCACTTTATCATGTCTTCCCACTGATCTCTATAGCCATGGAGAGCGCTTCGTACAGCGAGACTTTGATGCCGTATTGAGCCACTTTATCATGTCTTCCCACTGATCTCTATAGCCATGGATGGCACTTCGTACAGCGAGACTTTGATGCCGTATTGAGCCACTTTATCATGTCTTTCCACTGATCTCTATAGCCATGGATAGCGCTTCGTACAGCGAGACTTTGATGCCGTATTGAGACACTTTATCATGTCTTCCCACTGATCTCTATAGCCATGGATAGCGCTTCGTACAGCGAGACTTTGATGCCGTATTGAGACACTTTATCATGTCTTCCCACTGATCTCTATAGCCATGGATAGCGCTTCGTACAGCGAGACTTTGATGCCATATTGAGACACTTTATCATGTCTTCCCACTGATCTCTATAGCCTGGATAGCGCTTCGTACAGTGAGACTTTGATGCCGTATTGAGCCACTTTATCATGTCTTTCCACTGATCTCTATAGCCATGGATGGCACTTCGTACAGCGAGACTTTGATGCCGTATTGAGCCACTTTATCATGTCTTCCCACTGATCTCTATAGCCATGGATGGCACTTCGTACAGCGAGACTTTGATGCCGTATTGAGACACTTTATCATGTCTTCCCACTGATCTCTATAGCCATGGATAGCGCTTCGTACAGCGAGACTTTGATGCCGTATTGAGACACTTTATCATGTCTTCCCACTGATCTCTATAGCCTGGATAGCGCTTCGTACAGCGAGACTTTGATGCCGTATTGAGACACTTTATCATGTCTTCCCACTGATCTCTATAGCCTGGATAGCGCTTCGTACAGTGATGCCATCTTAAGTGACTTTGAGCCACCTTCTGCCAGAATTTCGCTTCTACTAAACGACGCTCATCTCATCCCCAATGCAAACATAACGAGAACGCCGACTAACAACTCTGTCTTCGGCAGACGGTGGCCCTGGCTCTGTGGCGCCTGCTTGGCCGCTGCTCGCTGGAACTGCAGCCCGATTGCGTCGGCCTCCTGCTGCGTCTCCACTCGGCTTGCCGGTCGGACGACGTCGAGGACGTCATCGGCGAGTCGCTCGGCTCGGAGCGCGCCGACGAGCGCACGGACGCGTTCCGCCGGTTCCAGACGCTCTGGCACGTAGGACGGGACGTAGCTCGCGGCAGCGGCGGCGGCGGCGGCGGCAGTGTGTCCAGGACGCTAGACAAGTAAGTGCCGAAGCGTCTGTGTTTGTTACCGCCTGTGCTTCCTACCTGTCTTGTCTGTTCAATGTCCAAGCTTCCAGCAAGGATAGGTTGGGATACGTCTGTCTGCACGTTGTACAGACTGGACAGTTGCTAACACAGGTAGGAATCAGTTCTAACATGCGATTCGACTTCTGCTGCGTATCCCAACCTAGCCTTGCTCCAAGCTTGCACGTTGTACAGACTGGACAGTTGCTAACACAGGTAGGAAGCGGTTCTAACATGCGATTCAACTCGAGCTGCGTATCCCAACCTAGCCTTGCTCCAAGCTTGCACGTTGTACAGACTGGACAGTTGCTAACACAGGTAGGAAGCGGTTCTAACATGCGATTCGACTCGAGCTGCCTATACCAACCTAGTATTTTTCGAAAGTCAAACAGTCTTTTTCGTAACAAAGCACTGGATCATTGTTAACACGTTGCCAACAGATCGCTGCTCAAGATGCTGGACAACCTCCTGATCGCCGAGACGTCCCCTCTGAAACTGGAATCGCAGTCCTGGCTGATCCACTCTCTCCTCCGCGGCGACATCTCGCGGATCCTCGACCCGCTGCTGACGATCCTGCTGGACCCGTCGACGGCGCGCATGTCCGTCCTCCACGTCAGCATCCGCCGCCAATCGGACTCCGACGCCGTCGCCGCCGCCGCCGCCGCCGCGGACGACGCCAAGATCCTGGCCATCAGCTCGGAGGACGGCAACGTGATCTACCACGTGCAGTCGGCAGGCGCGGTGAACTACGGCAAGGCGGTGCGCGCCAAGCGGATGTTTGCGGTGAAGTCGCTGGTGGATCGAGACACGATGCACGCGATTGTCGGGGGGCTGCAGGACGAAGACGGAGAGGAAGCGAACGGGATGTCGGTGATCGTGAACCCGATCGCGGGCAGTTCGGACGAGGAGTCGTTCGACGACCTGGGGTTGGCGACGCCGGCGGAGGCGGGGAGGGGGAAGGGCGGCGCGGCGCCGGCGCCGGTCAGTGACAGGGGTGAGTGCGGTTATGTTACGCTTGAGTTGCCGAACGATTCTACTTTAATACCATTGTTTAATTTATTTTTTAACGTTTCTTTAACGTTTGCAATGTCCTTTGCAAATTTAAATTGCTAAAGCCTATTTTTTCAGTGGGTTGTTAATTATATAACATAAAATGTATCATATAACAATATCTAGGCATCTCATTGGCAGTGGCCATGGTAATAATAACACAATTAACTATGACATCATATCCTGCTAAGAAAAGCCAGTTGGATTGAGATTTTCCTATCTCTCATAGTTAAATTGCAGAGCCAATTATATTTTACAAACTAGTAGCACGTCCAGCGGGTATCCGACATCAATATTCTATGTGTAAAATTCCAAAGAAGTCGGGGAAATCAAAACCCAACAGCGGCTATGCGATGTCATCTTCCATTTCAACGGAATACGTCAACTAAATGATTTCATATGATTTTGCTCGTTCATCCAACGAATAGTGAACTCGATCACAGTCATCACAGTCATCACAGTCATCACAGTCATCACAGTCATCACAGTCAAGTTACACAATCAATGTTGCCAGATCGAAGTATTCCACTCGTTAATCCAACCAACCTCCTCCCGCAGACAAAGGCATCAAGTTTGAGGCGGCCCGAAAGCTTGGCAACGGCCTGGCAGACGACCGCATCGAAGGCCTGGAACTGTCCAGCATCAAGCGGTGGTCGAGCGGCGATCTCGAGATGTCGACGCCCGCCGACGAGTTCTTCGAGTCGGCGCCCAGCGTCGTCGACTCCATCATCGACGACATCCTCGACCGCGTCGTCGCCAAGTGCGAGAGCAACAAGACGGAGCGCGAGGAACGCACGACGCTCGGTTTCCATCCCGTGCACCAGCACATGCTGCTGTATTGCGGCGTCTACGACAGCAACAGGTCGGTGGGACGGTCAAGCAGCTGGAAGTCTTGCCAGGCTGTAGGATGCAGAACACTCTGCCAGCAAACATCTCACCAGGCTGTAGGATGCAGAACACTCTGCCAGCAAACATCTCACCAGGCTGTAGGATGCAGGACACTCTGCCAGCAAACATCGCACCAGGCTGTAGGATGCAGGACACTCTGGCAGCAAACATCTCACCAGGCTGTAGGATGCAGGACACTGCCAGCAAACATCTCACCAGGCTATAGGATGCAGGACACTCTGCCAGCAAACATCTCACCAGGCTGTAGGATGCAGGACACTCTGGCAGCAAACATCTCACCAGGCTGTAGGATGCAGGACACTGCCAGCAAACATCTCACCAGGCTGTAGGATGCAGGACACTCTGCCAGCAAACATCTCACCAGGCTGTAGGATGCAGGACACTCTGCCAGCAAACATCGCACCAGGCTGTAGGATGCAGGACACTCTGCCAGCAAACATCTCACCAGGCTCTAGGATGCAGGACACTCTGCCAGCAAACATCTCACCAGGCAGTAGGATGCAGGACACTCTGCCAGCAAACATTTCACCAGGCTGTAGGATGCAGGACACTCTGCCAGCAAACATCTCACCAGGCTGTAGGATGCAGGACACTCTGCCAGCAAACATCTCACCAGGCAGTAGGATGCAGGACACTCTGCCAGCAAACATCTCACCAGGCTGTAGGATGCAGGACACTCTGCCAGCAAACATCTCACCAGGCTGTAGGATGCAGGCCACTCTGCCAGCAAACATCGCACCAGGCTGTAGGATGCAGGACACTCTGCCAGCAAACATCGCACCAGGCTGTAGGATGCAGGAGGGTGTTTTCCCTTTCTTCCTTTGCTATTTAGCAGAGCTAATTAATATTTTTTCCAAACCGGTAGTAAGTCCAGTTGGGATCAGATGTAATCCTTCTCTGAGTGAATTATAAGAGGTGAGACTTCGAAGCTATCGAAGCTTGGAGACTTATTTCTCTAACAACGTCGTGACTGTTCCAGGACGCTGTACGCGCTGGAGGCTTTGCGCAGCGTCATCGCGACCAACGCGCGCATGTTTGTCTGCTGCGCGGCCACGACGGGATTGGCCGGCACGTCGTCTTCCAGCCAGCTGATTGGTCTGCTGGCACGGCACAGGAAAAGCGTGTTCGGCAAGAGCTTTGCGGGTGAGGTACGTGCTCGGGTTGGTCCAGTCTTAGCTGATCAATCTTACAAGATCACTGCTCTAGATTGCTTCAATCAAGTTTATAAGGATGTACCGAATCGATTCAAAGATAAATGAAGTCAAAATATCCGCTAAGAAAAGCCACATGGGTTTTGATTTCCCTGTTCCTTTGGTTGAAAAGGTCCAAAAAAATATTATCAACTCTGCAGTTTAACCAATCTCAATCTAACTGGCTTTTCTTAGAGAGTTTATGATGTCTTTTTTTCCTGAATCATGAAGTTCTTAGGTAGAATGTCTGGGTAAGGACAAGATGACACCGACAAGCTAGTGAAGCTGTTGCACCGGCTTGAAACCCTGCAACCTCCCAGCAGACACAGAACAACTCCAACAGCAGGATTCCTCCACCGATCCGTGCTGTCGAGAGGTTGACAAGCAGGCCGAGTGAAGCTGTTGCACCGGCTTGAAACCCTGCAACCTCCCAGCAGACACAGAACAACTCCAACAGCAGGATTCCTCCACCGATCCGTGCTGTCGAGAGGTTGACAAGCAGGCCGAGTGAAGCTGTTGCACCGGCTTGAAACCCTGCAACCTCCCAGCAGACACAGAACTCCAACAGCATGAGCAACACAACGCTCAAGTTTGTAGAGACTTTATTGACATCTTTGTCTTTCTTTGCAGGCTGCTGGAGAGTTTGGAGCTCCGTACCGAAGCTCAATGTATCTCGAAGTCGTCATCTCTGTGTGCCTTTACTTCGCTCGAAGCTTCTACCCGAACTTGGGGCAGATGCGACTGACACCCGAAGAAATAGCCGGAAACAGACAGGTAACTTGACACGTGCAGTGAAATTAATTCAGTCGTCATTACAGTTCTAATCCAGCTTAAGTCTCTTGGTAGATGCAAGCATGCATAGCTAATGTGGAATCGATTTAAACTGCAAATACTCGTTGCATATACGTAGATATTTATTATTAGAAACAAAATATCCATTACAAAATTTGTACCTTACCGGGAGTCAAATCCGGATCTTTCACCTTTGCCCGTGTGAAGCATTACCAATTATGCTACATGGACAGCTGACTATTGAGTGGATATTAAGTTTATTTGAGTTGTTGGGCTCCATGGAGATAGAAACAGGACTAGGAATGAACATAGAAGGTGGTGAATCTAGTGACGCTATGCTGCAATCACACACCAACAACTCGACTAACCCCGATTATAACGTGGCTCCATGGAGATAGAAACAGGACTATAAATGAACAAAGAAGGCGGTGAATCTAGTGACGCTATGCTGCAATCACAAGCCAACAACTCGACTAACCCCGATTATAACGTGGCTCCATGGAGATAGAAACAGGACTATAAATGAACAAAGAAGGCGGTGAATCTAGTGACGCTATGCGGCAATCGAACGCCAACAACTTGACTAACCCCGATTATAACGTGGCTCCATGGAGATAGAAACAGGACTATGAATGAACATAGAAGGAGGTGAATCTAGTGACGCTATGCTGCAATCACAAGCCAACAACTCGACTAACCCCGATTATAACGTGGCTCCATGGAGATAGAAACAGGACTATAAATGAACAAAGAAGGCGGTGAATCTAGTGACGCTATGCTGCAATCACACGCCAACAACTCGATCAACCCTGATTATGAAGTTACTTATTCATTTTATATATTGGACAAGGCAACTTTGGAGGAGACACATATTCACACATATACGCATTTACATTCAGCATGTGGCTGTACATCAATCAATATCTACCGTACAGTATTTATCATTTAGGTTCGAATCACACTGATCTACGAACGCGTCCTACGTAATGAAGATGCATCTAATGGTCGACGTTGTCTGGTCGGACGCAGGTTCAGTTGGCGAGCGCCGAGCTGCTGACACTGTCGGCGGCGGAGTTGGCGCAGGTGGCGCGCGACGGCGGCAAGGGCTGCGCCAACTACGTGTCCGACATGCTGGCGCGGTGCAAGGTGGTCAAGGTCGCGCTGCACTGTCTCTACTCCAGCGTGCACTGCATGCGCCAGCAGCCGGTGAGCTTCTTATCATTATTAGAAACTATATACATTCCTAAATTTCAGTGCCGGGATTCGAATCCGGCTCTTTGCCTGTCCGGGGCACTGCACTTATCCACTATGCTACACGGACAACCAACTATGGAATCGATATTAAGTTTATTTGAGTTGTTGGGCTCCATGGAGATAGAAACAGGACTATGAGTGACCATAGAAGGTGGTGAATCTAGTGACGCTATGCTGCAATCACACGCCAACAACTCGACTAACCCCGATTATAACGTGGCTCCATGGAGATAGAAACAGGACTGTGAATGAACATAGAAGGCGGTGAATCTAGTGACGCTATGCTGCAATCACACGCCAACAACTCGACTAAACCCGATTATAACGTGGCTCCATGGAGATAGAAACAGGACTGTGAATGAACATAGAAGGCGGTGAATCTAGTGACGCTATGCTGCAATCACACACCAACAACTCGACTAACCCCGATTATAACGTGGCTCCATGGAGATAGAAACAGGACTATGAATGAACATAGAAGGTGGTGAATCTAGTGACGCTATGCTGCAATCACACGCCAACAACTCGACTAACCCCGATTATAACGTGGCTCCATGGAGATAGAAACAGGACTATGAATGAACATAGAAGGTGGTGAATCTAGTGACGCTATGCTGCAATCACACGCCAACAACTCGACTAACCCCGATTATAACGTGGCTCCATGGAGATAGAAACAGGACTGTGAATGAACATAGAAGGCGGTGAATCTAGTGACGCTATGCTGCAATCACACGCCAACAACTCGACTAAACCCGATTATAACGTGGCTCCATGGAGATAGAAACAGGACTGTGAATGAACATAGAAGGCGGTGAATCTAGTGACGCTATGCTGCAATCACACACCAACAACTCGACTAACCCCGATTATAACGTGGCTCCATGGAGATAGAAACAGGACTATGAATGAACATAGAAGGTGGTGAATCTAGTGACGCTATGCTGCAATCACACGCCAACAACTCGACTAACCCCGATTATAACGTGGCTCCATGGAGATAGAAACAGGACTGTGAATGAACATAGAAGGCGGTGAATCTAGTGACGCTATGCTGCAATCACACGCCAACAACTCGACTAAACCCGATTATAACGTGGCTCCATGGAGATAGAAACAGGACTATGAATGAACATAGAAGGCGGTGAATCTAGTGACGCTATGCTGCAATCACACGCCAACAACTCGACTAAACCCGATTATAACGTGGCTCCATGGAGATAGAAACAGGACTGTGAATGAACATAGAAGGCGGTGAATCTAGTGACGCTATGCTGCAATCACACACCAACAACTCGACTAACCCCGATTATAACGTGGCTCCATGGAGATAGAAACAGGACTATGAATGAACATAGAAGGTGGTGAATCTAGTGACGCTATGCTGCAATCACACGCCAACAACTCGACTAACCCCGATTATAACGTGGCTCCATGGAGATAGAAACAGGACTATGAATGAACATAGAAGGTGGTGAATCTAGTGACGCTATGCTGCAATCACACACCAACAACTCGACTAACCCCGATTATAACGTGGCTCCATGGAGATAGAAACAGGACTATGAATGAACATAGAAGCCGGTGAATCTAGTGACGCTATGCTGCAATCACACGCCAACAACTCGACTAACCCCGATTATAACGTGGCTCCATGGAGATAGAAACAGGACTATGAATGAACATAGAAGCCGGTGAATCTAGTGACGCTATGCTGCAATCACACGCCAAAAACTCGACTAACCCCGATTATAACGTGGCTCCATGGAGATAGAAACAGGACTGTGAATGAACATGGAAGGTGGTGAATCTAGTGACGCTATGCTGCAATCACACGCCAACAACTCGACTAACCCCGATTATAACGTGGCTCCATGGAGATAGAAACAGGACTATGAATGAACATAGAAGGCGGTGAATCTAGTGACGCTATGCTGCAATCACACGCCAACAACTCGACTAAACCCGATTATAACGTGGCTCCATGGAGATAGAAACAGGACTGTGAATGAACATAGAAGGCGGTGAATCTAGTGACGCTATGCTGCAATCACACACCAACAACTCGACTAACCCCGATTATAACGTGGCTCCATGGAGATAGAAACAGGACTATGAATGAACATAGAAGGTGGTGAATCTAGTGACGCTATGCTGCAATCACACGCCAAAAACTCGACTAACCCCGATTATAACGTGGCTCCATGGAGATAGAAACAGGACTATGAATGAACATAGAAGGCGGTGAATCTAGTGACGCTATGCTGCAATCACACGCCAACAACTCGACTAACCCCGATTATAACGTGGCTCCATGGAGATAGAAACAGGACTATGAATGAACATAGAAGCCGGTGAATCTAGTGACGCTATGCTGCAATCACACGCCAACAACTCGACTAACCCCGATTATAACGTGGCTCCATGGAGATAGAAACAGGACCATGAATGAACATAGAAGGTGGTGAATCTAGTGACGCTATGCTGCAATCACACGCCAACAACTCGACTAACCCCGATTATAACGTGGCTCCTTGGAGATAGAAACAGGACTATGAATGAACATAGAAGGCGGTGAATCTAGTGACGCTATGCTGCAATCACACGCCAACAACTCGACTAACCCCGATTATAACGTTGGGTATGCTTGTATAGTATCACTAGCCAGTGAGTTAGTTGTTGTGATCATCAGCTTTGTGTATTCTGTTTGTTTGGGGTGCCCTAGATGATGAAAACCTAGCTTTGCTTTACTTGTCCTTGGCTCAATACGATGCGCTATCCAGGCTTCAGAGAACGGCAGGCTAGTCAGACTTGACAAGTCTTTGGTCTCGTGTCCTTGCAGGCGAACGGCCCGAGAGCGTTCACCGAGGAGATTGTCAACTTCAACGACCCGCCACCAGAGTGCTCTCCCGGTGCCGGGACCAAGTGCCAGCATCAAGCCTCGGAACATTCCGAGGGATTCCAGATCCAGCTGCTGAGGTAACTAGCGCTGACCGTTATGCAGTTCTACTACTGCCAACTGGCACTCAAGTTGATCGTTGATAAACAGGCAGCACAGCTTTGGGACTTATTCGACTTATTCGTACCCAGTTAAGTAGTTTTGCTGAAAACTAAAGTGCTAAGATGGCTGGCATCCAATTGCCCCAAAATAAATCTTCCCCAAAGTCACACTGCCCCAAAAAAAAACTTCTCTGACATGTGATCTTTGTCTGAATTACTAGCGGACATTCACAGAGGCGTTACGCAGGCAATTCTTTGACGACGCCGTTGAAAGTTTCAATCCTCTCTTTTTCTTCGTATCGTAGAAAAAGGCAGCTGATATATTTTGCTTGTGTAGTAGCTTGCCGTGACGCGTCAATCACCTCCTTGTGGATCCCATTGTTGTTCCCCACCACTACCTTAGTACAGTCTGAGCCAAATAATGTTTTGGGGCAGATTTTTTTTTGGAAGTTTTTATTTGGGGCAGATTTGTTTTGGGGCAATTGGAGCACTCCCGCTAAGATTAGGAAAACACACGAGTCCTTATAAGATAATAGTTACCTTCTGTTGTCTTGCATGGACGGCAGATAGCATACTACAGATTTGCTTACACAATTACTACATTGCGTTTCAGCAAAGCCCTAAGGAAATAAATAAACTGAAAATTTTCGTAAAAACTGTTTTTGGAAAAAGTTGTTAATGGAATGTGCTGAAAATAGTTCAGGGCAACAATATTGATGATATTTTCTTCTGTTTCTTGTTTTGTTTGTTTGTTTGTTTGCCAGTCCTGTAAGTTATTGATCTCAGTTCATGATGGTCTGTACGGTACTATAAAAATCTGTACGATAATTTTGACCCCCAGACAAGCTTTTTTAGGCTTGGGGCTCAAACGATAAAAATAACTAATTGTAAATGTGACAATTAAAAAAAAATTCATTATAAAAAAAAAAACGACATTTTTTCTAAAAATTGTTGTTTGCGTAACACGAACGCCGCAGCGTCTGATGGTTTGTCGGTCTGTCCGCGCAGGCTGGCGCTGTCGCTGATCATGCTCGAGCACCAAGTGAACGCGACGAAGAGCGCGGACGCCGCGGACGGAGGGAACGGCGCGAACTTCGGGCCGGCGAACCTGCGCTACGTCCCCGGAGTTCCCGTGCCTCAGCAGCCGATGTTCTTGTCTGCGGTCGTCACCGCGCTGCAGCTCAAACACTGCAGGTGCGTACGCGCGTTGATGCCGTCGATGTCGATGATGATCGTCGATGATGTCGTTGTTGTTGATGTTGGTGAAACGGAGTGAGTTCAGTCGATGGTTGATGTTTTGGCTCTGTTAGGACCAGTTTTTTGACTTTTCGACCACGAACAAGTCAAACATCTTACTGTTCTAATGCAGGAAACTCTGCCAGCAAACATCTTACTGTTCTAATGCAGGAAACTCTGCTAGCAAACATCTCACTGTTCTAATGCAGGAAACTCTGCCAGCAAACATCTTACTGTTCTAATGCAGGAAACCCTGCCAGCAAACATCTCACTGTTCTAATGCAGGAAACTCTGCCAGCAAACATCTCACTGTTCTAATGCAGGAAACTCTGCCAGCAAACATCTCACTGTTCTAATGCAGGAAACTCTGCCAGCAAACATCTCACTGTTCTAATGCAGGAAACTCTGCCAGCAAACATCTAACTGTTCTAATGCAGGAAACTCTGCCAGCAAACATCTCACTGTTCTAATGCAGGAAACTCTGCCAGCAAACATCTCACTGTTCTAATGCAGGAAACTCTGCCAGCAAACATCTTACTGTTCTAATGCAGGAAACTCTGCCAGCAAACATCTCACTGTTCTAATGCAGGAAACTCTGCTAGCAAACATCTCACTGTTCTAGTGCAGGAAACTCTGCCAGCAAACATCTCACTGTTCTAATGCAGGAAACTCTGCCAGCAAACATCTCACTGTTCTAATGCAGGAAACTCTGCCAGCAAACATCTCACTGTTCTAATGCAGGAAACTCTGCCAGCAAACATCTTACTGTTCTAATGCAGGAAACTCTGCCAGCAAACATCTCACTGTTCTAATGCAGGAAACTCTGCCAGCAAACATCTTACTGTTCTAATGCAGGAAACTCTGCCAGCAAACATCTTACTGTTCTAATGCAGGAAACTCTGCCAGCAAACATCTTACTGTTCTAATGCAGGAAACTCTGCCAGCAAACATCTCACTGTTCTAATGCAGGAAACTCTGCCAGCAAACATCTCACTGTTCTAATGCAGGAAACTCTGCCAGCAAACATCTCACTGTTCTAATGCAGGAAACTCTGCCAGCAAACATCTCACTGTTCTAATGCAGGAAACTCTGCCAGCAAACATCTCACTGTTCTAATGCAGGAAACTCTGCCAGCAAACATCTCACTGTTCTAATGCAGGAAACTCTGCCAGCAAACATCTCACTGTTCTAGTGCAGGAAACTCTGCCAGCAAACATCTCACTGTTCTAATGCTGGAAACTCTGCCAGCAAACATCTCACTGTTCTAATGCAGGAAACTCTGCCAGCAAACATCTTACTGTTCTAATGCAGGAAACTCTGCCAGCAAACATCTCACTGTTCTAATGCAGGAAACTCTGCTAGCAAACATCTCACTGTTCTAATGCAGGAAACTCTGCCAGCAAACATCTCACTGTTCTAATGCAGGAAACTCTGCCAGCAAACATCTTACTGTTCTATTGCAGGAAACCCTGCCAGCAAATGTCTTACTGTTCTAATGCAGGAAACTCTGCCAGCAAATGTCTTACTTTAACAACGCAGGAAACTCTGCCAAAATAGCGTTGTTGAGCTGTCGATAGAATTGTTAGTGTTGAGAACCGTGCATAGTCATCAACCGATTTTGATGAAATTTTACGGATACCTTTGTTTGCTCAAATTCAATCAATTGCGTTTTGGGTGAGCACAATTTTAACGCTCACCCACAACGCGATTATACGAGTGTTTTTGAAGCTCCAGCGTCGTGCCGCCAGTATTCCTGACGACGTCCCAACGATCCACCGCCCGGCTGCATGTTACAGACACCTGCACCAGCACTGGAACGCGCTGGTGACGTCGGCGCTGCCGTTCATGGGCCCGGCGCTCTCGAACGTCGTGCTCAAGGTCGTCAACCAGCTGTGCGAGAACCTGGAGCAGCTGGCGTCGCGGTCGCTGTCGCAGGCGCAAAGGTGGGATCGAAGATTCGAAGGCGGTTTGAAAGATTCTAATCGGTGCTTACGAATTTTTTTTGTTTCAAATCGTGTTTCTCACTCTAGAGGTCAAACCGTTGGATATATTTCGACGTAACTTTCCAGATGTGTTGAACATTATAACTCAAAGAATGTGTACAAATTTCCCAGCTTTATGTAGAGCACTTCTCTTGAAAAAGATGTTTTTGTGTTTACTTTCGGGCGTCTTTCCCGTTTATTCCCACTAAATCAATCCTGGATCAAGCAAGATTGTTCAATCAGCATCATTCAAACATCAATCCATAGCTCTCTGCTCTCCCACAGTTAATTATCTTCCACGTCTCTCAGCTTTCCACGTCTTTCTTCGTATACAAAAAAGCTGAAAGAAGCGCTGGAAAGAGTTCAGAGAAGGGCGGTTAGGCACGTTCTGTGCAAATATGGCCGTCAACACAGTCCCACAGAAATGACGGAGATGCTACAGTGGCCAACCTTGGAAAAGAGAAGGAAGGTGGCAAAATTAAGTAATATTTATAAGTCATTGGAAGGGCAGCATGCTTGGACAGAAATTGGTGCAAGGCTGGTGGGTGCACAGCGTCTTGGCAGGTCGGACCACTGCTTGAAGTTAATGGCCCAAAACTGCCGGACTAATGAGGGGAAATACTCATTTGTGGCAGATGGAATTCAACAGTGGAATAGCCTGCCAGGAAGCGCAGTGAACCCCCTACCAAGTGCCGTGAAAGCGTTCAAGATAATAGCAAAAAATGTATTAACTAACTAAGTATATTATAATATTGTACTGTAAAATGTAATTTAGTACTGTAAAAACTTTGTCCATAGGCCAAAGTGCCAAATCAAAGGAATAATAAAATAATAATAATAATAATAATCATCGATTAACTTCTCTCTCCATAGCATTCAATACGCAGTTATACAATTATTTTTATTTATTAGAAACGAATTATCAATTCCAAAATTAACATCCGTGACGGGATTCGAATCCTGGGGGGCGATTTTGTAAATATTTCGTTTGAGAAGTCACTCGTCTTTTCTATGAGAGCGTTCATTTGTTCCATTATAAACATTGACAATAATTGAGATATCACAGAGAAGACGAGTGACTTCTATAACAAAATTTTTACAAAATCGCCCCCCTGGTCTTTACCAGGTTTGGCAAAGACCCGGATTTGAATCCCGGTACGAATGTAAATATTGGAATCAATATTCTGTTATTGATAATCCTTGTCTACCGTACATGCAGCGAGTATTTGCATCTAGGATTAAATTGGCACTAACGTAGCTACATGGTTTTTCTGAAAATTAACCGTGTTGTTTGTTGTCCGCGCAGCCCGCGGCCGGGATCGTGCTGCCAGCCGGCCGACTACGCGGCCACGCAGCTGGAGGCGCTGACGGCGCTGACGCACTTCTGCCTGCTGGACTCGGCGCAGCAGTTCCAGCTGCTGGCCGGCGGCGGCGGCGGCGCCTTCGTGCCCGGCGCAAACCCCGGCCAGATCTTCAACAACCTGCTGCACGCGTTCGCACCGGCGCCGCTCGCGCAGGCACTGGTGAGCCACACGCCGCTCAAATGACACCGTCTGGAAGTAGACCGTGCCGGCTATCCACCGGAATCAAGCCTTTTGCCATGGTCTTATTCAGAAAAGAAACATAAAATATACCATTTGATTGTTATGTCACGCTCGTAACATTAATGGGAGTTGAATAACATCATAATATTATGTCCCACCGAAATCAAGCCACATATGTATGGTCTTATTCAGAAAAGAAACTTAAAATTACACCATTTGATTACTAACTGATAATAACATGAATGGAAGTAGAATAACACCATCTTTCCCACCGAAATAAAGCCATATAATGATATATCATGGTCTAATTCCAAAAAGGAACATAAAATTACATCATTTGTTAAATTACTGGTTATAAAACATAAATGGGAGTTGAATAAAACCGTCCTTACCACCGAAATAAAGCCATATGCCATTATTCCGGTCCTGCTGGAGTAAAGCCATGTAGCTGGATGGCTTTGTTCCATAAATAAAACATAAAATGTCCGAAGTTGGAATAACACCATCTGATTGATGGTCTTATTCCAGTGTGATGAAAAACCACTCAACTAACACTTATCTTATTCCATTTTTGTTTTTTTCAAGTTTTGATATTTCAAGTTTCGGAATGAGTCATCCGAGCGCATGGTGTTAATCCAGTGGAATTATCCCATTTTAAAACAAGCTCCAACGATGCTTGTCTCCACGACGCTACATCAGTGATGTAGTGGTATATACACGCGGGTGAACGCAGTCCACCCACTATTATTTCAATGTTTGTCCGTACCCCCACTTTGAAATATCGAAGGAACGCGGGTGTACGCACGGGTACGCTCTATTAAATTATAATTATTCGAAATGTCATGCAATTCTTTATTTTCGAGACAAAAATATCCAATTTCAGGGTTCCATTCCAAATAATCCACGTAACCTACCCATAATGAACTTGTTTAGTGTATGAGTAGGATGTTTCTTTGTCGGCGTCGCGACACGCGACAAAGGGGTTAGTCTAACCAAGCCACTTACGAGAATGATAATAATAAAAATCACATTACTGTTAAGTTAACACTTTTGGAAGTCGGTAGCGCTTTTACGTACTAGCACCGCGGTGCAAACCCTCAGAAGCAAACCCGCTTCCAATAAATAGAATTTGCAGCAATGACAAAAGCAATAACAATACCCATAATGCCACACACGTACCACACTGGATTTAGTTCAATTCAAGATGCAGATGACCGTAGGCATATAGATTTGCTAAAAAATAAAAGCTTGAAATCAAATTTTTTATTGGGGCTACCTAAGCCACGGAAGGTTTGACCCCCCCACCCCCCCCCCCCACCCACCACCATCACCACCACCACTGGCACTATACAAAAAACGTTGGTTTTATTGCGTACCCCCACTATAAAATGTACGACTACATCACTGCGCTACATCTAACCCAAGATACACGAGGTTGTATCTAACATAAGCACTGCTGCTGCTTTATGACGTATCGAACATGCTTGGTTACAAGTGATGTCGTGTCTTACGCAAGATAACCTAACGCAAGATACACGAGGTTGTGCCTAACATAAGCACTGCTGCTGCTTTACAATGTTTTATCAAACGCGCTCCATCGCGGCATGTTTACACATGATGTTGTGTCTGGCAAGATACAAGAGGTTGTGTCTAACCTAACCTCTACCGCTGCTTTACGATGTGACGCCAATGCGGCTGTTTCCAGGACGTTGCCGGGCAGAAGGAGCGTCCTGCGCTGTCCGAGTGGCAGGTGGCGGCTCGACGCAACGTCCTGGCCAACCTGCCCAAGATCGTTGCCAGCGTCACCGCTCTCTGGCAGGCCGTCGGCTCCGCCGCGGACTCACGGTAACCAACACGCGCTTTTCTTAGTACCTTAGCACTCGTGTCCTTTTAACCGAACGGTTTGGCGTGCTGGTAACACCGGTTCTCGTGAGATCACCGGAGTTAAGCAACATCGCGCTGAGTTAGCTGTGTGATGGGTGATCGTTTAACGACGCACTGTTTTGACGACTGGCCCTGTGGAGCTGGTCAAACGCCGTATTGAGCCACTTTATCATGTCTTCCCACTGATCTCTATAGCCATGGATAGCGCTTCGTACAGCGAGACTTTGATGCCGTATTGAGCCACTTTATCATGTCTTCCCACTGATCTCTATAGCCATGGATAGCGCTTCGTACAGCGAGACTTTGATGCCGTATTGAGACACTTTATCATGTCTTCCCACTGATCTCTATAGCCTGGATAGCGCTTCGTACAGCGAGACTTTGATGCTGTATTGAGCCACTTTATCATGTCTTCCCACTGATCTCTATAGCCATGGATAGCGCTTCGTACAGCGAGACTTTGATGCTGTATTGAGACACTTTATCATGTCTTCCCACTGATCTCTATAGCCATGGATAGCGCTTCGTACAGCGAGACTTTGATGCCGTATTGAGCCACTTTATCATGTCTTCCCACTGATCTCTATAGCCATGGATAGCGCTTCGTACAGCGAGACTTTGATGCCGTATTGAGCCACTTTATCATGTCTTCCCACTGATCTCTATAGCCATGGATAGCGCTTCGTACAGCGAGACTTTGATGCCGTATTGAGACACTTTATCATGTCTTCCCACTGATCTCTATAGCCATGGATAGCGCTTCGTACAGCGAGACTTTGATGCGGTATTGAGCCACTTTATCATGTCTTCCCACTGATCTCTATAGCCTGGATAGCGCTTCGTACAGCGAGACTTTGATGCTGTATTGAGCCACTTTATCATGTCTTCCAACTGATCTCTATAGCCATGGATAGCGCTTCGTACAGCGAGACTTTGATGCCGTATTGAGCCACTTTATCATGTCTTCCCACTGATCTCTATAGCCATGGATAGCGCTTCGTACAGCGAGACTTTGATGCCGTATTGAGCCACTTTATCATGTCTTCCCACTGATCTCTATAGCCTGGATAGCGCTTCGTACAGCGAGACTTTGATGCTGTATTGAGCCACTTTATCATGTCTTCCCACTGATCTCTATAGCCATGGATAGCGCTTCGTACAGCGAGACTTTGATGCTGTATTGAGACACTTTATCATGTCTTCCCACTGATCTCTATAGCCATGGATAGCGCTTCGTACAGCGAGACTTTGATGCCGTATTGAGCCACTTTATCATGTCTTCCCACTGATCTCTATAGCCATGGATAGCGCTTCGTACAGCGAGACTTTGATGCCGTATTGAGCCACTTTATCATGTCTTCCCACTGATCTCTATAGCCATGGATAGCGCTTCGTACAGCGAGACTTTGATGCCGTATTGAGACACTTTATCATGTCTTCCCACTGATCTCTATAGCCATGGATAGCGCTTCGTACAGCGAGACTTTGATGCGGTATTGAGCCACTTTATCATGTCTTCCCACTGATCTCTATAGCCTGGATAGCGCTTCGTACAGCGAGACTTTGATGCTGTATTGAGCCACTTTATCATGTCTTCCAACTGATCTCTATAGCCATGGATAGCGCTTCGTACAGCGAGACTTTGATGCCGTATTGAGCCACTTTATCATGTCTTCCCACTGATCTCTATAGCCTGGATAGCGCTTCGTACAGCGAGACTTTGATGCCGTATTGAGCCACTTTATCATGTCTTCCCACTGATCTCTATAGCCATGGATAGCGCTTCGTACAGCGAGACTTTGATGCCGTATTGAGCCACTTTATCATGTCTTCCCACTGATCTCTATAGCCATGGATAGCGCTTCGTACAGCGAGACTTTGATGCCGTATTGAGCCACTTTATCATGTCTTCCCACTGATCTCTATAGCCATGGATAGCGCTTCGTACAGCGAGACTTTGATGCCGTATTGAGCCACTTTATCATGTCTTCCCACTGATCTCTATAGCCTGGATAGCGCTTCGTACAGCGAGACTTTGATGCTGTATTGAGCCACTTTATCATGTCTTCCAACTGATCTCTATAGCCATGGATAGCGCTTCGTACAGCGAGACTTTGATGCCGTATTGAGCCACTTTATCATGTCTTCCCACTGATCTCTATAGCCTGGATAGCGCTTCGTACAGCGAGACTTTGATGCCGTATTGAGCCACTTTATCATGTCTTCCCACTGATCTCTATAGCCATGGATAGCGCTTCGTACAGCGAGACTTTGATGCCGTATTGAGCCACTTTATCATGTCTTCCCACTGATCTCTATAGCCTGGATAGCGCTTCGTACAGCGAGACTTTGATGCCGTATTGAGCCACTTTATCATGTCTTTCCACTGATCTCTATAGCCTGGATAGCGCTTCGTACAGCGAGACTTTGATGCCGTATTGAGCCACTTAATCATGTCTTTCCACTGATCTCTATAGCCTGGATAGCGCTTCGTACAGCGAGACTTTGATGCCGTATTGAGCCACTTTATCATGTCTTTCCACTGATCTCTATAGCCTGGATAGCGCTTCGTACAGCGAGACTTTGATGCCGTATTGAGCCACTTTATCATGTCTTTCCACTGATCTCTATAGCCTGGATAGCGCTTCGTACAGCGAGACTTTGATGCCGTATTGAGCCACTTTATCATGTCTTTCCACTGATCTCTATAGCCTGGATAGCGCTTCGTACAGCGAGACTTTGATGCCGTATTGAGCCACTTTATCATGTCTTTCCACTGATCTCTATAGCCTGGATAGCGCTTCGTACAGCGAGACTTTGATGCCGTATTGAGCCACTTTATCATGTCTTTCCACTGATCTCTATAGCCTGGATAGCGCTTCGTACAGCGAGACTTTGATGCCGTATTGAGATACTTTATCATGTCTTCCCACTGATCTCTATAGCCATGGATAGCGCTTCGTACAGCGAGACTTTGATGCCGTATTGAGCCACTTTATCATGTCTTCCCACTGATCTCTACAGCCACGAAAAGTGCGTTGTTAAACACGGGCAATCGATGAGTGGTGTGACGTCACGCTTGCAGAGAGGCAGGGAGCAGCGTCCTGGGCAACCACCGCCTAGTCCGCCACCAGCTGCTGGAGTTCTTGTCGCCGATCGCGCTTCATCACGGTGTCAACTTCCTGGCCGCCGTCGCCGCCGTCTGGACCCTACGTCGGCCTAGCAACGTCGAACGCAAGGTGGCATAACCGCACTTTACCTCTCCTTTTCTTTACTACCAGGGCTTCGAGAACACTCACAGAATCGAAACAGTTACATTAAAACTGAGAACAGTAGTGTGAATTTAAAACTAAATGCAAAAACTTGTTGCATGTTCGGTAGACAATGATTAGTGTGGATTTTATCCGAAAAGATCCGGATTCGAATACCTGTATGGATACAAATTTTGGAATTGATATTGGGTAGACAGTGATATTTGGTTACTTATAAGTTATAATCATTGAGATTAGGGTTTGCCGTTTGTTTGCGATGGACGCTAACTGTGTTTCCGACTGCAGGTGATCCCGGTGGCCAGTGCCGATCAACTGGTGTTGGTGTCGCTGGTTGGGGCGATCCGAGTTCTTCCCATCGACACGCTGGTTCAGACGGTGCACCAGGTTGTGAAGCAGCCGCCGCCGCCGCCGCCGCCGCCGCCCCCGCCGCCCCCGCAATCCGGCACAAACTACGCCACAACACAGGTCAGCATCGGCCAGCTCGGAAGACATTCCCGCCCACACCGGGAGTAGAACCCTGAAGCTACATTTAGAGTTCGGAGCGTTGTGAGCTTTGCGCTGTGGCGTTCTCCAATCAGAGCCTGAGTTCGGAGCGTTGCGAGCTTTGCGCTGTGACGTTCTCCAATCAGAGCCTGAGTTCGGAGCGTTGCGAGCTTTGCGCTGTGGCGTTCTCCAATCAGAGCCTGAGTTCGGAGCGTTGCGAGCTTTGCGCTGTGGCGTTCTCCAATCAGAGCCTGAGTTTGGAGCGTTGCACGCTTTGCGCTGTGGCGTTCTCCAATCAGAGCCTGAGTCCGGAGCGTTGCGAGCTTTGCGCTGTGGCGTTCTCCAATCAGAGCCTGAGTTTGGAGCGTCGCGAGCTTTGCGCTGTGGCGTTCTCCAATCAGAGCCTGAGTTTGGAGCGTCGCGAGCTTTGCGCTGTGGCGTTCTCCAATCAGAGCCTGAGTTTGGAGCGTCGCGAGCTTTGCGCTGTGGCGTTCTCCAATCAGAGCCTGAGTTTGGAGCGTTGCAAGCTGTGCGCTGTGGCGTTCTCCAATCAGAGCCTGAGTCCGGAGCGTTGCGAGCTTTGCGCTGTGGCGTTCTCCAATCAGAGCCTGAGTTTGGAGCGTCGCGAGCTTTGCGCTGTGGCGTTCTCCAATCAGAGCCTGAGTTTGGAGCGTCGCGAGCTTTGCGCTGTGGCGTTCTCCAATCAGAGCCTGAGTTTGGAGCGTCGCGAGCTTTGCGCTGTGGCGTTCTCCAATCAGAGCCTGAGTTTGGAGCGTTGCGAGCTTTGCGCTGTGGCGTTCTACAATTGTGTAGCGATTTTGCTACACTGAAAACTGATTGTGGAACTGATATTAAGTTTATTTAAACCGAGCAGACTGGGTTATCGTTTGATAACAGCGTGTCCTGCTAACGTCAGCCTGGCTGCGTCTTGCAGGAGTCGGGGGCGTTGCTCGAAGCCAGCGTACTCGAGCTGTTCTACTCTCACATCCTGGCGGGCAGCCAGCAGTTGGCCGAGTCCTGGACTTCGCTGCTGCCGCTGCTGCGTGACGGGCTCACCCTGACCCCGCCCGCACAGTTCCTCATGCTCGGCATACTCAACCAGGTGGGAGTCGGTCGTAGGATGCTTGCTTGCTTGCTTGCTTGCTTGCTTGCTTGCTTGCTTGCTGCTTGCTTGCTGCTTGCTTGCTTGCGTGCTTGCTTGCTTGCTTGCTTGCTTGCTTGCTTGCTTGCTTGCTTGCTTGCTTGCTTGCTTGCTTGCTTGCTTGCTTGCTTGCTTGCTTGCTTGCTTGCTTGCTTGCTTGCTTGCTTGCTTGCTGCTTGCTTGCTTGCTTGCTTGCTTGCTGCTTGCTTGCTTGCTTGCTTGCTTGCTTGCTTGCTTGCATGCTTGCTTGCTTGCTTGCTTGCTTGCTTGATTGCTTGCTTGCTTGCTTGCTTGCTTGCTTGCTTGCTTGCTTGCTTGCTTGCTTGCTGCTTGCTTGCTGCTTGCTTGCTTGCTTGCTTGCTTGCTTGCTGCTTGCTTGCTGCTTGCTTGCTTGCTTGCTTGCTGCTTGCTTGCTTGCTTGCTTGCTTGCTTGCTTGCTTGCTTGCTTGCTGGCTTGCTTGCTTGCTGCTTGCTTGCTTGCTTGCTTGTTTGCTTGCTTGCTTGCTGCTTGCTTGTTGCTTGCTTGCTTGCTTGCTTGCTTGCTTGCTTGCTTGCTTGTTGCTTGCTTGCTTGCTTGCTTGCTTGCTTGCTTGCTTGCTTGCTTGCTTGCTTGCTTGCTTGCTTGCTGGCTTGCTTGCTTGCTTGCTTGCTTGCTTGCTTGCTTGCTTGCTTGCTGGCTTGCTTGCTTGCTTGCTTGCTTGCTTGCTTGCTTGCTTGCTGCTTGCTTGCTTGCTTGCTTGCTTGCTTGCTTGCTTGCTTGCTAGCTGCTTGCTTGCTTGCTTGCTTGCTTGCTTGCTTGCTTGCTTGCTTGCTTGCTTGCTTGCTTGCTTGCTTGCTTGCTTGCTTGCTTGCTTGCTTGCCTGCTTGCTTGCTTGCTTGCTTGACGTAGATGTCTGTGCTGCATTAACATCACCTGACACTGATGATTCCGACCTCATAAATGCTATTTCAGCAGAGTTTCCTGCATTATAACAGTAAGATATTTGCTGTATCGTCACGATCTGTATAGGGACCGTAGTGCTAAGTCACACCACCTAGAAGGCTTCTTCAACTCCTAACCGCAATGCGACTGTTCCAGTTCATCCAACGATGTCCGCCGCTGACGGACAAGAAGGACCAGCGAGATCTGCAGGACATCACGGCCAAGCTGGTTGAGTCGTGTTCGTGCATCGCGGGCTCGTGTCTCGAACAGACCACCTGGCTGCGGAGGAACCTGGCGGTGAGAAACCACTCGTCCTCCGTTGACTGTTATTTCGTGTTGATTCGAACCTCGCGGCAAATAGCGGAAACTTTCTAGAGAGCTTTGCCCAAGTGTTCTGAAAAGTGTGAAATTTTAGAAATTATTTTATCTTTGTTATCTTTGTGGCTATTTGGTGATGATTGCAAGATTAATGCAAATATCAGAAACTTTCTACTTTCTAGAGAGCTTTGCTCGAGTGTTCTGCAATCCCAGTTTTAAAATTGTGGAAATTATTCATGTATTACCCTCCAAAACTCGATGTCACTAAATGCAAACACGCGCGCAAATCCAAATGGGAATCACGGTCAAACAAGTTGACTGCAAAAGACTTTAGGATTAAGATATAATATGCAAGACTTTGGTTTATTGAAAGCTGTTAGTGACAATGAATGGTATCCTTGTCTCATTTATCCACTGCCTGCATCGTTGTTCCTTCCCCAGACCATATAACCTCGATTGCTTGCTATGCAATCTTCCCTTCCTGGATCCTATCCCATAGGTTGCCCTCCTAGCATTGATTTCCCTGTTGGATAGTCCTATTCCACTCTGAGACAAGTGACGTCAGATACCCACTGGACGTACTACCAGTTTGGATTGTTTGAAAATAATCTCTGCTAAAAACAAAGGAAGACCGGGAAATCACAACCCGAATTGCTCTGCCTGGCTTAAGCGAGTGGCTATCATGACGTCATTTTGATAGGATTATGATTGAATGGAATAGGTGCTTGACATATTTATTCAGTCAAAGCCACATGGTAATCCACTGCCATGTGGCTGAATTCATGAGACGAGACTAGCTTTAGGTTGTTTGTGACGGCAACCAAGATTATCTGTGACAGTCATATCTTGTCCTGTGCCTTGCAATACAAACTCACTGTTTATTTCAATACGCGCGACGAGTCTTTAAGAATCGCTTAACCGGTTTGTTGCCTCTGACCGCGACGCTGGCTGCTGCAGGTGCGCGAAGACGACCTGTCGGTGACGGGCACGAAGCCGGACAGTGCTGCCACCCCGCTGTCGCAGTACAGCGTCCAGGCTCAGAGCGTGTTGGCCGAGCTGTTGGCGCCCCTGCTGGACGTGAGCTACGGCAGCCAGGAGAAGGAGCGGGTGGTCGCGCTGCTCACCACGCTCATGACCAACATCGTGCCGTACCTCAAGAACCACACGTGAGTAACATGTCACGATAGGGTTGACGATTGGTTAAATGCGTCGTATGCATCGGAAGTACTTGTCATTAAGCAACGAAATGTCACGAAAGGGACGCCGATTGGTTAAATGCGTCGTATGCATCGGAAGTACTTGTCATTAAGCAACGAAATGTCACGAAAGGGACGCCGATTGGTTAAATGCGTCGTATGCATGAGAAGTACCTGTCATTAAGCAACGAAATGTCACGAAAGGGACGCCGATTGGTTAAATGCGTCGTTTGCATCGGAAGTACTTGTCATTAAGCAACGAAATGTCACGAAAGGGACGCCGATTGGTTAAATGCGTCGTTTGCATCGGAAGTACTTGTAATAAAACAACAAAATGTCACGATAGGGACGCCAATTGGTTAAACGCGTCGTTTGCATCGGAAGTACTTGTCATTAAGCAACGAAATGTCACGAAAGGGACGCCGATTGGTTAAACGCGTCGTTTGCATCGGAAGTACTTGTCATTAAGCAACGAAATGTCACGAAAGGGACGCCGATTGGTTAAACGCGTCGTTTGCATCGGAAGTACTTGTCATTAAGCAACGAAATGTCACGAAAGGGACGCCGATTGGTTAAATGCGTCGTTTGCATCGGAAGTACTTGTCATTAAGCAACGAAATGTCACGAAAGGGACGCCGATTGGTTAAACGCGTCGTTTGCATCGGAAGTACTTGTCATTAAGCAACGAAACTTGTACACAGCCGTCGTGTGACAAGGCTTAGCATTTCTGGAAAGTTTGGTTGAAATATATTGAATGATTTGGCTTCTAGAGTGAAAAAACAAGATTTAAATGAACTAAAAATTTTTGTATAAATAAACCTATTCCATTCAGTCAAAATTCTATCAAAATTCTATCAAAATGACCACTCACTAAAGCCAGGTAGAGCAATTCAGGTTATTTGATTTCCCTGTCTTCCTTTGTTATTTAGCAGACCCGGATTCGAGTCCCGGCACTGATGTAAATTTTGGAATTGATATTTTGTTATTAACAATCATTGTCTACCCTACATGCAACGAGTTTAAATTGAGGATTAAATCTATACTAGCGTGCGTGGTCGATGTCCTAACGCCGGCCGAGCGGATTGCTTGCAGGCTGCGCAACGCTGGCAGCTATCGCGCGTGCGCAACGCTGCTCTCGTCGCTGTCCGGCTTCCAGTACATGCGCAAGGCGTGGCGGCGCGACGCGCTCGACTTGCTGCTCGAGCCCACGTTCTTCCACATGGAGCCCGAGTGCTTGCCGCTCTGGAAGAACATCGTCGACAACCTGATGACGCACGACAACACGACGTTCCGCGACCTCATGGGTGAGACGGCCGTTGCCGCATCTTAGTGGATGGGAAGACGCAAGCTTAATGAAAATTATGGATGCCTTCGGTTCGTAAAACCGTAACCGTACAACCGTCAACAGTACCCTGATATTATTAATTAAATTGCTGGACAGCCAAAAATACAAGAGTGGAGAGGCAGGGCAGGGTGCGCCGTATACTACCTAGGCACTAGGGCATTGCGAACGCTCAATCTAATTGCGTTGTAGATGAGCGTAAATTACGTACTTGTCTAGGGCTTGAGGATAAGATTTAAGACCTACAAGAATATGAAGGTAGTCGCAGCTAAACCTTCCACTTGAATCTCGACGGATAAATAGTTAAGAATCATAAAAAATCGGCTGAACAATGCGAATAAAAAATGAACAAGATAAGATATAGATCCAAAAACTTCAGCACAGCTGCATATCGATTTGCTTTGTATGTTTCTTAAGTTTGGTGTGATTATATAAATAACTTTTGGCTGTAAACAACAAGAAAAGTTTTGAAAATTCTGAAATATTTTGTAAAATTGGCATAGTTAAGAAACTGTTACCCCGACTTTGCTGAAAAAAGCAGGGGGTCAAAGTTGAGAACAAAATACGGTTTCCTGAAATTTTTATCAAAATCGGAGCGGCCGTTTGGCCTGCACGCGAACAAACACACAAACACACAAACAAAAAAACACAAGTATTTTTCTTTGCCACTAAGTGAAATTGAAGATTTTGCTTCGCTGTCTACGCTCATCAATTACCAAGTGGCACCTTTGCAGGCAAGCTGAGCGTGTCCCAGGGCACCGGACTCAGCATCTTCTCGAGCCGCGAAGCCGAGTACGAAGTCCGCACGCAGCTGCTCAAGAGGCTGGCGTTCGTCGTGCTCTGCTCGGAGACCGACCAATACCAGAAACACATGCCAGAGATACAAGGTGAGCCGCTTCTCCACGTCTCCATGTCTCTGCTGCTAGCTCTTTGCACCTATTGGCATTGATTCAAACCTTAATGTTAATACTTGTTGCATCTACGCTAGATATGCCCATTACCGAACGTTGGGAACACCGGTTCTCGTGAGATCACCGAAGTTAAGCAACATCGCGCTGAGTTTTGCTCCAGTGCTCCATTAGACCAGTGCCAAAGGGCCAGTTGTCAAAACAGTGCGTCGTTAAGCACCAATAATCAATCAATCAACCTCTCGACAGCACGGATTAGCGGAGGAATCCTGTTGTTCGAGTTGTACCGTCCTTCGGAAGTGACGTAAAGCCGGTGGTCCCCTCGGTGCTTTTCGACAGGAGTAGGCTACGTGCCGGCACCGGGATTCCCCTCCTCCCTTCTAAGCTAGGTTCACCCTTTCATTCACTGACCCCATTAGCTGTCAAAACAATGCGTCGTAAAACACTAATAATCGATCAATCAAAGAAACAATGCAATTTTTTTCCGAAGCGAGCAACATTAACCTCACTTTTCGGTCGGCGCAGAGCGTCTAGCAGATAGCGTTCGGCTGCCGCAAGTGAACCCGGGCATCCAGGCGGCGGTGTTCCTGTGCTGCCGCGTGCTGCTGCTGCGGATGTCTCCGCAACACGTCACCTCGCTCTGGCCGGTCATCATCTCCGAGATGGTGCAGGTGTTTCTTCACGTCGAGCAGGAGCTCTCCACCGACACCGACCAGTTCAGGTGGGCGCCGCCGCCTCCTTGCCTTTCATGCCCTTTGTTTGCCCTTGGTTTCTTTTATTGCCTTTGTTCCCCTTCCTCGCCTATGTTTGCTACAAGTCCTTCAATTCCTTTCATTCCCTTTGTCTCCTTTGTTCCCTGAATTGCCTTAATTCCCTTAGGCCCAGTTTTACCATTTAGCTCAAGTGTTTGTTGAGCTAAACGGCACGGCAACAGCCAACGACGTGCAGTGAAATTCAACTGTTTCTGTGAGTTATATCTCAACTGAGAGTTGAGAAAATGGTAAAACTCGCCCTTCATTCCCTTAATTTCCTACGAATCCTTAATTTCCTTCCTTTCCCTTTGTTGCCTTCATTTGTAAGCAGCTGACTTTTCGTTTGAACTTCCTTCTAACAACTTTGTGGGCCTTTTTTGTTTTTGGGATTTGGCACTCGAGTTTAGACCCTTGATAAAGCAGGCAGCATAGCTTCGCGAAACGTCGGGAAAAGTTTGAGTTTTGGGACTTAGCATTCAATAACCCAGTTAAATAGTTTTTCTGAAAACTTTGTGGGTCTTTTTTACCAACATGCAAGATAATCATACTCATTCAATCATAATCTATTCTCTTTGGCATGTAACAGTTTAACTGTGTTACTTTCTGAACTAACGACAAACATCTCACCAGGCTAGAGAATGCAGAAAACTCTCGGCAAAATCGGCTAACAAAGCATAAGCAAGTGCATTTATCATCTGGATAAGATAACCTGCAAAGGAAACCCTGCCATTTTACTGGCGGCACAATCGTCAGCGTGGGGTGATAATAAGCAGCACAGCCATCTAGGTACAAGTTAACACAACGTTACTTACGTCATCTCACGTAATATCGAGGGGGCTTTGTTTGCCACTGATGCTCAATCTCAAGCGTCAACTCACAGCTGACAGATTAAAGAGTATCTTTTCCGGATGATAACCGCACTTGCTTACCTTAACTTCACCCCGGTCTGCCAGGTTCGCCACCAGCGCTATGTCACACGATTTCAACGAGAGCTTCCTGCATTTGTAACGCAATAAGATATTGGCTATCGGCATGTTTTTATCCAGTCGATGCGCCAAAGGCCGACGGCTTGGATCCTTGTGTCACTAATCTCTGTGTTTGTTTTCGCTTTGCTTGGTGTTTGGGGAATTTCGCGACTCAGGAGAAATAACAGGTAACGGCACACATTTCTCTATTTCTCTCGCCCTCTATTGCATGGTCCAGCAGCTGTCTTCGTGTGCAATCGAATCTAAATGTAATCACTCATTGCATGTACGCCAGATATACTCTAATTTCTCAAAGAAGAGCCCGGTCCGCTCAGCGCTAGTAGTCAGCATTAACACCGACATGACGCGAAAGTAAATTCCAGTCACCGATTTACCTTAATTTCTAGCTGCATTAGTTGATAAGTGTAATAATAAAGTAGCTAGTAAAATGCTAGAAGCTATGCGAGTGTTAAATAAAACGTTTAGCCACTGTTCTAGTGTTTCATGTTTTGATTTTCAAACAGCGCCGCGTGGATTTAGTTTCACGACTTGGTGAAATGTAAATGGCAATATATTTTCGATATTTCACGACTAAATATTGACACGTGATATTTCATGTTCAAGCTAACGGCATGAGATAGTTGTGAACACTGTTAAGTGCATGTGTACTCGATATTTAACTTCGACGTCCAACCAAACGGCACGAGCCAGCTGTGAACAGTCCCTGTCGATGAGAAGCGGTGCCGGCTTGTTGACGACGGCGTGGCATTCCCGCAGCTCTCACATCCGTCTGATGTCCGCGCTGGACTCGTCGTGGGTGGTGAACGCGAACAACGGCCTGCACGCGCAAGGTCACCCGCACTGGGCGCAGCTGCAGCTGGCCGCCGCCAAGCTGCTGGACATCGCGTTGCTGCTGCCCGCCACACAGCTGCCGCAGTTCCAGATGTAAGCATCGTCCCGCATCGACGGGCTTACGGTTTTATCAAATCACGTTTCTCGCTCCTGAGGCCAAACCGTTTGATATGTTTCGATTAAACTTTCTAGGTGTGTTACGCCTTGTGACACGATGACTGTGTCAAAATTTAATTGTTTTCTGTTAAGTTATTCTTTTAAAGACGACGTATCCGTAGATCAGACTCGGTCCTGTTTCTGTTTAGACTTCAGGCCGATTCACAATCAACTTAGCCGTAGCCGTTCACCGAAACGTAAACTTAATGAAAATGCGCGCGTCCAAAACAACTGGCGTTAAGTAAGCCAATCAGATTGCCGCTGAACCAGCGCCATTTTTACAGCTTGTTTTAGTCGCTAATTAGCTCAAAAGTAGACGATGAGCCCGATCGTTGATCGTTGGAAGCCTCAAGAGAAAATATTAGTTAGAGGCTAATCTGACAGCTGACTTGAAACAAGAATCCACCGCCACTTTGACTCGACTAACCATGGAAATCCAGCAGGCTGTGGAGAGAATGAATCGCATCTCATTGCTTCTCCTTACGTCAAACTTAGACGTAGACGTAAATCTTTGGCTCGGTCAAACATTTCGACTACGATGTGTAAAGCTTATATTTTATAGTTTGTTGTGAACCCATCCATGACCATGTGTACTAAATATTTTACGTTTACGTCTAAGTTTACGGCATAAGTTGGTTGTGAATGGGCCTTGAGATATATTTCAATTAACTTTCCAGGTATTTTGAACCTAAACACAACAACTGTGTAAAAATTTCATTGTTCTATGTTCAGTTATTCTTTAAGAAACGATGTATCCACACATACTCGGTCCTGTACCTGTTTAAAAGCTAGAAGGCAAACCAGGCTGCCTGGCAGCCAGTTTTTGAGTATGAACTTA
Source organism: Nemurella pictetii (assembly GCA_921293315.2). NCBI lineage: Eukaryota > Metazoa > Arthropoda > Insecta > Plecoptera > Nemouridae > Nemurella > Nemurella pictetii. The sequence continues at coordinate 10,918,932 of OV121126.1, forward strand.
TCCTGGATGGACCCCATCCTGGATGCTGTATGCTACCAAAGACTAGCTTCAATCCAATGCCATTCTTCAAACAGCGTGTGATCTTCAATACGCCTATTCCATTCAATCAAAATTCAATCAAAATGACTTCATGATACCCACTAGCTAAAGCCAGGTAGAGCAATTCGGGTTGTGATTTCCCTGTCTCCCTTTGTTACTTAGCAGATAATTAATATTTTCTTCCATCTAGTAGTAAGTCCAGTGGGTATCTGTCGTCACTTTTCTCCGAGTGGAATCGTTGAATCGACGGTAACGTCCGTTTTGTCCGTTTGGCCAGGTACCGGTGGGCGTTTGTTGGCGACGCCGAGACGGCCGGCGCGAACAACAACGAGGAAGACGCGGCGCGAACGGCCGACTTCGTGCCGCACGTCGTTCGCATCGCCCGGCTGATGGATGCAAAGGTCGGGACGCGTAGCTTCTGCCGTCGATGGGCCTTACGTTCGGGGAGAAATTATGTTGTTGGCCCGCTGAGAAAAACCAGTCTGAATTGAGTTTTAATTACAATGACAGGTCCTCAAAATAACCTGATAATTGAAGTCAATGTATCAATTAATACCCAAAATAGAAGTCTTCTCCACATTTTCTTGATCAGATTTGAATTTTTTACGCGCATGTACACATTTACCAGAAGTTTGTGCTTTATTTTAACATTTCAATTATTTTACTTGTAATTTAAAGAAATTTTTGCATATTATTTCATTTTATTTCAAAGCTTTCTACAGTGGTTTGAAAAGCAAGAAAACAGTTTGAAAAAAAAAACAGTGAACTAAATATTGGGACTGATTTGTGACCAAGGCCCAGTTTTTCATTGGCCTGTTAACTTTTTAACGATCTGTTATCACTAATCACCATGGCCACGGTTAATGAGATTCCTAGATATTGTGAGACAGTTGTCAACTGAGATACTGTTAATTAAAGGCAGAATCCAAGTTTTCACCCAATCTATTGTTGGAAACAGATAAATCATAGAAATCAATCGCTGTGGTTTTGCCATCGTAGCTCAGATCTCTGATCGCGCCTTCGTTTGCAGTACGACTGTCCGTTTGTGCCGCTGTCCGTTTCCCCGGGCCAGCCGCTGCTGACGGCGCGTTCGATCCGTTCGTTGCGCGAACTCCGTCCGTTCTTCGCGGCGCTGAGTTTGCGGTCGGCGGAACGGACGCGGCCGGCGGACATCAAGCAGCTCGAAGCCGTCGTCGAGCGCGATTTCCTCGAGCGCGTGTGAGCACTCGATGTGTACCGAGAATCACTCCATCTGTACGGAGAATCACTTGATTCGAGAGGGTTTACTCATCAAATGCGGAATAGTGACCCATGTGTGGCTTATTACCAACAATATATTAAGAAAATATTTAGAGAGAAGCACATGAATCAGATGCTGCCGAAATAATTTGCTAAGATGAAGAAATACGGATTAGCGGGATGAGAGAATTGCTTCCCTAAACGTTTGTACGCCAAGCGTTTGCTAGAAGGTAAGACGTCTTATTCTAGACGAAAGACTGCATTCTTTAAGAAATATGCTAGTGAGGAAAATGCGGCGACTTTGATTGCCGCTTTGCTTTGTTCGCGTTTGGTGCGATCAAACGATCAAACGTTGAGGAGCTTCGACGGCGGGCGCGACAATGCCTGCCGTGACGACGAACAACAAACAAGATGTACGTTTTATTCTGTTCGACCTGACATTTGAAATATTTAAACTTGGTTATCTTTTAGAGAATTGTTTGCTTTGCCCCTGGCTGTCCAGTCCCGTCCTTCACGGCTAGCAGTTGCGATACGCTGCTTGTACGGTACTTGCAAGACGTTAACTTTGTTCAGTTGGCAACCCTGGAAGGTAAGTCAAGTTCATCGAGTTTGAAGGCTGGTAGAGGCCGAGCGCTAACGACAAGCAGTCGGCTTGTAGCTATCGATGTCCGTCGGGAGCGCTGTAGTAGAAGCGATGTGGATCGAGCCGAGTTTGAAGGCTGGTAGAGGCTGAGCGCTAACGGCAAGCAGTCGGCTTGTAGCTATCGATGTCCGTCGGGAGCGCTGTAGTAGAAGCGATGTGGATCGAGCCGAGCATGAACCGGCATGAAAACAACATCCAGCCACGTTGCAAAGCAAAAAATGGGTTTTGGAAACGATGACGATGTTGAAACGAGCACAGCAAACTCGCCGCCGTGTTTTCGTGCCAGTCATTTGCATCTGTGCAGTTGGCAACTATCGAAATGAAGGTGGCAGGTAAAAATGGTACAAAATTCAAAGATTTATCACAAGTTTTTAATTTATTAGCTTACAGAATCGTGCTCTAGCCCTCCTAACGGCCAAATAAATATAATTTTGCATTCTGTGAGAGCATCACGGCAACACAACAGTAACAAGTCTGAGAGATATTGCCGGTAAACTTGGGAAGTTTCCTGTCTACTTCTTCCAGTCGTCGGCTTCGTAGTCCCAGCGCGAAGAAATGCCCGTGACTGGATTCACGGCCAGCGCTATCATCCGCTTGAGCTGCGCCTCCATTCTTTCCTCGGTAAAAGATTCCGGCAGCGGCTTGAGCACTGCAACGAGAAGCAGACCGCGCGATGCAAGGCTCCGTTTGTTACGGGATTCCGTTTATCTTTAATCAGTATTATTTAACCGAAACTATATAGCACACAATTAAATCGAAGCCGATGCACTTTTCATGCTGAAATACCAAGAATTATCAACTGAAAATATCCAGAAAGTTATTATATTGTTTCTACAACAAATGTTATTTTTTTATTTGAATAGTTGATGAAAATTGTAAGTAGGAGTAAGTAGCCCAAAGTGGCTCAATAAGATCTGTGGGAAGACATGATAAAGTGGCCCAATACGGCATCAAAATCTCGCTGTACGAAGCGCTATCCATGGCTATAGAGATCAGTGGGAAGACATGATAAAGTGTCTCAATACGGCATCAAAGTCTCGCTGTACGAAGCGCTATCCATGGCTATAGAGATCTGTGGGAAGACATGATAAAGTGTCTCAATACGGCATCAAAGTCTTGCTGTACGAAGCGCTATCCAGGCTATAGAGATCAGTGGGAAGACATGATAAAGTGGCTCAATACGGCATCAAAGTCTCGCTGTACGAAGCGCTATCCATGGCTATAGAGATCTGTGGGAAGACATGATAAAGTGTCTCAATACGGCATCAAAGTCTCGCTGTACGAAGCGCTATCCATGGCTATAGAGATCAGTGGGAAGACATGATAAAGTGCCTCAATACGGCATCAAAGTCTCGCTGTACGAAGCGCTATCCATGGCTATAGAGATCAGTGGGAAGACATGATAAAGTGTCTCAATACGGCATCAAAGTCTCGCTGTACGAAGCGCTATCCAGGCTATAGAGATCAGTGGGAAGACATGATAAAGTGTCTCAAAACGGCATCAAAGTCTTGCTGTACGAAGCGCTATCCAGGCTATAGAGATCAGTGGGAAGACATGATAAAGTGTCTCAATACAGCATCAAAGTCTCGCTGTACGAAGCGCTATCCATGGCTGTAGAGATCAGTGGGAAGACATGATAAAGTGTCTCAATACAGCATCAAAGTCTCGCTGTACGAAGCGCTATCCAGGCTATAGAGATCAGTGGGAAGACATGATAAAGTGTCTCAATACGGCATCAAAGTCTCGCTGTACAAAGCGCTATCCATGGCTATAGAGATCAGTGGGAAGACATGATAAAGTGTCTCAATACGGCATCAAAGTCTCGCTGTACAAAGCGCTATCCAGGCTATAAAGATCAGTGGGAAGACATGATAAAGTGTCTCAATACAGCATCAAAGTCTTGCTGTACCAAGCGCTATCCATGGCTATAGAGATCAGTGGGAAGACATGATAAAGTGTCTCAATACGGCATCAAAGTCTCACTGTACAAAGCGCTATCCAGGCTATAGAGATCAGTGGGAAGACATGATAAAGTGTCTCAATACAGCATCAAAGTCTTGCTGTACCAAGCTCTATCCATGGCTATAGAGATCAGTGGGAAGACATGATAAAGTGTCTCAATACGGCATCAAAGTCTCGCTGTACAAAGCGCTATCCAGGCTATAGAGATCAGTGGAAAGACATGATAAAAAAGTGGCTCAATACAGCATCAAAGTCTTGCTGTACGAAGCGCTATCCAGGCTATAGAGATCAGTGGGAAGACATGATAAAGTGTCTCAATACAGCATCAAAGTCTTGCTGTACGAAGCGCTATCCAGGCTATAGAGATCAGTGGGAAGACATGATAAAGTGTCTCAATACGGTATCAAAGTCTCGCTGTACGAAGCGCTATCCAGGCTATAGAGATCAGTGGGAAGACATGATAAAGTGGCTCAATACGGCATCAAAGTCTCGCTGTACAAAGCGCTATCCATGGCTGTAGAGATCAGTGGGAAGACATGATAAAGTGGCTCAATACAGCATCAAAGTCTTGCTGTACGAAGCGCTATCCAGGCTATAGAGATCAGTGGGAAGCTATATGATAAAGTGTCTGAATACAGCATCAAAGTCTCACTGTGCGAAGCGCTATCCAGGCTATAGAGATCAGTGGGAAGACATGATAAAGTGGCTCAATACGGCATCAAAGTCTCGCTGTACAAAGCGCTATCCATGGCTGTAGAGATCAGTGGGAAGACATGATAAAGTGGCTCAATACAGCATCAAAGTCTTGCTGTACGAAGCGCTATCCAGGCTATAGAGATCAGTGGGAAGACATGATAAAGTGTCTCAATACGGCATCAAAGTCTCGCTGTACGAAGCGCTATCCAGGCTATAGAGATCAGTGGGAAGACATGATAAAGTGGCTCAATACGGCATCAAAGTCTCGCTGTACAAAGCGCTATCCATGGCTGTAGAGATCAGTGGGAAGACATGATAAAGTGGCTCAATACAGCATCAAAGTCTTGCTGTACGAAGCGCTATCCAGGCTATAGAGATCAGTGGGAAGCTATATGATAAAGTGTCTGAATACAGCATCAAAGTCTCACTGTGCGAAGCGCTATCCAGGCTATAGAGATCAGTGGGAAGACATGATAAAGTGTCTCAATACGGCATCAAAGTCTCGCTGTACGAAGCGCTATCCAGGCTATAGAGATCAGTGGGAAGACATGATAAAGTGTCTCAATACGGCATCAAAGTCTCGCTGTACGAAGCGCTATCCAGGCTATAGAGATCAGTGGGAAGACATGATAAAGTGGCTCAATACGGCATCAAAGTCTCGCTGTACAAAGCGCTATCCATGGCTGTAGAGATCAGTGGGAAGACATGATAAAGTGGCTCAATACAGCATCAAAGTCTTGCTGTACGAAGCGCTATCCAGGCTATAGAGATCAGTGGGAAGCTATATGATAAAGTGTCTGAATACAGCATCAAAGTCTCACTGTGCGAAGCGCTATCCAGGCTATAGAGATCAGTGGGAAGACATGATAAAGTGTCTCAATACGGCATCAAAGTCTCGCTGTACGAAGCGCTATCCAGGCTATAGAGATCAGTGGGAAGACATGATAAAGTGTCTCAATACGGCATCAAAGTCTCGCTGTACGAAGCGCTATCCAGGCTATAGAGATCAGTGGGCAGACATGATAAAGTGGCTCAATACGGCATCAAAGTCTCGCTGTACAAAGCGCTATCCATGGCTGTAGAGATCAGTGGGAAGACATGATAAAGTGGCTCAATACAGCATCAAAGTCTTGCTGTACGAAGCGCTATCCAGGCTATAGAGATCAGTGGGAAGCTATATGATAAAGTGTCTGAATACAGCATCAAAGTCTCACTGTGCGAAGCGCTATCCAGGCTATAGAGATCAGTGGGAAGACATGATAAAGTGTCTCAATACGGCATCAAAGTCTCGCTGTACGAAGCGCTATCCAGGCTACAGAGATCAGTGGGAAGACATGATAAAGTGGCTCAATACAGCATCAAAGTCTCGCTGTACGAAGCGCTATCCAGGCTATAGAGATCAGTGGGAAGACATGATAAAGTGTCTCAATACGGCATCAAAGTCTCGCTGTACGAAGCGCTATCCAGGCTATAGAGATCAGTGGGAAGACATGATAAAGTGTCTCAATACGGCATCAAAGTCTCGCTGTACGAAGCGCTATCCAGGCTATAGAGATCAGTGGGAAGACATGATAAAGTGGCTCAATACGGCATCAAAGTCTCGCTGTACAAAGCGCTATCCATGGCTGTAGAGATCAGTGGGAAGACATGATAAAGTGGCTCAATACAGCATCAAAGTCTTGCTGTACGAAGCGCTATCCAGGCTATAGAGATCAGTGGGAAGCTATATGATAAAGTGTCTGAATACAGCATCAAAGTCTCACTGTGCGAAGCGCTATCCAGGCTATAGAGATCAGTGGGAAGACATGATAAAGTGTCTCAATACGGCATCAAAGTCTCGCTGTACGAAGCGCTATCCAGGCTATACAGATCAGTGGGAAGACATGATAAAGTGTCTCAATACGGCATCAAAGTCTCGCTGTACGAAGCGCTATCCAGGCTATAGAGATCAGTGGGAAGACATGATAAAGTGGCTCAATACGGCATCAAAGTCTCGCTGTACAAAGCGCTATCCATGGCTGTAGAGATCAGTGGGAAGACATGATAAAGTGGCTCAATACAGCATCAAAGTCTTGCTGTACGAAGCGCTATCCAGGCTATAGAGATCAGTGGGAAGCTATATGATAAAGTGTCTGAATACAGCATCAAAGTCTCACTGTGCGAAGCGCTATCCAGGCTATAGAGATCAGTGGGAAGACATGATAAAGTGTCTCAATACGGCATCAAAGTCTCGCTGTACGAAGCGCTATCCAGGCTATAGAGATCAGTGGGAAGACATGATAAAGTGTCTCAATACGGCATCAAAGTCTCGCTGTACGAAGCGCTATCCAGGCTATAGAGATCAGTGGGAAGACATGATAAAGTGGCTCAATACGGCATCAAAGTCTCGCTGTACAAAGCGCTATCCATGGCTGTTAAGATCAGTGGGAAGACATGATAAAGTGGCTCAATACAGCATCAAAGTCTTGCTGTACGAAGCGCTATCCAGGCTATAGAGATCAGTGGGAAGCTATATGATAAAGTGTCTGAATACAGCATCAAAGTCTCACTGTGCGAAGCGCTATCCAGGCTATAGAGATCAGTGGGAAGACATGATAAAGTGTCTCAATACGGCATCAAAGTCTCGCTGTACGAAGCGCTATCCAGGCTACAGAGATCAGTGGGAAGACATGATAAAGTGGCTCAATACAGCATCAAAGTCTCGCTGTACGAAGCGCTATCCAGGCTATAGAGATCAGTGGGAAGACATGATAAAGTGTCTCAATACGGCATCAAAGTCTCGCTGTACGAAGCGCTATCCAGGCTATAGAGATCAGTGGGAAGACATGATAAAGTGTCTCAATACGGCATCAAAGTCTCGCTGTACGAAGCGCTATCCAGGCTATAGAGATCAGTGGGAAGACATGATAAAGTGGCTCAATACGGCATCAAAGTCTCGCTGTACAAAGCGCTATCCATGGCTGTAGAGATCAGTGGGAAGACATGATAAAGTGGCTCAATACAGCATCAAAGTCTTGCTGTACGAAGCGCTATCCAGGCTATAGAGATCAGTGGGAAGCTATATGATAAAGTGTCTGAATACAGCATCAAAGTCTCACTGTGCGAAGCGCTATCCAGGCTATAGAGATCAGTGGGAAGACATGATAAAGTGTCTCAATACGGCATCAAAGTCTCGCTGTACGAAGCGCTATCCAGGCTATAGAGATCAGTGGGAAGACATGATAAAGTGTCTCAATACGGCATCAAAGTCTCGCTGTACGAAGCGCTATCCAGGCTATAGAGATCAGTGGGAAGACATGATAAAGTGGCTCAATACGGCATCAAAGTCTCGCTGTACAAAGCGCTATCCATGGCTGTAGAGATCAGTGGGAAGACATGATAAAGTGGCTCAATACAGCATCAAAGTCTTGCTGTACGAAGCGCTATCCAGGCTATAGAGATCAGTGGGAAGCTATATGATAAAGTGTCTGAATACAGCATCAAAGTCTCACTGTGCGAAGCGCTATCCAGGCTATAGAGATCAGTGGGAAGACATGATAAAGTGTCTCAATACGGCATCAAAGTCTCGCTGTACGAAGCGCTATCCAGGCTACAGAGATCAGTGGGAAGACATGATAAAGTGGCTCAATACAGCATCAAAGTCTCGCTGTACGAAGCGCTATCCAGGCTATAGAGATCAGTGGGAAGACATGATAAAGTGTCTCAATACAGCATCAAAGTCTCGCTGTGCGAAGCGCTATCCAGGCTATAGAGATCAGTGGGAAGACATGATAAAGTGTCTCAATACGGCATCAAAGTCTCGCTGTACGAAGCGCTATCCAGGCTACAGAGATCAGTGGGAAGACATGATAAAGTGGCTCAATACAGCATCAAAGTCTCGCTGTACGAAGCGCTATCCAGGCTATAGAGATCAGTGGGAAGACATGATAAAGTGTCTCAATACAGCATCAAAGTCTCGCTGTGCGAAGCGCTATCCAGGCTATAGAGATCAGTGGGAAGACATGATAAAGTGTCTCAATACAGCATCAAAGTCTCACTGTACGAAGCGCTATACATGGCTATAGAGATCAGTGGGAAGACATGATAAAGTGGCTCAATACGGCATCAAAGTCTCGCTGTACGAAGCGCTATCCAGGCTATAGAGATCAGTGGGAAGACATGATAAAGTGGCTCAATACAGCATCAAAGTCTCGCTGTACGAAGCGCTATCCAGGCTATAGAGATCAGTGGGAAGACATGATAAAGTGGCTCAATACGGCATCAAAGTCTCACTGTGCGAAGCGCTATCCACGGCTGTAGAGATCAGTGCATGGGTTTAACTCACCAAACACCTTCAAGGCCAATTGCAGCCAGATTCCGAGGGAAATAAACATGAGCGCAACGCCGACTGCCATCTTCCACTCGCCAGTCGGGGCCTTCATCTCGGCGAAGGTCTGACAGAAGCTGGACCGGTACAGCTCCTTCCTTTCTTCCAGACTCAGCTTACGCCAGTCTCCCTTCTCCTTCTCCCTGCGATCGCCGTTACAGACACCGTGAATAACACTCTTGAAATTTCACAAATAATATTTAGGAGAAATTGGGGTTTTTAATAAAAATTATTTAAACACATAAATCACGTAGGTATACGTGGGTCTGGGGAGCATATTGTTGAGGATTGGAAAAGCAGGAAAAAATTCTTTGATCTCTTCCTGAGAATAATGTTAAGAGCATACACCGGGAATAATAATTTAATAAATAAACTTCTGTCATAAAATTGTTTTCGTGGTTGTAGCCCCGGTAAAGACATAATTTTGAATTTATTTTAATTACTATTAGGTATAAAGTTACGAAATGTATACTGCTTATGGAAGGAATAGTTTCAGTTTGGTTCAAGTTAAAATTCTTTTTTCAGTCCAACATGGTTAGTGGAACTTGGTCAGTAGTTTTAAATAATTGTGTGTGCATGATTGTAATGATTGTGCCATTGCATTGAATTCAATGGCCATATCTATAACCTAACCCATAGATTCACGTCGCCAGTGTCTATTCAAACATGAGGTAGAACCGGTATTACTCGTTACGCCATCTCAATGTACAGCAATCGAAGTCCTGTCATTCGCGATCGAGCAGCGTGGTGAATAGGATCGATTTCAGAAGAAAGGGTGAGATTGCTTGGGTTGTGTCCGCTGTGCTGAAACGTTGCTCCCTGCTTCGTGTGGAATTCTGTGGTAGCTACGCGTGACCTCGCCTAAATTGCCATAGACAACCCCGAGGGATTGGACGAAGATTTCGCTGCTGCCTACGCAAATCAAGTAATTCCTTCAATATCTATTATTACTAACTTAATGTGCATATCTGAATTGTATCAGTGCCGGCAGTTGAACCTGGATCTGTCTCCCAGCCGGATAATGCTGCAGTAATAGGTTGCTAGCTTCGCCACCTGAATGGGATGTCGAGGGTCAATGATAGCTAAGGTACAGGAATACATAAAGGTTGAAGTAGATATAATAACAGGGATTTTATTGGAAAATGCTTTTCAAAGTCAGTGTGATTCAGGGGTTAGACTGTTGGAGATGTTGCTGGTTTTTAGGGTTTGCGGAAAGAAATTTCTCTTTTATTAATGAGCATTGAGCCATATAGCCACAGAGTGTAACAGCCTAAAAATAGCATGTAAAAATGCTTTAGTACACGGACAACCAACTTTCGAGTGGCTATTACGTTTATTTGAGTCGTGCTCCATGGAGATAGAAACAGGACTATGAATGATCGAAGCTGGACTTTGAACGATTAAAACATAAAGTGTAGTACTACGCTTTCATAGTTAATTCGAATTTATGTAACTGCAATGCAACTATCAAAGTGCAGACACAATTATGGGATGGATATTTCGTTTCTTAATTCTTATAACAAAAATCTACAGTGCCTATTTTCCATTCAGTGTGGTCCGAAGCAGCTCAAACGTAGATTATAGCATTGTTTATAGATATTTATTATAGTCCTCGCAACGATTGCATCAAGCAATTAAGGAAAAATAACATCAAATGTTTGTTTACTTTGTATAGCTCAACGACGAGGTCGATCTAAAAGCTTGCATTCCGCTGCCTTTTATTTGGTTTAGCTTTGATGGAAGTCCCGAGGTTTATTTCGTATTGGTTTATTTCGTACCACAATGTGGAATGGATATAAAAATGCTAAAGGAGCTAAAGGTGCAAGGTGCTAAATAAAAAACGTGGTTTGGGAGCATTGCGGAACGATGGTAGGAGATTTTCTGATATTTGAATGTAAATATTATTTATTTCAAAAAAAGATTTGGCAATTGCAATTTTCTGTTAAGAGGTTCAGTTACTTATCATGGTTTTCGAACGTGCTACAACCGAATCAAATATCAACTTAGCTCTCGTTTTGCATTGTATCAATCTTAATCCCACAACTAATTGCTCAGTGTCTACTGTCTAGCACCCTGCGCCAGTGCCTATGTAAAAACTATGAACACTAACTGAGTGTTAAACAACGAAACATTCTGTTCGACCTCTGACATACCTGAGTGCGAGGATTTCGCTGTTTGGTTCCTTGAAACGTATCGCAGGAAAAGGGAAGTCCACGCGATCGGCGTAGTTCGGTTGACCGTTGAAGCCGAAACCGACAATTTCGCGGTTCCCGATCTTGCGCAAGATGGTTTCGTGCGAGTTCATCGCTCTCGACGCGTTCACCCTGGCGACAGTCGCCACGAGCAGCCTTCTCGACAGCAGCATCCCAGCTGCGAGCAACGCAAGCCAAATGTAGATGGGTTATCGTCATTTAGAAGGGAGATGGGGAGATAAGCTCCCTTGATAAGCAGGCAGCACAGATTTGCGAAACGTCGGGAAATGTTTGAATTTATCCGCTTAGCATTCAAAATACACAGTAAAATATTTTTTTCTGAAAAATTTCGTGTCAAGACATAGGAAAAGACACGGAATCTTAATGAAGTAATGCATATTTTGTTGTCAAGGTATAAAATAGACAATGTTGATGCAGTGGATATTTGATTTCGTGGAGTAGCATAGCAGCACTTGAGATGTATCACATTTATAGCTGCACAAATTTTGAAAATAGGCCTATTTCGGTCCATGGCAAGCAGTGAATAAGGACGAGGACCCTTCATCATCTAATGAGATTGACCTAGCTACATGCAAAACAGTACTATTAGAAATATTGACACGGAGAATTAATAAATTATAATAACTAAGAAAATGGATCTTGAATATTACCAGAAAAGCTCATTATTACGAAACGACGATTGGCGAATTCAGAGGATTGCTTGAGAAACAGTTGTGCTTCTGTTCTGAGCTCGCCAGGAAATGAGAGAGAGATCGTCTCGAAGGCAAACAATCACAGCGTCTTGGCCGCGCAAAGGCAGAGTCAATGGAGTCACTGTAGCCAGCCACGGATATTTGCGTTCCATTGTTGACGATATTTGAATTCGAGTTTGTTTCTAGTTACAACTTGGAAATATTACCATTTATTTGCATTAATTCACTACAACATTTCCTCCGGTGGTTGCAATGAATAGGTGTTTACTCTTCATGGGATGAAAGGATGGTATTTTACATTGATTTACAAGAAAACATTACCTATACGGGCACAGAAGACATGTTTATATACATAATAACACAATAAACCTGAACACTGACGAGCAATACACAATAATCGCATTAAAACCAACACAGTACATTTTGAGAACATTAAAAAATGGTTAGAAAGGGTAAATGAATTACAAACAGTTCGTGTACATCTTTCGCTATTTAACCTCTTGTGTAAAATGCCTATAAGATATCAATTCAAAGTTGAAATCGACGTTCTTCTATAATACTTTGACAACTCGGTGTGTGCCTATTTATAACTTTCTGAAAGCAAAGCGTCACAGATACTGCGTTGCATAATAAATAGTTATGGCTCATTTAATTATATATGTATGGGGAGTTTTGGGATGGATACTGTAATGTTCCTTTACCTAGTATAAGGCCCGATTCACAATTGGTCATAAGGATTAAGGTTTACCAGCGATTAGCGATTAAAGGATTTGTGATTAGCGACTACCGACTAAGGTTTAACAGCACGCTGCGATTCACAAACTGTTTCCAATTAGTCCTTGGGACTCGATTAAAAAACAACAATGACAGCTGAAGTTGCTGTCAAATTGCTGTCAGGTGTCAGTCAGCTGTTTACATAGTTGAGTCAAGTTTTCTTTTTGCATTCTACGATTACTTCTGATAGGATAGTCATAAGCGGTCACAAAGTGTCTAGTGATTAAGAAATTAAATTATTTCGTTTCTTTTAATCCTACAACGACTTATCACTGATCCTTAATCCAACGATGTTCTGAACAATTGTAAATCGGGCTAATCTTATTTCAAACATAACCGGTAATCTAGTATTAGAAACGAAATATCTTTTTAAAAACTTGTATCCGCACCGGAACTTCAAGCGGATATTTTTTCTGTCAAAGGGCAGTGCATTATCCAGGTAATCTACGATTTGACCCGGACATGACTCATATCAAGCTAATTTTTTCAGAACATGTTCAGTTGAACATTGGCCAGAAAGTCGCGCGAAATCGTTTTGGTGCGTCCCTTCGTTTCACCCTTGTTTAGGGGTAGTTTTTCATATAATCGAAATTATTGAGGGCGCTGTGGGCGGTATCAAAAGAGTTACAGCGACATTGATGTAGCTCGCTCAATTGCGCGTCCATTGACATCAAATGAGTACAAATTTGAGCCAGGAGTGATCAAGATATCGGAAGTATGATGTATGGTACACCAGTATTCGCTGATAAAATGTCACAAAAAAGTATTTTGAATTTTATTTTCAATAATGCATGCTGAATCAATAATACCAGCAACTGTTTCGAGTTATTATGTGTTAGCTGAGCAGGAGAAACGTGCGTCCGAACCGGGATACGAACCCGGGACGTTCCGCTTGCCGGGCGGTTGCTCGGACCACTGAGCTATCCGGTCGCACAAGATTCCTGCCTTCGCTGGGTGAGGAAAGGGCTCTCTCGGGAGAGAAGGGGAAGAAGCGACTCGTAATGCTACGAGTTCTACACCGGCAACTTGTGCAAGTGTATTCGACGTCCCCGTCACAGAGATGGCTCTGACCATGCACCCAGCCTCATTCTCAGAAGAGAAGGAAAGGGTGATTTCGAGTTATTTTACAGGGTTACTCTCGGTTCAACACCAACTATTTGTCAGCCCTAGGGCGCGCTATCTGGTCTTGTACTGCTTGTGCGACTGAGACCCTCCTTTCTTGGCGTACTCCGCCTCCCCGCCCGACACTTCCTCGTGTCCGTGCTCGCCCTTGTGCCCTTTGTGCTCTGCGTGGTCGTGACCGCCCTCCGTGGCGCCCTTCTTGCCCTTCGCCGCGCCGGACTCGCCACGCTGTGGGACAATCGCAAGACAGTTACACACAAAACTGTTTATACATTCTCAGGAATCGTTAGTTTATAAAAATAACTATTTGATCAGGTATTTATTATAAGAGACGCAATATGACGTCATGCATGGTTCATCGCCTTCTATGTTCATTAGCAGTCCTGTTTCTATGATCGCTTAAAAAGCGTCATAAAACAGCAATTTTCATTAAAAGTGCCAAACGTGTCACACCGAATTTTCACACACACATGAATTCGTGAGGGTAAACATGTCTAGAAAGTTTCATCAAATTATATTCAGTGAAAAACGTGATGTTGAAAAACTAAAAATTTCGTTAAAACTAGTAATTGATAAGAAAAGTTGCCAGTGAAATGAACTGAAAATAGTGCAAGGTCTAACTTGATTGAAAACGAAGATTTTTCAAAAATTTCATCAAAATCCGTCGCGTAGTTTGGCCTGTAAGAGCTCGAACAATCATTCATAATTTCATTCATAATTTCATTCATAATTTCAGCAATTAGTGTTATAACTACACCTATTCCATTCGATCAAAATCAGAATTACGTCATGATACCCACTCGCTAAAGCCAGGCAAAGCAATTCGGGTTGTGACTTCCCTGTCTTCCTTTGTTATTTAGCAGAGCCAATTAATATTATTTTTCCAAACCAGTAGTACGTCCAGTGGGTATCCGACGCCACTTGTCTCTGAGTGGAACAGGTCTATTGTATAAGTGTATATGTTTTAAAAACACGGCACCTGTTTGCTGGCGCCCTTCTTCTTGGCGGCGCCGAACTTGAAGTGCGACGAGCCCTCCTTGCCGAACTTCTGGAAGTCGCCCGCCTCGTGTCCGTCCTTCCAGAACTTGTCGGACTTGTGGAACTCGTTCTTGCCGTACTTGGCCCGGTAGCCCTTGACAAAGTCGCCCTTGTTGCGCGCGCCGCCCCCCTTGAATCGCCCGCTCGACGCGCCCCCTGCATAACAACGGTTTGGCAACGTTGGAAACAACATTTCACCCAAGTTAAGCAACATCGCCCTGAGATGTTGGATGGGTGACCATCATGGACATGATCAGTTCTGTTCGGAGAGAGGTCGGAGGGTTTTGAATGTTTGAAACACCGGTTCTCATGAGAATACTCAAGTTAAGCAACATCGCGGTAATATAGCTGTTTGATGGGTGATCGTCATGACCAGTTTTGTTCGGGAGCGAGGTTGGAGGGTTTGAAGTTAGTACGACAACTTCACTCGCCTTGCTTATCAACCTCTCGACAGCACGGATTAGTAGATGGATCCTGTCGTTTGAGTTGTACCGTCCTTCGGAAGGGACGTAAAGCCGGTGGTCCCCTCGGTGCTTTTCGACAGGAGTAGGCTACGTGCCGGCACCGGGTTTCCCCTCCTCCCTTCTAGGCTCGATTAGGTTCATCATCACCCTTTCATTCACCGATGCCATAAGACCAGTGCCACAGCGCCAGTTGTCAAAACAGTGCGTCGTTAAACACTGGTAATCAATCAATCGGTGGGAAGACATGATAAGGTGGCTCAATACGGCATCAAAGTCTCGCTGTACGAAGCGCTATCCAGGCTATAGAGATCAGTGGGAAGACATGATAAAGTGCCTCAATACGGCATCAAAGTCTCGCTGTACGAAGCGCTATCCAGGCTATAGAGATCAGTGGGAAGACATGATAAAGTGTCTCAATACGGCATCAAAGTCTCACTGTACGAAGCGCTATCCATGGCTATAGAGATCAGTGGGAAGACATGATAAAGTGGCTCAATGCGGCATCAAAGTCTCGCTGTACGAAGCGCTATCCAGGCTATAGAGATCAGTGGGAAGACATGATAAAGTGTCTCAATACGGTATCAAAGTCTCGCTGTACGAAGCGCTATCCAGGCTATAGAGATCAGTGGGAAGACATGATAAAGTGTCTCAATACGGTATCAAAGTCTCGCTGTACGAAGCGCTATCCAGGCTATAGAGATCAGTGGGAAGACATGATAAAGTGTCTCAATACGGTATCAAAGTCTCGCTGTACGAAGCGCTATCCAGGCTATAGAGATCAGTGGGAAGACATGATAAAGTGGCTCAATACGGCATCAAAGTCTCGCTGTACGAAGCGCTATCCAGGCTATAGAGATCAGTGGGAAGACATGATAAAGTGTCTCAATACGGCATCAAAGTCTCGCTGTACGAAGCGATATCCAGGCTATAGAGATCAGTGGGAAGACATGATAAAGTGTCTCAATACGGCATCAAAGTCTCGCTGTACGAAGCGATATCCAGGCTATAGAGATCAGTGGGAAGACATGATAAAGTGTCTCAATACGGCATCAAAGTCTCGCTGTACGAAGCACTATCCAGGCTCTAGAGATCAGCGATGAAGACCCACCCTCCTGGTGGTCGTGCGAACCTCCCCCGCCGCCAGACTCGTGCTCGGTGTGCTTGTCGCCGCCGTCCTCCTCGAAGTGTTTCTTGTCCGACTCTTTGCCTGACGCACCCTTGTTGGCCGACGCCTTGTGATGCGTCGCGGCGCCGCCCTGCGCACAGAGACGGTGGGCTTACAGGACTGGATTGACGAGGGAACGTTTGCAAGTCGTGCTTCGTCCATTCCGAAGAGTGTAATGCTCGAAAATATGCCGCCATTTACAAACTAACTGATTAAACTAAATCCAGGCGGCGGTGTTTGAAAATCCCAGCATGAAACACTAGAACAGTTGCTTAACGTTTTATTTAACACTCCCATAGCTTCTAGCATTTTACTAGCTACTTTATTATTACACTTATCAACTAATGCAGCTAGAAATTAAGGTAAATCAGTGACTGATAATTACTTTCGCGTCGTGTTGGTGTTAATGTTGACTACTAGCGCTGAGCAGACCGGGTTGTTGTTAAATTGTATACCATTACAATGCAGAAAAATCTGACAATTCCATGCTTGGACGAAATATCGTTGTTAAACTCAGAATGGTGAGCGTGGGGTGAAGTTGAAGCAGCTCACAGCCATCTAGGTACAAGTTAACACAACGTTACTTACGTCATCTCACGTAATATCGAGGGGGCTTTGTTTGCCACTGATGCTCAATCTCAAGCGTCAACTCACAGCTGACAGATTAAAGAGTATCTTTTCCGGATGATAACTACACTTGTTTACTTTAACTTCACTCCGGTCCGCCAGGTTCGCCACCAGCGCTTTGTCGATGAATACGCCGAGAGTTTCTGGTGTTAGTAAAAGTAATTTGTCTGCGCTATGTTGGTTGTGAATGTCGAGCGTTGAGTACCGCTACCTTGTGCTTGTGTCCTCCGTGGCTCGAGTGGTCATCCTCGTGTCCTTCTTGTCCCTTTGCGCTTGCGCCTTTGTGGTTGTGTTGGTCGGACGCGCTGGGGGCCGACTGGTAGGCGGCAGAGTGTTGCAGCTGCCGGCCGGAAGGAGCGCTCAGGTGGTCTGAAACAATTCAAGTGTTTTTTATGATGAATCTTCAGTAACACCAACTGCTGGAAAAAATGTATGTTTGTTTTTGTGTCTGTTTTGTTCGCGTTCAACCGTCTCAACCGATTTTGATGAAATATTGCGGATACCTTTGTTCTTTGTTACTTTAGATCTTGTAATATTTTCAGCACATTACGTTAGCAAATTCTTAGAAAAATCTGTTTTTACGAAATATTTCAGTTGTTTCATTAACCTAGGGCTTCGCGAACATTCATAAAATCGTGTTGTGGATGAGCACGGTTATACAAGTGTCGATGCATGAACGATATAGGCACTATACCACGGCAATTGCCAATGCAACAAAAAACTAAGATATCATCTGTATTTTTCTCAAAAAAACAAAATGGCAAAACGGATTTTTCTCAAAAAATGTACAGCACCGCGGTGAGGTGTCGCGGACATTCTTGCCAAATTTCGCAAGGATCGCAAACTCCTACTCTTTTTCTCTTTTTCCCAAGGCCTACTCTTTTTCATTACAAACAACAGAAATAAAAAAAATTAATGTTATTCGTTTCATTGAACTTTTTTAGTGCAGAACGAAGCAGATGTTCCTTCGTTCAAATTTCGGTGACGTTTTTAATGCGCCTTGAAATATTTCTAGTTGATTGCATGCTCAGCCCTCGATTCGTGGCACGACCGGTTTTAAGACCACATTGCACAAAATTTTCAACACCGCGTCACCAGAAGCTAGATTAAAGACAAATAACTGTTCGTGCTTCTTATGTGGTGTTGCTTTAGACTGCGTATTGTGAAACTCCCATTTTAACCCATGGCTTGGGAAACACACGGTCGGATTCCTAAAAACGCACTAACGCGACTTTCTATGCAAATATTTCATTGAGCTCTAGATTAGCCGTGAGATGTTTGCTGGCAGAGTGTCCTGCATCCTACAGCCTGGTGAGATGTTTGCTGGCAGAGTGTCCTGCATCCTACAGCCTGGTGAGATGTTTGCTGGCAGAGTGTCCTGCATCCTACAGCCTGGTGAGATGTTTGCTGGCAGAGTGTCCTGCATCCTACAGCCTGGTAAGATGTTTGCTGGCAGAGTGTCCTGCATCCTAGAGTCTGGTGAGATGTTTGCTGGCAGAGTGTCCTGCATCCTACAGCCTGGTGAGATGTTTGCTGGCAGAGTGTCCTGCATCCTACAGCCTGGTGAGATGTTTGCTAGCAGAGTTTCCTGCATCCTACAGCCTGGTGAGATGTTTGCTGGCAGAGTGTCCTGCATCCTACAGCCTGGCGAGATGTTTGCTGGCAGAGTGTCCTGCATCCTACAGCCTGGTGAGATGTTTGCTGGCAGAGTGTCCTGCATCCTACAGCCTGGTGAGATGTTTGCTGGCAGAGTGTCCTGCATCCTACAGCCTGGTGAGATGTTTGCTGGCAGAGTGTCCTGCATCCTACAGCCTGGTGAGATGTTTGCTGGCAGAGTGTCCTACATCCTACAGCCTGGTAAGATGTTTGCTGGCAGAGTGTCCTGCATCCTAGAGTCTGGTGAGATGTTTGCTGGCAGAGTGTCCTGCATCCTACAGCCTGGTGAGATGTTTGCTGGCAGAGTGTCCTGCATCCTACAGCCTGGTGAGATGTTTGCTGGCAGAGTTTCCTGCATCCTACAGCCTGGTGAGATGTTTGCTGGCAGAGTGTCCTGCATCCTACAGCCTGGCGAGATGTTTGCTGGCAGAGTGTCCTGCATCCTACAGCCTGGTGAGATGTTTGCTGGCAGAGTGTCCTGCATCCTACAGCCTGGTGAGATGTTTGCTGGCAGAGTGTCCTGCATCCTACAGCCTGGTGAGATGTTTGCTGGCAGAGTGTCCTGCATCCTACAGCCTGGTGAGATGTTTGCAGGCAGAGTGTCCTACATCCTACAGCCTGGTGAGATGTTTGCTGGCAGAGTGTCCTGCATCCTACAGCCTGGTGAGATGTTTGCTGGCAGAGTGTCCTGCATCATACAGCCTGGTGAGATGTTTGCTGGCAGAGTGTCCTGCATCCTACAGCCTGGTGAGATGTTTGCTGGCAGAGTGTCCTGCATCCTACAGCCTGGTGAGATGCTTGCTGGCAGAGTGTCCTGCATCCTACAGCCTGGTGAGATGTTTGCTGGCAAAGTGTCCTGCATCCTACAGCCTGGTGAGATGTTTGCTGGCAGAGTGTCCTGCATCCTACAGCCTGGTGAGATGTTTGCTGGCAGAGTGTCCTGCATCATACAGCCTGGTGAGATGTTTGCTGGCAGAGTGTCCTGCATCCTACAGCCTGGTGAGATGTTTGCTGGCAGAGTGTCCTGCATCCTACAGCCTGGTGAGATGTTTGCTGGCAGAGTGTCCTGCATCCTACAGCCTGGTGAGATGTTTGCTGGCAGAGTGTCCTGCATCCTACAGCCTGGTGAGATGTTTGCTGGCAGAGTGTCCTACATCCTACAGCCTGGTGAAATGTTTGCTGGCAGAGTTTCCTGCATCCTACAGCCTGGTGAGATGTTTTCTGGCAGAGTGTCCTGCATCCTACAGCATGGTGAGATGTTTGCTGGCAGAGTGTCCTGTATCCTACAGCCTGGTGAGATGTTTGCTGGCAGAGTGTCCTGCATCCTACAGCCTGGTGAGATGTTTGCTGGCAGAGTGTCCTGCATCCTACAGCCTGGTGAGATGTTTGCTGGCAGAGTGTCCTGCATCCTACAGCCTGGTGAGATGTTTGCTGGCAGAGTGTCCTGCATCCTACAGCCTGGTGAGATGTTTGCTGGCAGAGTGTCCTGCATCCTACAGCCTGGTGAGATGTTTGCTGGCAGAGTGTCCTGCATCCTACAGCCTGGTTTAGATATGGCGTTTCAAGTGCTCTAGCACTTGAATGCCGACGTTGCCAAGTCAGTGTCTCACCTATCGAGGCGTACAGCGTGTCGATGGCCGCCAACGGCAACTGCTGACTTCCGGTCGAGGACTCGAGTCTGCCGAACGACTTCTTCGCCGGCAACTTGACCGTCGCGACGCCGTCCAATCCGACGTCGGCGTCGCTCGCCTGTTGCTGAGCAGAAACTGCAACAGAATATCCTACCTTTACCATGGATTCACTCCAATCTTACAGTCTTTACAGGGAGGGACCATACAAAAATATTATGGCTGCCTTTTTGCTCGTACCAAGTTCTAAAATCAAACTTGAACGGCGGAATTTCAAGCTGACAGCAAAGAAAGTAAAAGTATAGGCTCTTGACCGTAAGCATACAGGAAATACATTCACTGATCAGACTAATCTGTAGGTAAGCTGATGAGAAATTAAACAATTCGAGTCTAAAATAGTGCAGGTAACATTTCACAAATTTCAGTTGCCTGAAGTTGGCAACGCAAAGCCCGCTTCGAACACTAGCGCTCCCTGCGGACATGAACTGAACGCACCTTTTCGACGCTTCGACTTTCTGGCTTTGTACAACTTCTTCGGCGTCTCGGCAGCCACCGCCTTCTTGTTCAAATCGGCCAAATGCTCGGCGATCGAAATCGGCTTCCCTTGTTCTTGGTACGCCTTCACGATTGGCTGAATCTCTGCTGCAGGATGCTTGCCGATTGGCTCATTCCTCGCAGGAAACTGTTTGTCCAACGGTTGGTACTGCTGCAGAATCGCTATTGTCTTGAGTTCCGGGTACTGCCGAGTGTCGAGGCTGGCAACAGGTAGCGTTGCCGGGTAGTGAAGCGTTGCTATGACGCTCTGCTGCGATTGCTGGGGTATCTGCTGCAGATGCACGAAGCGCGCGAATTGGGGACGGGACGCGGTGCGTGAGTGGGAGAGAGACGGGAGATGGACGGGTGTTGGGTGTTGAAGAGAGAGGGGATGATGCACGGTGATGGCGTTGGCGAGGTGCAGCGTTGTCATGGCGATGATGACGCGCTGGAGCTGTGGGTGGAGAAGGCGGTGTGTTCATTTGTTATTACACTCTGTTTCATTAATAACACTCCGGTCCGCTCAGCGCTAGTAGTCAGCATTAACACCAACACGATGCGAAAGTAATTATCAGTCACCGATTTACCTTAATTTCTAGCTGCATTAGTTGATAAGTGTAATAATAAAGTAGCTAGTAAAATGCTAGAAGCTATGCGAGTGTTAAATAAAACGTTTAGCCACTGTTCTAGTGTTTCATGCTGGGATTTTCAAACACCGCCGCCTGGATTTAGTTTCACGACTTGGTGGAATGCAAATGGAGGCCATTTTTTGAGTATGATAACAAAATATTTGTAAGATTACTTAAAGTTGGTGTTTTAAGCATTAAGCCTACAGCAGCTGCTAGTATGAAATGGAAACATTACAATTTTTATACCATTCGAATGGTATAAAAATTGTAATGTTTCCATTTCATACTAGCAGCTGCTGTAGGCTTAATGCTTCCAAAAAATATGTCAAATTTTGACCCAAACACGTAAAGGATTAAAAATATTGTATTATTTCGAAACGTATAAGTATTTCACCAGAAATCGGAAGCTTTATGTTGGAAAAGGAACTTGCCAACCAATATGGTCACTATCGCACTTTTTGTACACATTTTCGTACACATTTTCGAAAAATAAATCAATTCTATGTAGTATTACTTCTTGTATCACTATACTACATTACATTTATGTAAGCCATTATCGATATATTGTGACGCGTCCTTCAGGATCCGCGTCGTTTTCAATATGTATTTTGGAGATTTAGGTGAAATGGTCAAAGCATACGTGAAATTTGTATTAGGCAATTGATTTTGGTTGTTCGTACATTTCCTGTGTGCTATTGCTTAGGGTGTCATAATTCTACCTGTAAATTCGTTGCTATGAGTTGCAATGCGTGATTGATGAGATGTGCGTAATTTGTGTCATGCCATCAGCAAAAGTGCACAGGTAGTGCATTCCTTGGGTGCACCAAGTGGTGTTGGATGCACTAAGCACATGGCGTACGCGACAGTGAGGACTGAGATGGCAGGTCAAAGACGTCAGTTTGGGCGCGGTCGTGAGGACCTATAAATTGGTGTCCGACCGAGAGTTAGGGACAGGCTGGAAGAGTTCCCGTCAGAGCGAGTCATCATCCTACACAGTGCGACTGTCAGGAGTGTCTCGACGAGTGTCAAGCTAAGATCGAGCCAGGGTCTTCCAGCTACTCTCCGACCGAGAGTTAGGGGCAGGCTGGAAGAGTTCCCGTCAGAGCGAGTCATCATCCTGCACAGTGCGACTGTCAGGAGTGTCTCGACGAGTGTCAAGCTAAGATCGAGCCAGGGTCTTCCAGCTACTCTCCGACCGAGAGTTAGGGACAGGCTGGAAGAGTTCCCGTCAGAGCGAGTCATCATCCTGCACAGTGCGACTGTCAGGAGTGTCTCGACGAGTGTCAAGCTAAGATCGAGCCAGGGTCTTCCAGCTACTCTCCGACCGAGAGTTAGGGACAGGCTGGAAGAGTTCCCGTCAGAGCGAGTCATCATCCTGCACAGTGCGACTGTCAGGAGTGTCTCGACGAGTGTCAAGCTAAGATCGAGCCAGGGTCTTCCAGCTATTCGTCTACATCTATTCGTGAGCGCCCAAGTGGCGATACGCGACACCTGAACCCGAGGGGTGGGAACATTACGAGTGTTACACGAGCTCATTAGAAGGACGAGCACCGACAGGGCGAGTTCCGATGTTCAATAAATAAAAAGGGTTTAAAAAGCAGTCAAACGATCACTAGGTGACGAGTGCCTCTCACACGATAAGCCAAGTGAAGCTATACATAAAACCTCTAGCTATTCTCCGTCGGTCTACACAATTTAAGCCATCTACGTCCGTCACAATATACAGATAAATAGTCGTACAAAAGTGAATATTTTAAAAAATATAATCCTAGGTTTTAAAAAATTCTAATATTATGCCAAGACATCGGATTTTCAAGAAAAACAGGAGAATTTTCGTCATCTTTACCCTCTGAGAAAAGCCTTCTGGACTGAGATTCCCTATCTTGCTCGGTTAAACTGCAGAGTCAATCACATTTTAATTGTGTAGCCCTTTTCAATCCAAGAAGGCGGGGAAATCAAAACCCAAGTGGCTTTTCTAAGTGGCTGGTTGACGTAATTAAGTTGACAGACAAGTTTTCATCATTAGATGTCAACTGATCAATGATTCAGAGCAAGTTGACTCAACTTAATAAGAAAAAGCCACATGGTTTTTTTTTACTGTTTACCTCGTTCAAATTGGTTGAAAGGATCAACAAAAAATAGTGCAATTGAACCAACGAAAATAGGGAAATCTCAATCCAACTGGCTTTTCTTAGTGGCCATATGACGTCACTATTCTTGTAACGGAATAATGTAAAAAGATCTGACAGATGATTTCACTCACCACCATATTTCTCGCCATTCTTCGAATCGCCTGTCAAACAATTGCAACCGAATTGCAAGATGTCCGCGTCCCCACTAAACGGCCAGTCTGTGTTCTTCCACCGTCTTATATCCCCGCTTCCTGGTCCTCACAAGACAGAAGAGGCTCGCTCGATGGCTACGTGACACCTCCTTTCTCCTGAGACAACCGGACAGAACTAATCCTGTCGTTGGCAACAATCGGCTTCTCGGCCGCTGCTACACGCGTAGAAACCGTTGCCGCAAATTAGAAATCGAACGTGTAGCGATTGTTACACTTAGCTGGGGTTTTTTCTTGTGTCATTTAACCACAACAATTCATTTGACATGGCGGACATTAGTGCCGATGTACAGTTCGTTCACTGGGAACATGCTCTAGCGCAGTGTTCAAAACAAGCTTTGTGTTGCCAACTTCACACAACTGTAGTGTGGAAATTTTTAATGTAAAGAAGGAAGACGAGTAGATTTATTATATTTTTAAAGCATTAGACAGCTATTCCACTAAGAGAAAAATGACGTCAGATACCCACTGGACGTACTACCAGTTTGGAAAAAAAAGTAATTAGCTCTGCTAAATAACAAAGGAAGACAGGGAAATCACAACCCGAATTGCTCTGCCTGGCTTTAGCGAGTGGGTATCATGACGTCATTTTGATAGAATTTTGATTATTTTGAATATGTGTATTGATGGGCAGTTGGATTGGAGGGAATGTGAGATTAGATTGGAGAGAGCGAGGTTCATTGGGAATAATGGGAGGGGTTTTAAGTTGGACATGAAACGGGAAGGAATGAGAAAGATAGGGATTTAAGGAAAGGGAGTCGCGAGGAATGGGACAATTTAAGAGTAAGTGGAGAGATGATGGAAAGTGTGACGAAATTCAAGGAAGGGATGAAATTTGGAGTGATGAGAAACTGGCATGCGAATGTACAAATTCGATTGAAATAATTATTATATAAAATAAATAAAAAATGTAACAATTGATTTCCAGAAAAACTTTTAAATAACTTTTAGAAATGGTTTTTCTAAGATTAGGAAAAACTTGAGTCTTAAGAGCCAGCTAAAGGCAGCTTAAAAGCCGAAAATGCAGAGGTCCACGCCATTACTTTTCCTGCCCCTAAATTTGATCCCAATATTTTTGAAAAAAAATCAGTGTGTAGAGGAAGAGTACTCCGACCCGCCTAGTAAACTTAAATTGAGATCAGATGGAAAATAAAACAACCAGAGAAGAAAGAAAAGTGGTGTTTTCGCTTAAAAAAACCCCACAAAAAGTCCCAAATTCAAGATTTATTTGTGAACAAAGTAAACGTCCGATCGACACGAGCCTTTACATCGCGGGTCAGAAATTTTTTCAACTATCCACTGATTTTTTTTCATAAATGTAGGGAACATTTTAGGGGCAGAGAAAAGTAACCACGTGGACCTCTGCACTACCAAAATTTTCCGTGTGAGAAAGCTAATCTTTCACGGATTAGACCTGGTGAAAAATAACTTCCAGTTTTACTGCCTCATTATCAGCATGAGCGATACAAACACTCTTGGAGATTATGCTTGCACAACCCGAAAAATGGTTATATAAAAGTCAGTAAAAAGGTAAATCATACAATTCCGTGTTTCATATGGTTTTTTCGATATGACTGGATTCGTCTCTGTTTGCAGATCTAAAGCAATGTTGAAATGAAAAAATCGGATGAAAATTATCGATTTTTTCGGTAATATTCATTCGTTTTTACGTGAGTAAGATTAGAGCGGCTTAAAACATGACGCACTACAAATTCTTTTCCTTGATTGAAATGCGCCACAGAATCATCAATAAGTGCACTAGAACTTTGATTCAAAGTATCATACAATCTGCTGACAAAGATGAACCCAACCGTGTCATTAAAATCACGAAAATCGAGAAAAAGCACATTTTTTTCATTTTGATTATTAATCTTGGTTATGCAAGAGTCGCAGATTTGTGCCAGCGTTTTTAATCCGTAGCTTCTTATGATTACTGCCACAGATTATTTTGATTTCCATTATCGTATCGGGTTACAACCTATGTAGACTCTTAAGGAAGTAATAACGCAGCAAAAATCCCTGCGTTTCGAATAAATTACGATCAATCACTATTTCATTCAAAATGTTCTACACAATTAGTGTCCTCGGTTGGAAAAACACTAACACACCATGAAGAGCTTTCTTTGCTGATGCATGTGCCTAGTGGAGTGTGTTACGTTGAGAAAACACCGTCGCTATAATGTGGATTGCAGCGGTCACCCAGTGAAGCGTTAATATATACATCGTTCTCAGCAGAACTAATCATTTTGCGGTTTATCCATGCATGTGCTTTTTAAGCTGTTTATCCTTTTCTGTTTTAAATACTAACGAAACACTTGCTAGCAGTGAGTCAACCACAAGAGATTTCATTGGCTTAGATTAATATTATATCACAATTTAAAAATAAAACGCAAACACTTGGTTTTGTGAAAATTGATTTAATGATTTCTAAGCTTTTGACATTTATGTAATTGACCAGACAAAAAACTTGGTGCGGTAAAATATTGTTGAGAAATTAATATTTGACAGGCCCTGAAAGCTGGGGCAATTTTGATTGTGGTCCTTTTTAATACTTAATACTGTGTCATTTGATATGCACAAATCGGTTTTAATTGGATCATTGCTCACTCTTTCATCGATGCGCCGATGCCGATACTTAAATATGATATCATACTAAGTGTAAGTATACTTATCTCCGTTTCATTTGTGTGGACACATGCAAATATCACACCATTACATTATGGGAAACTCTCTGTGAAATCGGGCGACAAAGCGATGGTGGCTTACCTGGCGGACCGGGGTGAAGTTAAAGTAAACACGTGCAGTTATAATCAGGAAAAGATACTCTTTTATATGTCAGCTGTGAGTTGACGCTTGAGATTGAGCATCAGTGGCAAACAAAGCCCCCTCGATATTACGTGAGATGACGTAAGTAACGTTGTGTTAACTTGTACCTAGATGGCTGTGAGCTGCTTTAACTTCACCCCACGCTCACCATTCTGAGCTCAACAACGCTATTTCCTGCAGAGTTTCCTGCATTGTAGCAGAAAGATATTTACTGGCGGAGTTTTCTGCATTAGAACAGTAAGATATTTTATTAAATTTGGTACTAAAAAAAGAATCGTATGGTGGATTTGTCAGGTCCATCCGATCGCCGCGCTGATACGAAAAATTCAAATTCAAATCTTGTCAGATGCGGAGAGTAAAAGTAACCAATAGGACCGTGACTCGGCGAAAAAAAATTCTCCTCGCTCGGGATTCAAGTAAAAGTGAATCTTTTCTAAACTTCCGATTCCGAAACAATCCAAGTGAATTAAGATTGTACAATCAAGCGTTTACCACACAGACATACATCGTTCAATGACACGCGATTAAACGAAGCTCACCGAATCATTTAATTTGCGGCGATCCGCGAATTCCTTTTCAATAATTGGTAGGAACACAGCCAAAAAAAACCCGCATACCTGTGGAGAAACTCGCGGGTTATTCGCGTTCAATCAGTTTGTCACAAAAGCAACGGCGTGGAAAGGATTCGACGACATTTTACACGTTTTTTTGTGATCTCTATGAAATCGAAATTGTTTTATAACAGATTGATTTTCTGTTGACAGCAGTTGTTCTTTTGTCCGGTGGGACAGCAACGCGATTGGCAAATGGAAGGTGATTTTGTTTACTGATTTATTGTCGGCGATGTGTAAGGTGGTTGGACCACCGCTTGTTACACTAATTGCTAATTCGACTTCATACTTGAGTTCAGACCGTTAAAAGTTTGAGTTTGCTTAGCATTCAATAAGGAAATAGTTCTTATTTTTTATTTTTTTTCAACGACACAAATAAACTTTTTTTTCTTTTTCCCTGCCAATGAAGCCGCGTTTTATGCGATGAAGTCTCTTAAATCAAATCAACACCAACACGATGCGAAAGTAATTATCAGCCACCGATTTACCTTAATTTCTAGCTGCATTAGTTGATAAGTGTAATAATAAAGTAGCTAGTAAAATGCTAGAAGCTATGCGAGTGTTAAATAAAACGTTTAGCCACTGTTCTAGTGTTTCATGTTGTGATTTTCAAACAGCGCCGCCTGGATTTAGTTTCACGACTTGGTGAAATGCTCATGGCGGCCCTCATCCTAGATGAACTGTGTGAATGATAGCATGTGGAAAAATGCCAAACAAAAAGTATCCATGCAACAAATGCAATGAGATAAACATGCAGCGGTCGATGCTTCTTAAAATATATCAACAAGATATGAAATCTTAGGCAATAATCGGAAAATACCCGTTGTCCGTGTGGGTTTTCCTTGTTTTTTAAAGCGTGGGGATGTTTTTTTCGAACATCACAACCTTCTCTGTTAGCAAATTGTTTTGCAAGTCATCTAGATAATGATATGAAAGTCGTAAAGACAACGATTAATAGGAAAAATTGATGAAAACCCCGTTGGTCTCATAAGAGTAGCCAAGTATATCTTTTTAGGCGACTGCCTTTTATAATCGTGATTGATGAATTTGGCTATGTGGGGAAATCGGGATAGATGAGAAAAAACAGATTTTACGAAAAAAAAAAACTTAATTAACGACTTTTTTTATCTTTTTTACACCTACTTATTGTTGAAGGTGGGTGACGAAATAATCTGCCAAGTTTCATTGCGTATCAACTTAATCATGCATTCGACCTGCTAAGAGAAACATAACACAACAAAAAATAAAGCGAGATATCCGAGCTGCTTCGCAGAGAAATAAATAAAAATCAACAAGATTAGGCCACAGTCTAAATTCAATTCCAGATGTTATAAGAATTTGGGTGCTTATGCTATTCTTATGAGAACTTATTTGTTTTAACCACTTATTAACCCTGGATGAGAAATTTACAATGTGGTCTGTTAGATAATCGAGTTGTTGGTGTTTGATTGCAGCATAGTGTCACTAGAGTCACCAGCTTCTATGTGCATTCATTGTCCTGTTTCTATCTCCATGGAGCCACGTTCTAATCAGGGTTAGTCGAGTTGTTGGCGTGTGATTGCAGCAGAGCGTCACTATTCACCGCCTTCTATGTGCATTCAAATTGTCCTGTTTCTATCTCCATGGAGCCACGTTCTAATCGGGGTCAGTCGAGTTGTTGATGTGTGATTGCAGCAGAGCGTCACTAGATTCACCGCCTTCTATGTGCATTCAAATTGTCCTGTTTCTATCTCCATGGAGCCACGTTATAATCGGGGTTAGTCGAGTTGTTGGCGTGTGATTGCAGCATAGCGTCACTAGATTCACCGCCTTCTATGTTCACTCATAGTCCTGTTTCTATCTCCATGGATGCCACGTTATAATCGGGGTTAGTCGAGTTGTTGGCGTGTGATTGCAGCAGAGCGTCACTAGATTAACCGCCTTCTATGTGCATTCAAATTGTCCTGTTTCTATCTCCATGGAGCCACGTTATAATCGGGGTTAGTCGAGTTGTTGGCGTGTGATTGCAGCAGAGCGTCACTATTCACCGCCTTCTATGTGCATTCAAATTGTCCTGTTTCTATCTCCATGGAGCCACGTTCTAATCGGGGTTAGTCGAGTTGTTGGCGTGTGATTGCAGCAGAGCGTCACTAGATTCACCGCCTTCTATGTGCATTCAAATTGTCCTGTTTCTATCTCCATGGAGCCACGTTATAATCGGGGTTAGTCGAGTTGTTGGTGTGTGATTGCAGCAGAGCGTCACTAGATTAACCGCCTTCTATGTGCATTCAAATTGTCCTGTTTCTATCTCCATGGAGCCACATTATAATCGGGGTTAATCGAGTTGTTGGCGTGTGTTTGCAGCATAGCGTCACTAGATTCACCGGCTTCTATGTTCATTCATAGTCCTGTTTCTATCTCCATGGAGCCACGTTATAATCGGGGTTAGTCGAGTTGTTGGCGTGTGATTGCAGCATAGCGTCACTAGATTCACCGCCTTCTATAATGTTCATTCATAGTCCTGTTTTTATTTCCATGGAGCCACGTTATAATCGGGGTAGTCGAGTTGTTGGTGTGTGATTGCAGCATAGCGCCACTAGATTCACCGCCTTCTATGTTCATTCATAGTCCTGTTTCTATCTTCATGGAGCCACGTTATAATCGGGGTTAGTCGAGTTGTTGGTGTGTGATTGCAGCATAGCGTCACTAGATTCACCACCTTCTATGTTCATTCATAGTCCTGTTTCTATCTCCATGGAGCCACGTTATAATCGGGGTTAGTCGAGTTGTTGGCGTGTGATTGCAGCATAGCGTCACTAGATTCACTGCCTTCTATGTTCATTCATAGTCCTGTTTCTATCTCCATGGAGCCATATTATAATCGGGGTTAGTCGAGTTGTTGGTGTGTGATTGCAGCATAGCGTCACTAGATTCACTGCCTTCTATGTTCATTCATAGTCCTGTTTCTATCTCCATGGAGCCATATTATAATCGGGGTTAGTCGAGTTGTTGTCGTGTGATTGCAGCATAGCGTCACTAGATTCACCACCTTCTATGTTCATTCATAGTCCTGTTTCTATCTCCATGGAGCCACGTTATAATCGGGGTTAGTCGAGTTGTTGGTGTGTGATTGCAGCATAGCGTCACTAGATTCACCGCCTTCTATGTTCATTCATAGTCCTGTTTCTATCTCCATGGAGCCCAACCACTCAAAAAAACTTAATATCCACTCGAAAGTCGGTTGTCCGTGTAGCATTGGATAAAGCTTAACTCCAGAAACGGTGAAAGATCCGTGTTCGACTCCGGGTAGGGACACAATTTATATTAATTAATAAACATCCAAGTCTGTTTTACCTGTAAATATAATTCGAGATATCGCTTCACTCGCACACTAAGCTGAGCAAAGTCTTAGAATATTCCGAGATCTCCAACTCAACCATTCAAACCATTCTAACAATCTTAAGTTCTAACAATCTAAAATTCTAACAATTCTAATCGAATCAGCGAAAAGAATGAACTACAAACGGTCTCAACATTTCAAGGCTTATCGCTGTCCCCTTTGTCCTCCAAGTCCTAACCTTCTTCAAAACCCTAGCCGCTAAAAGCTGGGCCCGAATTCTGAGGTCAACTTGCTCTGAATACACCTATTCCATTCAATCAAAATTCTATCAAAATGACATTATGATAGCCACTCGCTAAAGCCAGGCAGAGCAATTCGGGTTGTGATTTCCCTGTCTTCCTCTGTTATTTAGATGAGCTAATTAATATTTTTACACATGTCTATTTTAGTTCGTCCATTGGGTAACTGACGCCATTTTTCTCTGAACGATTCCATTCAAATAAACATGATGTCATATCTACTATCCCTTTTTCTTTGGTTGAAATGTGCTCAAAAAATATCATTGGCTAGGAAGACTGGGAAATCTCAATCCAACTGGCTTTTCTTAGTGGGTGTCTGACGTCATAGTTCCCTGAATGTAATTTAGGTATATTGTGCGCTTGTTGATAGCTGACGAGGCCGTGAATATTTTGCAGTTCTTTCGTTTTTTCGGTATGGACTACGTCCTATTTTACAAAAAATGTCAGCCAAACTGTGTTCCATGCAGTTCGTGTACTGGGAGAGCGTACTTTTCCGCTAGTGTTCGTAACATGCTTTGTGTTACCAACTTCACGCAACCGAAATGTGAAATGTTACCGACACTGTTTTAGATATGAGTTGGTTAATTTCTCATCATTTCACCTACAGATAATCAGATCAGTGAATATATTCCATTGATGGTTATTGATATATGAAAAGCCTACGTTTTAGTTTCATTGTTGACGTATTTAAATTCTGCCGTTTCAATTTGGTTTTAGGAGTTGTTACGTGCAAAAGGCGTCCATTTTTTTGGTATGGTATCTCCCTGCGCATGATTGTACGAATCGGGTTCGTAACCGCAACCAAAGCTAACTGACCCGGCGTAACCCATGGTTACCTAACCGTCCTCTCGGCAGCCAGATGACGTCATTCGAGCGTGCAATGAAAACAATTGAAAGCTGGAGCAATTGAAGAAAGTTTTGCCAGCGATCTTTGGCAAAAAAACACACAAGTTTCCCCAATTATTCTGCGATTGTTTCGGCTTCCGTCGCGTCAGAGAAGATGGCGGCGGTCAGACACTTTGTACCAGCGACAAGCGGTTTTTTGGGCCTCGACCACAGAGATCTTCTCATTTTCATATCGGCAAAACATATTACTATTTTAATGCAGGAAACTCTCGGTGAAATCACAAGCGCTGGTCGCGAACCTGGCGGACCGGGGTGAAGTTAAAGTTAATATAATGGCAGTTATCATCGGGAAAAGCTACTCTTTAATATGTCAGCTGTGAGTTGACGCTTGAGATTGAGCATCAGTGGCAAACAAAGCCCCCTCGATATTACGTGAGATGACGTAAGTAACGCTGTGTTAACTTGTACCTAGATGGCTGTGAGCTGCTTTAACAATTCACCTCATATTAAGAAGTTAACGTGCCACTAAGAAACTGGACCTAAATATAGCTCATTCACTACGTGATTGAAATCACTAGAGTCACGTAGAGCTACGAGAAATCACGTAGGCAACCTTCACGTCACACACGTAGAAGCTTAGGTATTTCTCAAAACGAATTTCATTTAAGTTGTCTGTGACCTCTGAAATTTTTAGTACAAACAAAAAATAAGAAAATAGTGCACAATAAAAGCATCGTTTTCAATCGGTTTTTACAAAAAAAAATGGCT
Source organism: Nemurella pictetii (assembly GCA_921293315.2). NCBI lineage: Eukaryota > Metazoa > Arthropoda > Insecta > Plecoptera > Nemouridae > Nemurella > Nemurella pictetii. The sequence goes on from OV121126.1 coordinate 10,951,430, forward strand.
TTGTTCAAGTTTTTAACCGCATCTGTAAGCTCAATATAGAAATGTGCGGAATATTGTTTTCTTGTAAATTTTTGGTCAGTTAGTTAAATAACATTCTGTGAATCAGATTTCAAAAATCTTTTCGCGCTATTTTTGTCTCCCTTTCGAAGTAATCGATAAAGTCCCATGATTAAAATTTTTAACTAAATCTCTTTTTGAAAGCTATCTGAATATTAAACTCACAAATGTATTTTTTGACTTGTGCTATATGGAATCAATATACAGTATCAGTATAAGCATAAGTATAGTATCAGTTTATAAGTATCAGCATAAGTAAGAAGTATATGATTCTTTATTATATTTATTGTTGCATACTTTATCTGTGTAAATTAACGGTATTTTTGTGCTGTATATATTTTATTCCTTAACAAATTGCTGATACAACATGGACAATAAACGATTATAATTATAAATCGAAAGCAGTCACTGAAAATAAACTAAAGCAAGAACAGCTGCCGTCGTGTCATCATTAAACAGCAGAAATTATACCACAAAAAATCTTTACACCTTGATTGGGTTCGTAAAATAATTTCCGAAGATTGTTAATCGGACTTGTTCGAAACCGAAGACAAGAAATCTTTAGCAAGTTGAGATAAGAAGTCTGCCCGCCTGGCACCCAACGCTCCATCCTTCTTCTGCGAGAATTAGGAACCTTGGATCGCCTCTCGTTCCGCTCAATACACAAGACGTTGCCTTCAGTAGTCGTAGAGACTTGCGTGTCAAATTTTACCACCTGCCAGCAAACATCTCACCAGGCTGTAGGATGCAGGACACTCTGCCAGCAAACATCTCACCAGGCTGTAGGATGCAGTACACTCTGCCAGCAAACATCTCACCAGGCTGTAGGATGCAGGACACTCTGCCAGCAAACATCTCACCAGGCTGTAGGATGCAGTACACTCTGCCGACAAACATCTCACCAGGCTGTAGGATGCAGGACACTCTGCCAGCAAACATCTCACCAGGCTGTAGGATGCAGGACACTCTGCCAGCAAACATCTCACCAGGCTGTAGGATGCAGGACACTCTGCCAGCAAACATCTCACCAGGCTGTAGGATGCAGGACACTCTGCCAGCAAACATCTCACCAGGCTGTAGGATGCAGGACACTCTGCCAGCAAACATCTCACCAGGCTGTAGGATGCAGGACACTCTGCCAGCAAACATCTCACCAGGCTGTAGGATGCAGGACACTCTGCCAGCAAACATCTCACCAGGCTGTAGGATGCAGGACACTCTGCCAGCAAACATCTCACCAGGCTGTTGGATGCAGGACACTCTGCCAGCAAACATCTCACCAGGCTGTAGGTTGCAGGACACTCTGCCAGCAAACATCTCACCAGGCTGTAGGATGCAGGACACTCTGCCAGCAAACATCTCACCAGGCTGTAGGATGCAGGACACTCTGCCAGCAAACATCTCACCAGGCTGTAGGATGCAGGACACTCTGCCAGCAAACATCTCACCAGGCTGTAGGATGCAGGACACTCTGCCAGCAAAAATCTCACCAGGCTGTAGGATGCAGGACACTCTGCCAGCAAACATCTCACCAGGCTGTAGGATGCAGGACACTCTGCCAGCAAACATCTCACCAGGCTGTAGGTTGCAGGACACTCTGCCAGCAAACATCTCACCAGGCTGTAGGATGCAGGACACTCTGCCAGCAAACATCTCACCAGGCTGTAGGTTGCAGGACACTCTGCCAGCAAACATCTCACCAGGCTGTAGGATGCAGGACACTCTGTCAGCAAACATCTCACCAGGCTGTAGGATGCAGGACACTCTGCCAGCAAACATCTCACCAGGCTGTAGGATGCAGGACACTCTGCCAGCAAACATCTCAACAGGCTGTAGGATGCAGGACACTCTGCCAGCAAACATCTCACCAGGCTGTAGGATGCAGGACACTCTGCCAGCAAACATCTCACCAGGCTGTAGGATGCAGGACACTCTGCCAGCAAACATCTCACCAGGCTGTAGGATGCCGGACACTCTGCCAGCAAACATCTCAACAGGCTGTAGGATGCAGGACACTCTGCCAGCAAACATCTCACTAGGCTGTAGGATGCCGGACACTCTGCCAGCAAACATCTCACCAGGCTGTAGGATGCCGGACACTCTGCCAGCAAACATCTCACCAGGCTGTAGGATGCAGGACACTCTGCCAGCAAACATCTCACCAGGCTGTAGGATGCAGGACACTCTGCCAGCAAAAATCTCACCAGGCTGTAGGATGCCGGACACTCTGCCAGCAAACATCTCACCAGGCTGTAGGATGCAGGACACTCTGCCAGCAAACATCTCACCAGGCTGTAGGATACAAGAAACTCTGCATGAATGCAGGAATAGCACTAAAGCTTGTCAAGCTGTCATCACACCGTGGTCTCACCGTGTCACTTGCTGCTCGAATCCAAGCGGTCCTGTCAAGAAACAAGCGATTGTCCAGGCAAGTGACAGCTGGAAGTGTGCGAGACGAGCTGTCAGCGCACCTCCTCGTCTCATGGTCCCAGGGTAGCTGAACCTTGTTTTTAACCCGGCGCGGGCTGGAGCGAGGCTGGTTCACACGCGCCTCGCTTACAAGTCGACTTCGACCTCAGGAAATGTCCTTGTTAACGCTATTTTAAAATCAAATATCATTTATTTCAAGCGGGTACTTTTGTGCTTGAATGTGCTTGTACAGATGTAAAGATTGAAATCACATCGATGCAGCTTCCAAGGTTTCGTTTCTAATAGTAAATTTCAATCGTTCGCGCTATACGAATATCTTGCACTTATTTTCAATCCAATAATTAGCTTCTCGTTGTCGCTAATATCTTAGCAATTCCTTGTTGAGGCAACGCGTGGTGATTCATGCGCAAGCTTGGAGTCTACGCGGGAACCTGGCTGCCATTAACATTCCACCAAGTCGTGAAAGTAAATCCAGGCGGCGGTGTTTGAAAATCACAGCATGAAACACTAGAACAGCGGCTAAACGTTTTATTTAACACTCGCATAGCTTCTAGCATTTTACTAGCTACTTTATTATTACACTTATCAACTAATGCAGCTAGAAATTAAGGTAAATCAGTGACTGATAATTACTTTCGCATCGTGTTGGTGTTAATGTTGACTACTAGCGCTGAGCGGACCGGCTTGTTACTAACAAAGTCCAGCAGCGCACGTGACCGGGTCTCTAAGCCGGCACGTACGATCCGTGTGCCGTGGTCCATGGCGACGTCTCGACAGAACACAGCCACCCACTGGACCGTGACGCGCGCTGAAAAGTGCAGGCAATCAGTCGTGGCCGCACCGTGTTTTACTCCAGCAAGGGTGGGGGGCGTTTGTCCTCGCCTATAAGAGGGAAAGTGTGTTACACGGGGGTTTCATTTGCAGTCTGCACGACCGTGGGTTCACGTGCCACGCTAAGTGTTCGGGTGTTGTCGTGGATTCTCGACTTTGGGTGTTTCGTGCGTTTGTTTTTTGTGTCAGCGTGGTTGTCAAGACAATCGCTGCGGGAGTGAGGTTTCGATCCAAGATGGCGGCCACTAGACGTGGCTCTGCATTCAAGGTAAGGGTGAATCGGGTTGGGGGGGGGGGTAATTTTTGACTCTGAGAGCGTTGGGGTTGCACTAATATAACGATTACATTCAAAGAAACTTGGCGTAAAATGGCCGTAACAAAAAATCCACTTGGGGTTTGACTTTTCCTGTCTTCTTTTGTTGAAAAAATCCACAAAAAAAATATTCTTTGCTCTGCAGTTTCACCAAGAGGGATGGAGAAATCTTAATCCAACTGGCTTTTGTCAGTGGGAATATGACGTCATAGCTCTCTGAATGGAGTAGGCAACCGATAGGTGGTCACCATGGAGATAAGTTTTTCTCTGGTGGTTAACCACGAAACCGGACTTTGTAAAACCGTGACCCTGCGTAAAGTTAACAATGGAAAAAAATCTGAAAACAATCGTGTATCGATTTGGAAGAGAAATATGTAGAGCCAGTTTAACCATTTTATTAGCTCCGAGTTGATGTGTTATTAGAGCTGAACTGCCTTGCGAATCAGCTGCAGTGAAATTTCATTGTATCTGTGATCATAGCTGGATGATTACGTTTTGAAGACTCTTTCTTAGCACGGTAGCTTAGAGAAAAAAAATATTCCTGGGTTGTTGAATGCTACTTGCTAACAAACAGTTACTTTTCCGTACGTTTTGCAAAGCTGTGTTGCCAGCTTTATCAACGGTCTGAACCATAATGCACCATCACGGCAACGGTGAAAATCTGGTTTCAAATCTCGGTAACCGAACGGTTTGGCAACGTTGGAAACACCGGTTCTTGTGAGATCACCGAAGTTAAGCCACATCGCGCCGAGTCAAGTGTTTGATGGGTGACCATCATGCACGTGATCAGCTCTGTTCGGGAGAGAGGTCGGAGGGTTTGAAGTTAGTACGACAACTTCACTCGCCTTGCTTGTCAACCTCTCGACAGCACGGATTAGCGGAGGAATCCTGTCGTTCGAGTTGCACCGTCCTTCGGAAGGGACGTAAAGCCGGTGGTCCCCTCGGTGCTTTTCGACAGGAGTAGGCTACGTGCCGGCACCGGGTTTCCCCTCCTCCCTTCTAGACTAGGTTAGGTTCATCATCACCCTTTCATTATAGACCAGCGCCACGGTGCCAGTCGTCAAAACAGTGCGTCGTTAAGCACCAATAATCTATCAAATCCCGGTACGGATACAAAGTTAAGCATGGATATATTAGGTTCATTATAGAAGAATATGCCCAGAGATACGACCAGAGATTAGCAGCGATGGAAACGACGTTTTCAGAAAAAATATTTGACAGGTGAGTGAAGGTCCCAAACCCAAACTTTTCAAACTTTTTTGAAATGTTTGAATCTGTCAGCGTGGCATGCAATAACCCGATAGAATATTTTTCCTGAACACGATCGTGCTAAGAAAAGGAGAAGACAAGAGGCTTGAGAAGGTGAAGAGAACGGGGAGGGGGAGGTTGTCGCGTGAATGGAACCACCGAGGCCCGGCGGAGGCCAGGGAAAGAGAAAGTCGGTGATTGGCGGGTGGGTGGGGGGGGGGGGGGGAAGGAATTGAACGCGTTCGATGGCGGGTTCCCGGTCCACCGCGCATGCGCTCTGTCGGACACCGCGATCCAGACGGCGGTGTCTTCTTGACCGGCCATCCACTCCGCCAGCTTCCGGTTGACTTGCTTCACTCGTTTTCTCACCCTTTTAAATGAGTTCACTTCCGCTTGAGTCAGGATTAGCCGTCATGCAATGTCCAAATATCTTATACTGTTCTACAATGCAGAAAACTCTGTCGAGAAAGCGTTGTTGAGCTCAGAATGGTGAGCGTGGGGCGAAGTTAAAGCAGCTCACAGCCATCTAGGTACAAGTTAACACAACGTTACTTACGTCATCTCACGTAATATCGAGGGGGCTTTGTTTGCCACTGATGCTCAATCTCAAGCGTTAACTCACAGCTGACATATTAATGAGTATCTTTTCCTGATGAAAACTGCACGCGTTTACTTTAACTTCACCCCGGTCCGCCAGGGCCGCCACCAGCGCTACGTCACGCGATTTCACCGAGAGTTTCCCATATAGTCCCTGCAACATCCCTACACCCCCTATATAGTCCCTGCCGCATCTAGACAACCCATCTATACTCCCTGCTACATCTAGACACCTCATCTATAGTCCCTGCCACATCTAGAAACCTATATATAGTCCCTGCTACATCTAGACACCTCATCTATAGTCCCTGCCACATCTAGACAACCTATATATAGTCCCTGCTACATCTGGACACATCATCTATAGTCCCTGCCACATCTAGACAACCTATATATAGTCCCTGCTACATCTAGACACCTCATCTATAGTCCCTGCCACATCTAGACAACCTATATATAGTCCCTTCCACATCTAGTGACCCCATCTATAGTCCCTGCTACATCCCGACAACCCATCTATAGTCCCTGCCACATCTAGTGACCCCATCTATAGTCCCTGCTACATCCCGACAACCCATCTATAGTCCCTGCCACATCTAGTGACCCCATCTATAGTCCCTGCTACAACTTGTCACCCCAGTTCCAGGTGTTGGCGCTGCTAGCCGTCCTGGGCGTGGCTACCGGCAGACAGATCACTGTTTACGACGATCACCATGGCGACGGGCCGAGGTCGACGCATGACTACTCGGACTTTGTCGGCGACGACTCGCCGATCTCCGACTCGGAGGACGACGCCAAGGTACGTGTCTGCAGCCGGAAGTTGCGCGCGCAGCGTTGGAGCTGTGTTTGGGGTTAATGTTGCTAATACCTACACCTGTTCCAAGCAATTAAAATTCTGTAAGAATAAAGTCATGATACTCACTCGCATATGCGCATATGCCCTTATGCATATGCGCATATGCCCTTGCCCTATGGGCACCAAGGTTGAGCGAAGCTCGAGCTTGTTAACTTTGAGTTCAAGTGATAGTCGAGCTAAATGTCATGGCAACAGCCAACGACGTGCAGTGGAATTCAACTGTTTCAGTGAGTTATAACTCAGCTGAGAGTTGAAAAAAATTGTAAAACTCACCCTTAGCAGAGCTAATTAATTTTAAGCATACTTGTCCGCAGGGAGCGCTAGTGTTAGAAACAGCTGCTTAGTGTTGCCAACTTCACACAACTGAAATAAGAAATGTTATCTACACTATTTTAGATTTGAGTTGGTTGATTTATCACCAGTTTACCGACAGGTAATCAGATCAACGAATGTTTTTAAATCATGGTGATTGACATTTTAAGAGCCTACGTTTTAGTATGCGTTGTTGAAATTTTGAAATTCTTCCGTTTAATTTTGATTTTAGAAGTTGGTACGAGCAATAAGGGGGTCATGTTTTGGTAAAGTATCTCCCTGTGCATGATTTTACGAATGTGGTCCGTAACCGCAACCAGAGATAACTGACCCGGCGTAACTCATATAGTTATATATTATAACCCTTACCATGCACACGATTAGTTCTGTTCGGGAGAGAGGTTGGAGGGTTTGAAGTTAGTACGACAACTTCACTCGCCTTGCTTGTCAACCTCTCGACAGCACGGATTAGCGGAGGAATCCTGTCGTTCGAGTTGTACCGTCCTTCGGAAGGGACGTAAAGCCGGTGGTCCCCTCGCTGCTTTTCGACAGGAGTAGGCTACGTGTCGGCACCGGGTTTCCCCTCCTCCCTTCTAGCCATAGGTTAGGTTCATCATCACCCTTTCATTATAGACCAGCGCCACGGTGCCAGCTGTCAAAACAGTGCGTCGTTAAACACCAATAATCAATCAATCATTGGGAAGACATGATAAAATGGCTTAATACGGCATCAAAGTCTCGCTTTACGAAGCGCACTGGGTTTCCTCTCCTCCCTTCTAGCCATAGATTTCACCCTTTCTTTCACCGACGCCATTAGACCAGCGCCAAAGGGCGAGCTGTCAAAACAGTGCGTCGCTAAACGGTCACCCATCACTCAGCGCGATATTGCTTAGCTTGGGTGATCTCACCAGCATGTGACCCTTGGCAGGCATCCTCCGGGTTCGCCGCCCCTCTGGACTTCAGCTCGTTCTTCTCTTCGGGCTTCGGGGCGGCGGGGGCCAGCGGCGACGCCGGGGGCTCGTTCCTGCCGCAGGGCTCCGAGCTGAAGCCGTTCACGTTGCCGCTGGGAGCTGCAGGCTCGCCGTTTGCAGACCACCTGCAAGGTAAAAACACACTAACGCGACTTTCTACGCTCATCTTTCTACAGGCTGTAGATTGCATGTAGAATGCATTCTATATTTGTTGGTAGAGTTTCCTGCATTCTACAGCCTGGTGAGATGTTTGCTGGCAGAGTTTCCTGCATTCTACAGCCTGGTGAGATGTTTGCTGGCAGAGTGTCCTGCATCCTACAGCCTGGTGAGATGTTTGCTGGCAGAGTGTCCTGCATCCTACAGCCTGGTGAGATGTTTGCTGGCAGAATGTCCTGCATCCTACAGCCTGGTGAGATGTTTGCTGGCAGAGTTTCCTGCATTCTACAGCCTGGTGAGATGTTTGCTGGCAGAGTGTCCTGCATCCTACAGCCTGGTGAGATGTTTGCTGGCAGAGTGTCCTGCATCCTACAGCCTGGTGAGATGTTTGCTGGCAGAATGTCCTGCATCCTACAGCCTGGTGAGATGTTTGCTGGCAGAGTGACCTGCATCCTACAGCCTGGTGAGATGTTTGCTGGCAGAGTTTCCTGCATCCTACATCCTGGTGAGATGTTTGCTGGCAGATTGTCCTGCATCCTACAGCCTGGTGAGATGTTTGCTGGCAGAGTGTCCTGCATCCTACAACCTGGTGAGATGTTTGCTGGCAGAGTGTCCTGCATCCTACAGCCTGGTGAGATGTTTGCTGGCAGAGTGTCCTGCATCCTACAGCCTGGTGAGATGTTTGCTGGCAGAGTGTCCTGCATCCTACAGCCTGGTGAGATGTTTGCTGGCAGAGTGTCCTGCATCCTACAGCCTGGTGAGATGTTTGCTGGCAGAGTGACCTGCATCCTATAGCCTGGTGAGATGTTTGCTGGCAGAGTGTCCTGCATCCTACAGCTTGGTGAGATGTTTGCTGGGAGAGTATCCTGCATCCTACAGCCTGGTGAGATGTTTGCTGGCAGAGTGTCCTGCATCCTACAGCCTGGTGAGATGTTTGCTGGCAGAGTGTCCTGCATCCTACAGCCTGGTGAGATGTTTGCTGGCAGAGTGTCCTGCATCCTGCAGCCTGGTGAGATGTTTGCTGGCAGAGTGTCCTGCATCCTACAGCCTGGTGAGATGTTTGCTGGCAGAGTGACCTGCATCCTACAGCCTGGTGAGATGTTTGCTGGCAGAGTTTCCTGCATCCTACATCCTGGTGAGATGTTTGCTGGCAGAGTGTCCTGCATCCTACAGCCTGGTGAGATGTTTGCTGGCAGAGTGTCCTGCATCCTACAGCCTGGTGAGATGTTTGCTGGCAGAGTGACCTGCATCCTATAGCCTGGTGAGATGTTTGCTGGCAGAGTGTCCTGCATCCTACAGCTTGGTGAGATGTTTGCTGGGAGAGTATCCTGCATCCTACAGCCTGGTGAGATGTTTGCTGGCAGAGTGTCCTGCATCCTACAGCCTGGTGAGATGTTTGCTGGCAGAGTGTCCTGCATCCTACAGCCTGGTGAGATGTTTGCTGGCAGAGTGTCCTGCATCCTGCAGCCTGGTGAGATGTTTGCTGGCAGAGTGTCCTGCATCCTACAGCCTGGTGAGATGTTTGCTGTCGGAGTTTCCTGCATCCTACAGCCTGGTGAGATGTTTGCTGGCAGAGTGACCTGCATCCTACAGCCTGGTGAGATGTTTGCTGGCAGAGTGTCCTGCATCCTGCAGCCTGGTGAGATGTTTGCTGGGAGAGTGTCCTGCATCCTACAGCCTGGTGAGATGTTTGCTGGCAGAGTGTCCTGCATCCTGCAGCCTGGTGAGATGTTTGCTGGGAGAGTATCCTGCATCCTACAGCCTGGTGAGATGTTTGCTGGCAGAGTGTCCTGCATCCTACAGCCTGGTGAGATGTTTGCTGGCAGAGTGTCCTGCATCCTACAGCCTGGTGAGATGTTTGCTGGCAGAGTGTCCTGCATCCTGCAGCCTGGTGAGATGTTTGCTGGCAGAGTGTCCTGCATCCTACAGCCTGGTGAGATGTTTGCTGGTAGAGTATCCTGCATCCTGCAGCCTGGTGAGATGTTTGCTGGCAGAGTGTCCTGCATCCTACAGCCTGGTGAGATGTTTGCTGGCAGAGTGTCCTGCATCCTACAGCCTGGTGAGATGTTTGCTGGCAGAGTGTCCTGCATCGTACAGCCTGGTGAGATGTTTGCTGGCAGAGTGTCCTGCATCCTACAGCCTGGCGAGAGGTTTGCTGGCAGAGTGTCCTGCATCCTACAGCCTGGTGAGATGTTTGCTGGCAGAGTGTCCTGCATCCTACAGCCTGGTGAGATGTTTGCTAACAGCATGCGGACGCGGTTGTTCCAGGCAGTGCCAGCAGCAAGAACGGCACGGGCTTCACGAGCCCGGCGGTCAAGTTCCAGTCTTTCTTCGACTCTGGCGGCGCCGAGTCGGGCTTCCGCGCGCAGGACTTCCTCGACGGGGCCAAGAACCCGGCAGCCGACGGGGAGACGAGCGCCAACGCGCCTGCCGACTTCTTCCTCAGCTCCGGGTTCGGGCTCGACGACCACGACGACCACGATGGGGGGGCCTACGGGTTCGGGTACTCGGCGCCCACCAGTCAAGGTCGGTGTTCCTTCAGTATGCTCTTTCATTTTACAAACAATTATCAAAAAAAACTATTTAACTGAGTCATTGAGGACTAAGTCGGAAACTGAATGTTTGCCAATGTTTGGTAAAGCGACTTCATTATCAGTATTTCCTCTAATCTTGGCATGTTAGTTTTCAGAAAAAAAACTATTTCACTTCAGGTTGTCGAATGATAACCTACCAAACTCAAATCCAACTTTCCTCGGCGTTTCGCAAAGCTGTAGGCTTTATCAACGGTCTAAACTTGAGTGCTAATTAGCAACAAATCTTTACAAAAGAACCAACAAGAATCAACCATAAACCCGCTTTCGCTGTACAAACTTGGGAGATCGCCCCAGCGCTGTTTATTTCACGCACGCCTTTGCCATCCGAGACCTCAAAACAACACAAAACAAAGTTTCCTTAATCCAGAAAAATGTCAAAAACCACTTGATAATAAGATGCATGCATCTCTAGGAAGATTAGTCCATTAAATATACAGATTTTGACATTAGCTATAAATAAGCAATTGTGGAATCTATTAAAATATGGAATTTCGCAAGAAGGGTATCAGCATTGCAACCAAAAACTTAAGAAGTAGGGTAGATGCCAACTGAAATAATTCCCAAAAACATATTTTTAACATAGTGTCAGTTTCATTTAATTTTACACTAAGTTTAGTTCCTAGCCAATGATTCAACCGCTGTGCTTGCGTATGATGGGAATAGAGAGGGTACAGTACACGGTGTTGAGAAGGTCGGTTTGTTTGTAACGAAATCTCGACCGCCAGGTGAACGTGCTTCCGAGTACCGATCGCTGGTGAAGCCAACGGGACCGAACAAATCAGACAAGTACGCCACGCCGTCGGGCAAATCGAGCTACCCTGCCGTCCGAGGGCAGCAGCAGCAGCAGCAGCAGCAGCAGCAGCGGCCGCACACCAGTGGAGCACAGAAGTAATATTCTATTAAACTCAAAAATAACCCTGCAAGTAGTCGACATTAACATCAAAATAACATGGAAGTCATTTGCAGACTCCAAGGAAAAATGTGAACAAAAAGCTTCTTAGAAAAGCCACTTTGGGGAAATCACAATCAAACTTGTTTTTATTTGTTGGTATATGACATTATTTTTTCTGAAAAAGGTTTATTTACCTTAATTTCTAACTGCATGAGTTGATAAGTGTAATAATAAAGTAGCTAGTAAAATGCTAGAAGCCATGCGAGTGTTAAATTAAATGTTTAGCCACTGTTCTAGTGTTTCATGGCGTGATGTTCGAACAGCGTCTTACGGAGTACTTTCTTGAGTTGGTGAAATGTAAATGACGGTCACTTTTTAAGTACGACCTTCTCCTGTGAACAGACACCACCCTGGGTCATACGCTAAGACGCCGAGCTTTGCGTCGTACCAAGCTCGCCCTGCGTCGAGCTACAAGGCACAGGAGCCCTCTAGGCCGTCGAGCTACGGCTCTTCCTACAACCCGACCAAGGCAAACTACAAGACGAGCCAAAAGCCTGGATACGATTACGAGTCCAAGTCGGGATACCCGAAGAAGGCCACCGAGTTCTATCCGACAAAGGTATGATTTGCCGGCTTTATGATGTTACAACTAGTATTACATTTACATGGTATTACTGCTTTTAGAGACAAGTTTTAAGTGTGAATTGTTAAATAGTTTTAGAAATGAGAGTTGTGTTTTTGTCATTATGATGTAAATACTTTTATGAAGATCTACCGGTTAGGATTAAATACCTAGCTGTTTGTGCTAAATAAAAATCATACAAACAAACAAAGGGCCTAGATCAAAGATCCTATAAGAGAGCAGACCTGAAATCCTGGGTGCTAGGCAGCCCAAATTGCTAAGCTGTCGGTCGTGTTGCCTGATGACCAAAAAAAATCAAATCAAAACAAAATCTTAAGAGTAGTAGAATTTTAAGTAAGATATATTTTGATGCCAGCAAGAAACTTTTGCTGTTGCCTCTAGTTCTCCCTTAGGTCAGCTGTTTCAAACAGGTAAAAATTTGATCGATTCACTCATTTTTAAAATGTGTCATGTTAGGTTAGATAACGCTCAAGTCTAGGCTGAGTGGATGCATGAAATTCTGTTGTTTCTGTAAGTTTCCTAGACTTTTTTCATATTTTAAGATTTGAAAATAACGAATAATTTGATTTTTAGCCGCGAACATCATAATTGTATCATAGAGTTGCATTGTGCCTAGCTTAAGAACCAACCTGCTCCATGAAAAATGGATGGTAAAAAGCCTATTCCAAAAGTCACAGGCCATACAGAACAAGTTAACACAAGTTTTTTTCCCATGCAGGTAGGCACCAAGTACACGCAAGCAGCCACCAACCATGAAGCCGCCAGCTACTCAAGCCCGTCGTACGACCCGAGCTCTTACGCCGACGAGCGCTCTTCGTACGAAGCCGAACACTTCCTGCCGACAGCATCGAGCCCCTACTCGCCGTCCGAGTACGGCAAGGAGAGCTACCAGGCGGCGCCGCTCGTCGAGAACGAAGGTCTGGTGGAGGAAGTCAAGATCACCGTCTCCGCCGACAACAAGAACTGTCGGAAGATCGAGAAGAAGCTGGCCAAGGACAACACGATGACCTGCTACGTTTGTGAGGTGGGTGGCTTGATCAGTTCATCAGTTACCTACTTTCCTACCTCGTTTAAACCATAATGTCATGTAAGTACCTACCACTGAGACTATGCTGGTCTCACCTGGCCTTAGAGTGCAGGAAACTCTGCCGAAATATCATTGTTGAGCTCAGAATCATCTGGGTGGGGTGAAGTTGAAGCAGCACACTGCACAACGTTACTTATGTCATCTCACGTAATATCGAGGGGGCTTTGTTTGCCACTGATGCTCAATCTCAAGCGTCAACTGACAGTTGACATATACTAAAAGAGTATATTTTCCTGATGATAACTGCACTTTGCCACTAGTGCTTTGTAACCCGATTTTGCCAAGAGTTTCCTGGATCCTACAGCCTGTCCCCTATTCACTAATTTCTCTTTTTTTAATTCTGCTTGGGTAACTATCTGGTTTTGTTTCCAATACCACATTTTCTATTGGAAACAACAGGATTTGTATGGTATAGGAAACAAAGGCAGACATATACTCAACCCCGCAGAATCAGAAACAGAGAAAGTCAGTGAATTTGGGCAAGATATTTCCCGCGACGCTTGACATCATAACGACGATCTTTGCCGCCAGGACCCCAACACGGGCGGCAACATCGAGAAGTGTTCGTACGAGTCTGACCCTTCGGCCAAGTCGCAGTCATACTTCCACGGCCATGCGAAGACGTTCTCCAGCGACCAGGGCAAGAAGCCGACGTCGTACCGCTACCGACGGGGCCTGGCAGACTTCGGCTTCGCTCCGTTCGACTCGGTGCACACGTACTCGCAGCCGAGGGTGCGCATCGCTCGACAGCAGAAGCCCTCGGACAGCTCCAACTACAGGTAGGCTCGGGAAGCTTTTAAACCCAGATCTTAAAGCCACGTTTGCTTTTTGGCGTTGTGATCGACGTGCTGTGGCGTTCTCCAATCAGAGCCTGAGTTCGGAGCGTTGCGAGCTTTGCGCTGCGGCGTTCTCCAATCAGAGCCTGAGTCCGGAGCGTTGCGAGCTTTGCGCTGCGGCGTTCTCCAATCAGAGCCTGAGTTCGGAGCGTTGCGAGCTTTGTGCTGTGGCGTTCTCCAATCAGAGCCTGAGTTCGGAGCGTTGCGAGCTTTGCGTTGCGGCGTTCTCCAATCAGAGCCTGAGTTCGGAGCGTTGCGAGCTTTGCGCTGCGGCGTTCTCCAATCAGAGCCTGAGTTCGGAGCGTTGCGAGCTTTGCGCTGTGGCGTTCTCCAATCAGAGCCTGAGTTCGGAGCGTTGCGAGCTTTGAGCTGTGGCGTTCTCCAATCAGAGCCTGAGTTCGGAGCGTTGCGAGCTTTGCGCTGCGGCGTTCTCCAATCAGAGCCTGAGTTCGTAGTTGCACGCTTTGCGCTGCGGCGTTCTCCAATCAGAGCCTGAGTTCGGAGCGTTGCGAGCTTTGCGCTGCGGCGTTCTCCAATCAGAGCATGAGTTCGGAGCGTTGCGAGCTTTGCGCTGCGGCGTTCTCCAATCAGAGCATGAGTTCGGAGCGTTGCGAGCTTTGCGCTGCGGCGTTCTCCAATCAGAGCCTGAGTTCGGAGCGTTGCGAGCTTTGCGCTGTGGCGTTCTCCAATCAGAGCCTGAGTTCGGAGCGTTGCGAGCTTTGCGCTGTGGCGTTCTCCAATCGGAGCATGAGTTCGGAGCGTTGCGAGCTTTGCGCTGCGGCGTTCTCCAATCAGAGCCTGAGTTCGGAGCGTTGCGAGCTTTGCGCTGCGGCGTTCTCAAATCGGAGCCTGAGTTTAGAGCGTTGCGCAGTAGCGTTCTCCAATCTCCAATAAGAATCTAGACCCTAACTTCAATAATTTTATTCTATTTGAGCCCTATCGACATCGTGCCAGATCCAGCATATCTACGATCTTTTTGTCTAATATATTCCTCAGGAATCATAATATATAATTATAAACAATCTCACAATCTCACGTAATCTACAACTCACTTTGAAAAATGAGATGAGATCACCACTTTGGTTGATTCGGCAATGAAACAGATTACCGCTTGAAGCAAGCTTGTCGTCGCTAAAGGCAGTTGTTTGGCAGGACGAACTACGACGAGTACATCGCCAAGTTCAGCGAGCCTTCGGAGTCGCAGTACCGCTACCAACCGGAGCGCTACACCCAGGAAGCGAGCTACGACGACGCAGAGTACAAGCCCCAGCCGCAGGTAGCCGCGCCTCTTTTACGTCGGGGAGAACCGGAGAACCAATCAGATTCCTCCTCTCTGCAGCCTTACCGATCACGACTGTTGGTCAAGTCAAGTGGCGGTGGACTTTTGTTTCAAGTCAGCTGCCAGAGCCGATATTTTCTCTTGAATCGTCCAACAAGGCATACTTTGTGGTTAAAATTAAATACCCTTGTCTTTATGATGAAAACAAGCTGAAAAATTGGCTTCAAATTGACTTATTTAATTACGATAACGTCCGTTGTTTGTCTATTATGTTTGCGTCTACCTGTATTGAGAGTAAACGGATGAAACCGTTTGAGTTCACAAAGTTTAATATAAGATAGAAACGTAAACAGACTGAACTGGTCAATACAATTGAACAAAGGATAACAATCAACAATCACACCAATGCTGCTTAGACACAAGTGAGAAGTATCTCGCTGACTAAGCACAGCAAATGCGCTGGAATGTAGTTTCAACAACCTGTACCGCTTCCACTAAGTTAGTCGCAAACAAGTTTCTTGACCTCGCTTAAGCCCCTTTTACACGGGAGAAGTTTTCAACCAAGTCTGGTGCACAAGTCTTGTATGGAAGACTTGTGCACACAAGTTCCACACAAGACTTGGCCGACCATTTACATGGGACAAGTTTTCTTGGTTGGACTTTTGTTTAAAGTCAGTTCAGCCTCCCAACAATTGTTATCAATATGAGTGATTCTGATTGGTCAGTTTGACACAAGACTTGTGTCAAAATAGAACATGCTCTAATTGAAAAACTTCCGCGAAAGTCTTGTCTCGGCGACTTGTCCCGACTCGTGCCAAACACGTTTTGAGACAAGTTTCTGTTTACACGGCCCAAGATTTCTTCTGCAGGAGACTTCTGCACCAGACTCGGTTGAAAACTTCTCCCGTGTAAAACAGGCTTTAGCCTTGAAATGCGGTCGCTGGCTGACTTAGACGTAGCTGACGCTGTGGTCTTGCATCGCAGGAAGCGGCCAACAACAAGGACTGCAAGACTGTGGTGAAAGGCACGATGACATGCTCGGTCTGCCAGAACCCCAAGACGGGCGGCAGCAGCGAGCAGTGTTCCTACGCGACGAACCCGGACGAGAACAACTACTTCGTCGCGCGCCAGTCGTCGTTCAACACCAAGAACAAGCCGTACAGGTTCGTTTCAACCTCTTTCCCCGCGATCGAGTCGAGCAGCTGCTCTCCGTGGTCTCTACCAATGTTTCGAGAGCCCTACATCGCGCGTAACGCCACAGATGCAGGCACGGGAGGCCAAGAGATTACACGAGACAAGGGCCACACAAACGCTTTTCATTTATCGCGTTGTGGACGACCTTTTTTGAAATGATTCTGAACAATCGTAAGGTTTGATAGGTTGAGCTGGTTTTGAGTTTGGTCTAATGGCGTCGTTGGATTAAAGGGTGATGATGAACCTAACCTAGCCTAGAAGGGAGGAGGGGAAACCCGGTGCCGGCACGTAGCCTACTCCTGTCGAAAAGCACCGAGGGGACATGGCAATAGAGATCAGTGAGAAGACATGATAAAGTGTCTCAATACAGCATCAAAGTCTCTCTGTACGAAGCGCTATCCAGCCTATAGATATCAGTGGGAGGGCATGGTAAAGTGTCTCAATACGGCATCAAAGTCTCGCTGTACGAAGCGCTATCCATGGCCATAGAGATCAGTGGGAAGACTTGATAAAGTGTCTCAATACGGCATCAAAGTCTCGCTGTACGAAGCGCTATCCAGCCTATAGATATCAGTGGGAAGACATGATAAAGTGTCTCAATACGGCATCAAAGTCTCTCTGTACGAAGCGCTATCCAGCCTATAGATATCAGTGGGAAGACATGATAAAGTGTCTCAATACGGCATCAAAGTCTCGCTGTACGAAGCGCTATCCATGGCCATAGAGATCAGTGGGAAGACATGATAAAGTGGCTCAATACGGCATCAAAGTCTCGCTGTACGAAGCGCTATCCATGGCTATAGAGATCAGTGGGAAGACATGGTAAAGTGTCTCAATACGGCATCAAAGTCTCGCTGTACGAAGCTATATCCAGGCTATAGAGATCAGTGGGAAGACATGATAAAGTGTCTCAATACGGCATCAAAGTCTCACTGTACAAAGCTCTATCCAGGCTATAGAGAATAAGCAATCAATCACAGACATCTGCATGTGGCAGCCGCCTCCATCGTCCACCATAACCAACTTCCTACGAACACGACGATCGCGCCGCTAACGCCACCTCTCCGTGCCCGTCGCAGGAAAGAGAGCTCGAGCGCGCGATCGACGGCACCCGTCAAGTCGCAGGACTTTGTCGAGGGCGGCAGCGATCGCAGCGGGCAGCCGTCGTCCAAGGTGCCGTACGAGACGTCGACGGAGAGCGCGTACATCGTGACGAGCAAGTCCCGGCACCAGGGACCCGGCGAGTACGGGCCGCAGCGACGCAGCGACGAGGGCAAGGAGGAGTCGACGGCGGAGGAGGGCAAGGCGGCGGGGGGCAAGGCTGCCGAGTCCAACGCGGAGAAGAACTACGACGACTACTTCAAGGAGCTGTTCCCGGAGGTGAGCGACGGGACTTTTCTGATCAGTAGAAGTTGTTTATTACTAAGAAACTAGTTTAAACATTAATTATGCAGGCAGTACATAAATTGAATACCTAATAATGACAAATTGGTAACATAGTCTTTTACATACTGTTAGGACCTAATTTCAAATTTTCTAAGTACCTACTCTTTTATAGAGTAATAGCTTTTTTGTTAGCAGGTTAGTTTTCAGAAATACTAATGTGATGTCTAAGTCCCAAAAACTCGTGCTTTTCCCAACGTTTCGCAAAGCTGTGCTGTCTGCTTTATGAAGGGTTTCTATAACTAGGGTTTGAACTCGAGCTTAGACCGTTGATACAGCAGGCAGCACAGCTTTGCGAAACGTCGGGACTCGAGCTTAGACCGTTGATAAAGCAGGCAGCACAGCTTTGCAAAACGTCGGGACTCGAGCTTAGACCGTTGATGAAGCAGGCAGCACAGCTTTGCGAAACGTCGGGACTCGAGTTTAGACCGTTGATACAGCAGGCAGCACAGCTTTGCGAAACGTCGGGACTCGAGCTTAGACCGTTGATACAGCAGGCAGCACAGCTTTGCGAAACGTCGGGACTCGAGCTTAGACCGTTGATGAAGCAGGCAGCACAGCTTTGCGAAACGTCGGGACTCGAGTTTAGACCGTTGATACAGCAGGCAGCACAGCTTTGCGAAACGTCGGGACTCGAGCTTAGACCGTTGATACAGCAGGCAGCACAGCTTTGCGAAACGTCGGGACTCGAGCTTAGACCGTTGATAAAGCAGGCAGCACAGCTTTGCAAAACGTCGGGACTCGAGCTTAGACCGTTGATGAAGCAGGCAGCACAGCTTTGCGAAACGTCGGGACTCGAGTTTAGACCGTTGATACAGCAGGCAGCACAGCTTTGCGAAACGTCGGGACTCGAGCTTAGACCGTTGATACAGCAGGCAGCACAGCTTTGCGAAACGTCGGGACTCGAGCTTAGACCGTTGATGAAGCAGGCAGCACAGCTTTGCGAAACGTCGGGACTCGAGTTTAGACCGTTGATACAGCAGGCAGCACAGCTTTGCGAAACGTCGGGACTCGAGCTTAGACCGTTGATACAGCAGGCAGCACAGCTTTGCGAAACGTCGGGACTCGAGTTTAGACCGTTGATACAGCAGGCAGCACAGCTTTGCAAAACGTCGGGACTCGAGTTTAGACCGTTGATACAGCAGGCAGCACAGCTTTGCGAAACGTCGGGACTCGAGTTTAGACCGTTGATACAGCAGGCAGCACAGCTTTGCGAAACGTCGGGACTCGAGCTTAGACCGTTGATGAAGCAGGCAGCACAGCTTTGCGAAACGTCGGGACTCGAGCTTAGACCGTTGATACAGCAGGCAGCACAGCTTTGCGAAACGTTGGTAAAAGATTGATTTTTTTGGACTTAGTTTCAAAAAATTTATTTAACAGGGTAATTGAATGCTAAGCAGACAAACTCAATTTTTCCTGACGTTTCGCAAAGCTGAGCTGCCTGCTAATTGTCAACGGTATAAACTCGAGTGCCGGGGTTTTTGGTTTTACATTGGGAAGCTTTAGTTATTATTGATTCTTGTGTTTCAATTTGTTAATATTTCACCTAAATTCCATTCAAAATTCAATTTCAGAGACAGTGAAAATTTGGTTTGAAATGCATTTCTTATAGTACATTTGTTCTAATCACTTTAATTGACCCTGGATAGACCAATATCGAGTGTGGTCTGTTGCATTCAATCAAATTTCAATCAAAGTGACGTCATGATACCCACTCGCTAAAGCCAGGCAAAGCAATGCGGGTTGTGATTTCCCTGTCTTCCTTTGTTATTTAGCAGAGCTAGTTAATATTCTTTTCCAAACCTGCAGCAAGTCCAGTGGGTATCTGACCTACTTTTTCTCCGAGTGTACTAGATCTGGTTGGTTGATGTTTGGTTCTGCTCTTATCTGATGGACTTTTGGTCCTAAATAGGACCTTGGTCGACGTTTTGTCCACGTTGGCGTTGACATCTTCAGGACTATTAAAGAACTGAGTGTAAATACATATCTATATCGATTGTTACATGATGTAACGTCGTGCGAGTGCTTGTTCCGTCGCGACCTCAACGCCCCGACCCCCGCCTACAGGTGGTTGCCGCCCGCAACGCCGAGTCCCGCCAGGCGTCCGACAAGTACTCGAGCCCGCGTTCGAGCTACGACGCCGAGGCGCGTTCCCACGGCGACGGGGACGGCGACGCCTACAAGGGCGCGTCCAGCGAGGAGTACAAGGTGGACGGCAGCGTCGAGGAATTCGACGACACGCATCGCAAGAACAACGGCCCCAAGTCGCTGTCCTACCGGCCGAGCGCCGTCGAGGACTTCGGCACCGCAGACAAGAATTCGGGTGAGTGGCTCGATGATGTTGAAGATTTGTACGGTGCGAATTGATGCTGGCTTGGAGCTTGCTGCGCGGCTAGGAGCTTGCTGCGCGGCTAGGTTAGCTTGGCAATAATAAATAATGATTCTACCTAATGTAGGCAAGCATTGGCTGTGTGACCTTGGAAACAAAGCATACATTCCTAAATTTATATTACTACCTGGGTTTGAACCCGGATCTTTTTGCATGTCCGGGGTTAAGCATTACCAATGCTACACGGACAACCGATTTTTGAGTAGAAATTAAGTTTATTTGAGTTGTTGCGCTCCATGGAGATAGAAACAGGACTATGAATGAACATAGAAGGCGGTGAATCTAGTGACGCTATGCTGCAATCACACGCCAACAACTCGACTAACCCCGATTATAACGTGGCTCCATGGAGATAGAAACAGGACTGTGAATGAACATAGAGGGCGGTGAATCTAGTGACGCTATGCTGCAATCACACACCAACAACTCGACTAACCCCGATTATAACGTGGCTCCATGGAGATAGAAACAGGACTGTGAATGAACATAGAAGGCGCTGAATCTAGTGACGTTATGCTGCAATCACACACCAACAACTCGACTAACCCCGATTATAACGTGGCTCCATGGAGATAGAAACAGGACTATGAATGAACATAGAAGGTGGTGAATCTAGTGACGCTATGCTGCAATCACACGCCAACAACTCGACTAACCCCGATTATAACGTGGCTCCATGGAGATAGAAACAGGACTGTGAATGAACATAGAGGGCGGTGAATCTAGTGACGCTATGCTGCAATCACACACCAACAACTCGACTAACCCCGATTATAACGTGGCTCCATGGAGATAGAAACAGGACTATGAATGAACATAGAAGGTGGTGAATCTAGTGACGCTATGCTGCCATCACACGCCAACAACTCGACTAACCCCGATTATAACGTGGCTCCATGGAGATAGAAACAGGACTGTGAATGAACATAGAGGGCGGTGAATCTAGTGACGCTATGCTGCAATCACACGCCAACAACTCGACTAACCCCGATTATAACGTGGCTCCATGGAGATAGAAACAGGACTGTGAATGAACATAGAAGGCGCTGAATCTAGTGACGTTATGCTGCAATCACACACCAACAACTCGACTAACCCCGATTATAACGTGGCTCCATGGAGATAGAAACAGGACTGTGAATGAACATAGAAGCCGGTGAATCTAGTGACGCTATGCTGCAATCACACGCCAACAACTCGACTAACCCCGATTATAACGTGGCTCCATGGAGATAGAAACAGGACTGTGAATGAGCATAGAAGGTGGTGAATCTAGTGACGCTATGCTGCAATCACACGCCAACAACTCGACTAACCCCGATTAAAACGTGGCTCCATGGAGATAGAAGCAGGACTGTGAATGAACATAGAAGGCGGTGAATCTAGTGACGCTATGCTGCAATCACACACCAACAACTCGACTAACCCCGATTATAACGTGGCTCCATGGAGATAGAAACAGGACTATGAATGAACATAGAAGGTGGTGAATCTAGTGACGCTATGCTGCAATCACACGCCAACAACTCGACTAACCCCGATTATAACGTGGCTCCATGGAGATAGAAACAGGACTGTGAATGAACATAGAGGGCGGTGAATCTAGTGACGCTATGCTGCAATCACACGCCAACAACTCGACTAACCCCGATTATAACGTGGCTCCATGGAGATAGAAACAGGACTGTGAATGAACATAGAAGGCGCTGAATCTAGTGACGTTATGCTGCAATCACACACCAACAACTCGACTAACCCCGATTATAACGTGGCTCCATGGAGATAGAAACAGGACTGTGAATGAACATAGAAGCCGGTGAATCTAGTGACGCTATGCTGCAATCACACGCCAACAACTCGACTAACCCCGATTATAACGTGGCTCCATGGAGATAGAAACAGGACTGTGAATGAGCATAGAAGGTGGTGAATCTAGTGACGCTATGCTGCAATCACACGCCAACAACTTAACTAACCCCGATTATAACGTGGCTCCATGGAGATAGAAACAGGACTGTGAATGAACATAGAAGGTGGTGAATCTAGTGACGCTATGCTGCAATCACACACCAACAACTCGACTAACCCCGATTATAACGTGGCTCCATGGAGATAGAAACAGGACTGTGAATGAACATAGAGGGCGGTGAATCTAGTGACGCTATGCTGCAATCACACACCAACAACTCGACTAACCCCGATTATAACGTGGCTCCATGGAGATAGAAACAGGACTGTGAATGAACATAGAAGGTGGTGAATCTAGTGACGCTATGCTGCAATCACACACCAACAACTCGACTAACCCCGATTATAACGTGGCTCCATGGAGATAGAAACAGGACTGTGAATGAACATAGAGGGCGGTGAATCTAGTGACGCTATGCTGCAATCACACACCAACAACTCGACTAACCCCGATTATAACGTGGCTCCATGGAGATAGAAACAGGACTGTGAATGAACATAGAAGGTGGTGAATCTAGTGACGCTATGCTGCAATCACACACCAACAACTCGACTAACCCCGATTATAACGTGGCTCCATGGAGATAGAAACAGGACTGTGAATGAACATAGAGGGCGGTGAATCTAGTGACGCTATGCTGCAATCACACACCAACAACTCGACTAACCCCGATTATAACGTGGCTCCATGGAGATAGAAACAGGACTGTGAATGAACATAGAGGGCGGTGAATCTAGTGACGCTATGCTGCAATCACACACCAACAACTCGACTAACCCCGATTATAACGTGGCTCCATGGAGATAGAAACAGGACTATGAATGAACATAGAAAGTGGTGAATCTAGTGACGCTATGCTGCAATCACACGCCAACAACTCGACTAACCCCGATTATAACGTGGCTCCATGGAGATAGAAACAGGACTGTGAATGAACATAGAAGGTGGTGAATCTAGTGACGCTATGCTGCAATCACACACCAACAACTCGACTAACCCCGATTATAACGTGGCTCCATGGAGATAGAAACAGGACTGTGAATGAACATAGAGGGCGGTGAATCTAGTGACGCTATGCTGCAATCACACACCAACAACTCGACTAACCCCGATTATAACGTGGCTCCATGGAGATAGAAACAGTACTATGAATGAACATAGAAAGTGGTGAATCTAGTGACGCTATGCTGCAATCACACACCAACAACTCGACTAACCCCGATTATAACGTAGCTCCGTGGAGATAGAAACAGGACTATGAATGATCATAGAAGGTGGTGAATCTAGTGACGCTATGCTGCAATCACACGCCAACAACTCGACTAACCCCGATTATAACGTGGCTCCATGGAGATAGAAACAGGACTATGAATGAACATAGAAGGCGGTGAATCTAGTGACGCTATGCTGCAATCACACACCAACAACTCGACTAACCCCGATTATAACGTGGCTCCGTGGAGATAGAAACAGGACTATGAATGATCATAGAAGGTGGTGAATCTAGTGACGCTATGCTGCAATCACACGCCAACAACTCGACTAACCCCGATTATAACGTGGCTCCATGGAGATAGAAACAGGACTATGAATGAACATAGAAGGCGGTGAATCTAGTGACGCTATGCTGCAATCACACGCCAACAACTCGACTAACCCCGATTATAACGTGGCTCCATGGAGATAGAAACAGGACTATGAATGAACATAGAAGGTGGTGAATCTAGTGACGCTATGCTGCAATCACACACCAACAACTCGACTAACCCCGATTATAACGTGGCTCCATGGAGAAAGAAACAGGACTATGAATGAACATAGAAGGCTGTGAATCTAGTGACGCTATGCTGCAATCACACACCAACAACTCGACTAACCCCGATTATAACGTGGCTCCATGGAGATAGAAACAGGACTATGAATGAACATAGAAGGCGGTGAATCTAGTGACGCTATGCTGCAATCACACACCAACAACTCGACTAACCCCGATTATAACGTGGCTCCATGGAGATAGAAACAGGACTATGAATAAACACAGAAGGCGGTGAATCTAGTGACGCTATGCTGCAATCACACACCAACAACTCGACTAACCCCGATTATAACGTGGCTCCTTGGAGATAGAAACAGGACTATGAATGAACATAGAAGGTGTTGAATCTAGTGACGCTATGCTGCAATCACACACCATCAACTTGACTAACCCCGATTATAACGTGGCTCCATGGAGATAGAAACAGGACTATGAATGAACATAGAAGTCAGTGAATCTATTGACGCTATGCTGCAATCACACGCCAACAACTCGACTAACCCCGATTCACAACCAACTTATGCCATAAACTTAGACGTAAACGTAAAATATTTAGTACACTTGCCCGTAAGATCGTTCACAACAAACTCAATAATATAAGCTTTACGCACCGTAGTCAAAATGTTTGACCGAGGATGTTTGACTTACGTCTACGTCTAAGTTTGACGTACCTAAGGGAGAAGCAATAAGATGCGATTCATTCCCTCCACAGCCTGCTGGATTTCAATGCTCAGTCGAGTCAAGTGGCGGTGGATTTTTGTTTTAAGTCAGCTGTCAGATTAGCCTGGACTAATATTTTCTCTTGAGGCTTCCAACGATCAACGATCGGGCTCATCGTCTACTTTTGAGGTAATTAGCGACGGAAAAAAGCTGAAAAAATGGCGCTGGTTCCGAAGCAATCTGATTGGCTTATTTATTACGGCTACGACGGTTGTTTTGGACGCGCGCATTTTCATTAAGTTTACGTTTCGGTGAACGGCTACTGCTAAGTTGGTTGTGAATCAGCCATAACTCTTGGCTAAGTCAACGTCGACATAAATCGGTTGAAAAAAACGACCAAGAAAAGTTGCGTCACGTATTCTATGGTCACGTTAAGAACTGTGTAGCGTGGGGCTGTCTTGAAGTGAATGCGGCGGCGGGGAGTTGACGTTCCACCGTTGGTCTTGCAGGCGGCAAGTCGTTCGGTGCGAGTCCGGCGTTCGGCGACGCCCCCAAGAAGCGTGCGTCTCCGCCGCGACCGTCGCCAAACTACAACAACAAGCCGGTGGCCGACTTTGACGAGTACAACCAGGTAGGCCTAAACGGCATCGACTCGAATCAAACCACAATTATTTTTTGCTAGCACAGTAGATAATTATCAATAGATTCAAAATATCCAGTCCAAAATTGTTTTAAATAACTTGATAGTGAAACAAAATAATGTTTTTGTGAGTTATTTCTTGTGTAAGCAACCTTCGTGCTAACCCCTACCCGTGCCCACCAGGAGTATGTGCAACAATCTCCTCAGCACGGGCGCGATCGCGCAAGGAACGGGCCGGGAACGCACGAGAACCTGCGCAGCAACGCGCAAAGCGACAATGAAGGTTCGTACAGCCGGCCTGCAGTTGATGGTGAAAATGCGCGCGGATTTCCTCTGCATTGATCGATTTTCGACCCCGGTCAAAAGGACCGAAAGGTTTTTTTGCGACAATAATTTTCTTGCAAAAATATTTCCCACCCTCTCGGTTTTACATCACGGTTTGTGGAATGAAGGATGCAGGAAACTCTGCCAAAATAGCGTTGTCGAGCTCAGAATCGTGAGCGTGGGGTGAAGTTAAAGCAGCTCACAGCCATCCAGGGACAAGTTAACACAACGTTACTTACGTCATCTCACGTAATATCGAGGGGGCTTATTATTAATAAGACTAAATCCAGGCGGCGGTGTTTGAAAATCACAACATGAAACACTAGAACAGTGGCTAAACGTTTTATTTAACACTCGCATAGCTTCTAGCATTTTACTAGCAACTTTATTATTACACTTATCAACTAATGCAGCTAGAAATTAAGGTAAATCAGTGACTGATAATTATTTTCGCATCATCTGAGCGGACACGGTTGAATTCTTAAAGCAAATAGCTACGTCGGTTGTTTCGGACGTGCGCATTTTCATGAAGTTAACGTCCTCCCTAACGGCCGCTGCCGTGTCGGTCGTGAACTGAACGTAGTCTAACGAACGGCTACGTCGTATCGCAGGCTACGCGTACGCGGCGTCCACGCTGCCCGACTACTTCGCCGACACGGAGCCGAAGCGCGACCTCGAGAAGGTCCTCGGCGAGTTCAGCCAGAAGGACCGTTCGGCGTGCAAGAAGGTGATCCGCGACAAGATGACCTGCTACCAGTGCGTGGACAAGCACGGCGTGCAGCACGAGGAGTGCATGTTCGTCGCCGCGTCCGAACCCAAGAGCCAGCACCTCGCCTACCACGAGGTCAAGGAGTTCAGGTGAGCGCGATGCGTACGCCGACTGATTGCCGCTGTTTTGGCTACGACGAAGAGTTGTGATGCCTTGTTGAGACACTTTGATGCCGTATAGAGCCACTTGATCATGTCTTCCTACTGATCTCTATTGCCATGGATAGCGCTTCGTACAGCGAGACTTTGATGCCGTATTGAGACACTTTATCATGTCTGCCCACTGATCTCTATAGCCTGGATAGCGCTTCGTACAGCGAGACTTTGATGCTGTATTGAGACACTTTATCATGTCTTCCCACTGATCTCTATAGCCTGGATAGCGCTTCGTACAGAGAGACTTTGATGCCGTATTGAGGCACTTTATCATGTCTTCCCACTGATCTCTATAGCCATGGATAGCGCTTCGTACAGCGAGACTTTGATGCTGTATTGAGACACTTTATCATGTCTTCCCACTGATCTCTATAGCCATGGATAGCGCTTCGTACAGCGAGACTTTGATGCTGTATTGAGACACTTTATCATGTCTTCCCACTGATCTCTATAGCCATGGATAGCGCTTCGTACAGCGAGACTTTGATGCTGTATTGAGACACTTTATCATGTCTTCCCACTGATCTCTATAGCCATGGATAGCGCTTCGTACAGCGAGACTTTGATGCTGTATTGAGACACTTTATCATGTCTTCCCACTGATCTCTATAGCCATGGATAGCGCTTCGTACAGCGAGACTTTGATGCTGTATTGAGACACTTTATCATGTCTTCCCACTGATCTCTATAGCCATGGATAGCGCTTCGTACAGTGAGACTTTGATGCCGTATTGAGCCACTTTATCATGTCTTCCCACTGATCTCTATAGCCATGGATAGCGCTTCGTACAGCGAGACTTTGATGCCGTATTGAGACACTTTATCATGTCTTCCCACTGATCTCTATAGCCTGGATAGTGTTTCGTACAGCGAGACTTTGATGCCGTATTGAGACACTTTATCATGTCTTCCCACTGATCTCTATAGCCTGGATAGCGCTTCGTACAGCGAGACTTTGATGCCGTATTGAGACACTTTATCATGTCTTCCCACTGATCTCTATAGCCATGGATAGCGCTTCGTACAGAGAGACTTTGATGCCGTATTGAGACACTTTATCATGTCTTCCCACTGATCTCTATAGCCATGGATAGCGCTTCGTACAGCGAGACTTTGATGCCGTATTGGGCCACTTAATCATGTCTTTCCACTGATCTCTATAGCCATGGATAGCGCTTCGTACAGCGAGACTTTGATGCCGTATTGAGACACTTTATCATGTCTTCCCACTGATCTCTATAGCCATGGATAGCGCTTCGTACAGCGAGACTTTGATGCTGTATTGAGCCACTTTGTCATGTCTTCCCACTGATCTCTATAGCCTGGATAGCGCTTCGTACAGCGAGACTTTGATGCTGTATTGAGACACTTTATCATGTCTCCCCACTGATCTCTATAGCCATGGATAGCGCTTCGTACAGCGAGACTTTGATGCCGTATTGAGCCACTTTATCATGTCTTCCCACTGATCTCTATAGCCTGGATAGCGCTTCGTACAGTGAGACTTTGATGCCGTATTGAGTCACTTTATCATGTCTTCCCACTGATCTCTATAGCCTGGATAGCGCTTCGTACAGTGAGACTTTGATGCTGTATTGAGACACTTTATCATGTCTTCCCACCGATTGATTGATTATTGGTGTTTGACGACGCACTGTTTTGACAACTGGCCCTGTGGCGCTGGTCTAAAGGTGTCGGTGAATGAAAGGGTGGTGATGAACCTAACCTATGGCTAGAGGGGAGGAGGGGAAACCCGGTGCCGGCATGTAGCCTACTCCTGTCGAAAAGCACCGAGGGGACCGCCGGCTTTACATCCCTTCCGAAGGACGTTGCAACTCGAACGACAGGATTCCTCCGCTAATCCGTGCTGTCGAGAGGTTGACAAGCAAGGCGAGTGAAGTTGTCGTACTAACTTCAAATCCTCCAACCTCTCTCCGAACAGAACTGATCATTTGCATGATGGTCACCCATCAAACACCTGACTCAGTGCGATGTTGCTGAACTTCGGTAATCTCACGAGAACCGGTGCTTCCAACGTTGCTAAGCCGTTCGGTTTGTAGTTGATGGCGATCGGCGGAACGTCGGGCCGTCTGCCTGCTCTGTCGAGTGAACGGATGTCTCGGTCGACTTGGATAGTCAGATAGTCGGAGAATATAATTTTCTTTTCTTTGATATAAATGTCTTTTCATAATCTTAGCGCGTTAGTTTCAAACTATTCAACTGATATTAGATGCCAAGTCCCAAACTCAAACTCTTCCCGATGTTTCGTTAATCTTTTGCCTGCTTCATCAACGGTCTGAACTCGAGTTTGTCAAACACAAGTCCCTTGAACAGCCAAAAACGAGAGAGGAGAGCCAAGGAAGGGTTTGCTCTACTAGCGACAACCTAAGCAAAAATAAGTACATGCCGTGCAAACTTGTCAAAGAACTTCTTGCCAGGAAGATGACTCATGTGACTCTGGTTAAGTCAGATGAGGGGTAGTTACTGGGTGTAGAGGGGGGAGATTGCATGTCTCTATTTAGTTGTTTTTTTTAGTTAAAACTGTAAGTGGATAGTGCCGTAACCGACCGCATAACAGCTGGCATCCATACCGTATTGGCGTATACCATTACGCGTCATACCAAATGAATGTTGACGTACCTCTAGGTGCACAAAAATTTGGAGCCAGTGTATAACAATTGATAAATTTAGTACATCGGTACAGTCTGTACAGGGAGATAACAATTTCAAAATGTTGATTATAAATTTTAAGGAAAGGCAGAGTAAGTAAAAGAGAGGATAAGCAAGAAAGATGGGTTAGCTGAGCAGGAAAAATGTGCGTCCGAACCGGGATATGAACCCGGGACCTTCCGCTTGCCTATCTCCCGAGAGAGCCCTCTCCTCAGCCAGCGAAGGCAGGAATCTTGTTCGACCGGGTAGCTCAGTGGTCAGAGCAACCGCCCGGCAAGCGGAAGGTCCCGGGTTCATATCCCGGTTCGGACGCACATTTTTCCTGCTTAGCTATCCCATCATCAATTGCCTACTTGCGTAAGCTTCCACCGATTTCTCACGTAAGCAAGGAAGCTCAACGCAAACAAAGCTTTGCAATATTCGATTACAATGTCCGGTTTCAAGTCAGGAAGCAAACAGAAGCAACTGATGAGTAGTTTTTATCTGGATGTAAGCCACATTGTAAAACCAGCCCATCGGCATTGAAGCGCAACGTAACGAACAACAACGATCGAATCCCGAAGCCCAGCCTGGGACCTCCAATCACCTTAACGTAGCGATAATTCCCCAGGATCCAACCCGGCAATGACACGACCGTGACTGACTCGACGAAGCCGCTGGAACCTCGCCTCCGCGCGATCGTCGTACCCGACGACTCCACCGGCTCGCAAACTCTCGACGTCTCCCAAACGGCCGCCGCCGCCACGAAGCCCAGCCCCGTCGGCAAAACCTCCCGCCGCCTGAGATCGCAGATCGTGAAGCCTGACGCGGCGACGACGACGCAACGACCGGCAAACAAGCGCAAGACGTTCTTCAAGAAGGTGACGACGACCACGACGACGACGGTCAAGCCGAACGGGAACGTCAAGAAGGTGGTGCGCGTCCACCGCCGACCGATCAAGGCGGCCGAGGAAGCGGTGGCGGCGGCTTCGGACGGCGCCGAGGTCAGAGTTCGGCGGAAGAAGCCCAGGCGGCGTGACGACGAAGACTCCGAGCCGCGAGAACAAGATTCGGGGCCGCGAGACCGAGATTCAGGCCGGCAAGACAAATCGGCGGGAGATGGCGACGACGAGGTGGAGACTCGCACCGAGTTCTTCGTGCATCCCGACGACCTGTACCCGCCGCGCACGGAGCGCAAGTACGACCCGGTGCTGAAGGTGTCGCTGCCCGCGTTCATGGTGGAACGCAGCGAGCACGAGGAGATCTTCGACGAGGTGCTGGCGGCCGGCATCTGAAGGAGAAGGCGACGGAGACTTGACACTGACGACTGACTTGACCACCCGGTTTGTTCCTCGTTTGGTTTCAGATTCGGGATTGGATCGTGTGCGGTGCGTAGCCGGCGTGCCGTCGGGCTTTGCTTTGTTAAACGTCGTCTCCTTGTTTTAGGGCCGGGTTTACAATTTCCATTAACTGGGAGAGTGTACTTTTCTGCAGCGAGCGTTAGTGTTCGAAACAGCTGCTTTGTGTTGCCAACTTGACACAATGGACATTGTGTACATATCGTCTATATTGATTCCTTTTTAGCAGTGAAATGTTACCAAATATATTTGATCAGGATTTTTTATTATCTCGTTGTCAAGAGCTGTTCTTTCAGTCAGCAAAAGCCTACGTTTCAGTTCCGATACTGACATTTTGAAACCCCGCCGTTGACGTTTGGTTGTAGGAGTTGGTGCTTGCAAAACAGCGGCAATTATTTTTGTATGGTCTCTCCGTGTACCGACTGTCTAGCTATCTTACAGTCAGGACGAGAACACACCGTGGAGATGAGTTAGAGGTATCTGGATGGACATGGTTAAATTGGTCCCAACGACGTTAGTTTGCAGAAGAAACTAGATAACTGGGTAACTGGCCAAGGCCTATGGCACTCGAGTTTAGACTGATGATAAAGCGTCGGGAATAGTTTGAGTTTGCTAGCATAGCATACTCAGTGTTTCTATGACGGGGCATATTTATGGATTTCAAATCACATTTTGGTAAATGTGCTCTAGGTCTGTTGACGCATTGTTTAATGGGGAGGTGAAATCCGTTGCTTGGTTGGGAAACGATGGTAATATTTACCGTGTAATTCAATACTAGCAAGCGTAGGACACATGTTAAATATTATCAGTTCCCTTCAAAGCGTGTGCCACATTCTAAGGATCATTCAAAAACAATTTTTGATCTCGAAGGCCCAGTGTTTCAATGTTAACATGTTAACAGTCCGTTTAACGTGTTCTTACTTCTTACCGATGACTGATGAGATTCGTAGATATTGTGTTGATTGACTGTTAAATAACTAAATTGCTATAGGAAAACTGAACCTAAACCAATTCCGCCGCCCAGCCAGTTCATGATGCATTGAAGCTGTCATATTGTGCTTCGTAATTTTTTTTTGTTCGGCTAACGAAGTGTTTTTTCCTGTCAACAGCCTGCCGTCCGGCCTTCTGTTCTGAGACGGCAACACTTTGACGTGGGCATCATCGACACCAGTCACTAAAACCAGCTTCCGACCAGCATTGGCCGTCCGATTCACAGAAACCTAGCTGACGGGAGATCCGGCATCAAACAAAACTGTCCAGGAACAAACCATTAACATTCCACGGCACAAAAACTACAGAAAACAAATGTTTGCCGTGTGTGAAAATATTAGGTTTATTTTTGAGACTATAATCAATGCATCAATATTTTTTTGTCTCATACTTCATCTTGATGTCTTGATTTCCCAAGATTACCTCATCAAAACATAGGATCGATTATTTCAATGTCTGTTAGTTCAAAGAACATTTATTTTGCAAATGAATGAACGTTGGTGCACTTTATATGGGGTCTGTCAGATGCATACAAGAAAACGTTCGTGAGATTGATTTTAAAGGATATCCATAGCCGACAAGACATTCGCGTCACCCAAATTTGCCAACCTGGATACGATGTACAACACAATATAGTAAGAAAACCGCTATCATAACCGAACCTTACCTAACCAAGTTTACAACAATAACAACAAACAGTATTAATTATTATAATATTTAAGATCTTCATTTACAGATCCATGGTTTATAGTTTCCTTTAAAGTTTAAATGGAGAAAATAATTAGTTGTCACACGTATATATTTGTGAGAAGCATTGAACATTTTTACTCAACCTGCCAGTTTGCTAGGTTATATACTCAAAGTAGTAATGAGGACTTCGATTCAGTATATCCCCAAGCCACACAGAAAATTCGACCAAAACCACTTCCTGGAGAATATTTTTTGTATGTTGTGTTGTGTTGTTTGTTGTTGTATGTTGCATGTTTTTGTTTGTGTTGTTTTTTTGTAACTAACGGCCGGAATTCATAGGACATCTCCCTACAAAATCTCCCTTCACAGCTGTCAAACATTTTTCACCCATTGTTTCAGTTTATCAAAAAATAATCAGTAAAAATCGGATTTCTACTGCCCTAAGGATAATCTCAAAGAATCCGTTTGACAGAAATGAAAGTCCAACACCCACGTCATCCAAACTCGCCAATTCCAAAACACAGCAGTATTCCAAGAAAATACTCGGAATCTTTACCATCGAATTGTGTAGTTCTTGCAATAGCGTCGCTTCTTCCCAAGAGCGTTTGAAGACTACGCTTGTGTGTGTTTTTTTGTAAATAATTATATTCTATTTCCTTGTTGTTTCCTTCTTGTTATTGTTACCACAGCATAATTTGCATCATTCTCTATCATCACACTAACCCTAGATACTTTAAGTTATAACATGTTAAATAAAGACTAACCCTGTTTAAATATTGTATTATCATTTCCTATATTCTTATTGCCGCAGTTTTGCCCTGTCATAATTTGTTCCCAAAAATTTGTCTGTTTTTATTTTTCCTTTCATTGAAGGACCCTCCCCTGTGACCATTGTATAATATGGTACAATTATAGGTAGTTACCTAAAATTATTAAACTAAATACCTAAAGCCTTGCAGGTAAATTAAAAATCATCTAAACATCAGAAGGCTGAGGTAGAGAGGTAAGGAAAAAATATTATAATTTATTTAAATTATTTTTAATAAAATTTATACTTTCCTTGTTTTCTTCCCGAGATAATCTAATACAATCCCGTAATATACTTTTCATCGTCGTACTGCATTCAGGGGTTACCTGCGTGCCTTCCTTATCCTTAGCATTAACTTGTAGATGGATCAAGAACAAAAATAATCGAAAACTCGGGTTTCGAACCCTAGACCACGGGTTGGCATGTAAGCAGGCTACGCGCTCGGTAAATGTCCCGGTGTAATAGAAGCGTGGTTTTTTAATGCTTGATCGAAGGGATTAAATATTCTGTAAGGCTCCAATACGCATCTGGAAGTTATTGAATTATCATGCACGTCACGTCACACAGTTCTTGTCATAAACGAGAGAATGCGCTATCATCGATGGACTCCCCTATCACTAATTTGAGCTCAAACACTCTAGTTAATCGCAAGGGGGTGTAGAAAGAAACGCTGCGTCGTTTGCCACACGATCCTTCGGGCTCAATGCCCGTTGACTCCACTTGCGATGAGTGCTCCACGCGCACGGTCACTCTGAACTCGTCCTGGGCCGGACTTGCTCTTTATAGTGGACATGGACCTTTTTTTAAGCGGATTAATGCTAGGTGTGAAGCCCAGCATTAAATCTCTCAATTTAGAGTAAAATTTAAAGTATGTAAATTGTTTTTAATTTAGTAAAGTATGTATTATTTCGAATTTTGCAATTTGATTTAGGAGATAATTAAAATTTCATAATATGGTGAAAAAAGTGATTTAATAATAGCGCCTCTTTCCTGTGAAGACGAAACGCCACCTGGTAGCTAAATTTGAACTAAAGAAAATACAGAAAAATATTCTTGGAGCAGAAAAATATTATTTATTTCGTTTTTATTGAACGAAAAATAATTTTTCCAAAAAAGCACCTGAGCTCGGGATCGAACCGTCGACCTGTCGCACTGGAAGCGAGCGCTCTACCCGCTTCACCACTGGGCTCTTGTAGTTTGAAGGTGTTTTAAATGTACTTGAAGTAACAGAGACACACAATTCATCTGTGACTTGAATTTAATTCACCCTAAAATCCTGATACATTGCCTTCTTTTATTTATCATCGTATTACTCCGTTGGCTCGATCTCCCATAATTATTTCAAGACCCCGGCGCTGTTGGAGGACACTTGTTTCATTTCGGTCGTCTTCGTTTCTCGATCAATTACATCCAATGACCCCATCATTCATCACTCTCTGTGTGTCCTCGTATTCTGAATGCCCAACGTCGTATTGCATTGCGGGTAGATGTTCCTTCTCTTTCACATTGTGTTCTTCTTGGGGAACAAGATCAAAAAGAACGACTCCACCTGGTTTCGAACCACAAGCCCTTGTCGTCGGACTTGAGAACGCCAACCACTGGGCCACGCCGCTGTTGGGATTGAAATGTATTTTATAAATACTTGATCGATGCGAGCACGTTATTGAGAACAGATTTGATTTCACATTCAATTAATCAGACTCTGATGCTGTAGTGTAAGCGAGCGCGTGTGGATGAATTGATAAAATGCGCTGAACATTAGTTGACTCGGTTTTACACGGGCTGAGATCAAAGATTGGGATGAAATTATTCTATAAGAGTGCAATAATATGCTTCTTTACATTGTGAGAATTTAGCCTGCTTTTAATTGATTGAGTTGTTGTTTCCTCCGGGAGAATGCGCTATCATCGATGGACTCCCCTATCACTAATTTGAGCTCAAACACTCTAGTTAATGGCAAGGGGGTGTAGAAAGTAAAGCTGCATCGTTTGTTAAACGATCCTTAGGGCTCAATGCTCGTTGACTCCACTTGTGATGAGTGCTCCACGCGCACGGTCACTCTGAACTCGTCCCGGTCCGGACTTGCTCTTTTTTTGAAGCGGATTAATGCTAGGTGTGAAGCCCAGCATTTAATCTCTTAATTTTGAGTAAAATTTAAAGTTTGTTAATTTTCTTTGAATTTTGTAAAGTATGTCTTATTTCGAATTTTGCAATTTGATTTAGGAGATAATTAAAATTTCATATGGTGAGAAAAGTGATTTAAAAATAGCGCGTCTTTCCTGTGAAGACGAAACGCCACCTGGTAGCTAAATTTGAACTAAAGAAAATAAAGAAAAAAATTCTTGGAGCAGAAAAATATTATTTATTTCGTTTCTATTGAACGAAAAATAATTTTGCCAAAAAAGCTCCTGAGCTCGGGATCGAACCAACGACTTGTCGCACTGGAAGCGAGCGCTCTACCCGCTTCACCACTGGGCTCTTGTAGTTCGAAGGTGTTTTAAATGTACTTGAAGTAACAGAGACACACAATTCATCCGTGACTTGAATTTAATTCACTCTCAAAATCCTGATACATTGCCTTACTTTTTATCATCGCATTGTTCCGTTGGCTCGATCTGCCATATTTATTTCCAGACCTCGGCGCTGCTGGAGGACACTTGTTTCATTTCCGTCCTCTTCGTTTCTCGATCAATACATCCAATGACCCCATCATTCATCACTCTCTGTGTGTCCTCGTATTCTGAATGCCCAACGTCGTATTGCATCTCTTTCACAGTGTGTTCTTCTTGGGGACCAAGGACTCGACCTCATCTCGTTCCTCGCGACGCAAGAAGCAGCGAGGTTTGTGCATCGAGCAATCACATTCAGCTAAAAATCGTTGGTCAAAAAGGACGCTGAGTTCAGGATTCGAACCCGAGGCGTTTCGGTGGGAAACGGAGAGGCGATGCGCTCGACCAAACGCTCTAATGATTATTACCATGTTTTTTGTTGTATTTAAGACTCTGTATTCTTTTACATCCACTATCTCTTTCATACAAATATGATACATATATACTCAGATATAAGGATTTTGTCGCAATTTTAATGATAATAATAATTATAATAATGATAATAATTATTATAATAATGATAATAATAATAATAATTATTATTATTCCCAATGTTGGGATTGGGGTTGTTAGGGTTGTCCTCCCAATGTTAGTGGGGTGATATTATTATTATTATTATTATGATTATTTTTATTATTATTATTGGATGAGCGAGCGAAGCGAGCGAAATCCTTCAATTTCACAACATAGGGGAAAAAAAAGCATTTGGATTTTTTTTTTTTTTTTGTTTGTAACAAAAACGAGCCTACTTAAAGGTCACGGATCGTTACGAAATTTGGCAAAAACGTTCGTGGTGACCCAGCGAGGTGCTGTATAGTTTTTGAGCAAAATCTGTTCAGCCATTTTGTTTTTATGAGCAAAAACCCATAAATTTTTCAGTTTTTTGGTACTAGCTTCGTAACTAATTAACCGATCCGCACCAAATTTGGATTGAATATATATGATAACAAGTTAAACGAATTGATTAAGTTTCAGATTCGTGCATCAAGTATTTTGCTAATTAGAAAAATAGTTTTTTTTTCGCCTCTAAACGGTTTCAATACCGATTTTTATTCGGTTTATTATTATGATTGTCAAATGTTTTCCGTTTGGATTTCCTCAGCGAGATTACGGCTCGCTCATCCTGCAACGAGTGTAGGCTCTACTAATCGTTTACCTAGTATTATTATCATCATCCACTAACATTGGGAGGACTATACTTAATAGAATGCCCGGATATAATGTGAATTGATGCGTGCTTAAGGTTGAAATCACTTCAAATATAAATGATTCAGACAAAATTGGTGCTGAACCACGTATATTTGAAACGAACCTGGCACCTCCATCATTAAGAACAAAAGCTTGTTGGATGCTCTAATGAAATCAAATCACGAAAAGGGGCTCAATTTTAACCGCACGTATTTTACTCGCTTGACGAATGAAAAAAAATTTTCGTCAAAATTTCTAGCTGCGAAATTGCTCAAAATTTGCAGCTGAGTAACATTGACGATGGGCCAAAAATTTGATGGGTGACCGAAGATGTTGACACAAAGTCCTCCTAGGTGTCAACCAACCAACCAACAGGAGGGAATAAGTTTCGGACATTTATTTTATAAAATGTGAACAATGGCTCTAGTGCCTCAATTGAGGATGGATCTAAATGATTGACTAGTACCAGATATAGCAGCAGAGATTATAGCAGAAATATGTTAATGGGGCATTGCATTTGGAGATAAAGGCAACCTGAGACATCCCTTTGCCAAGACCTACCTTAGGTAAAAATAAAGGTAAATAATACATATTTAGAGATATGATAACAAATATC
Organism: Nemurella pictetii; assembly: GCA_921293315.2. NCBI lineage: Eukaryota > Metazoa > Arthropoda > Insecta > Plecoptera > Nemouridae > Nemurella > Nemurella pictetii. The sequence goes on from OV121126.1 coordinate 10,988,799, forward strand.
TGCAATGTAAATTGTAAAGTGTTTGCACAGTTTCTGTTGTTGTTTACAGAATGGCGATAAGGAAGAAAATGTGCCCTGCTGAACAATATGAACATGCAATTAATTTATATTTTACTATTTATTTTACAATCCAACAACTATAATAAAGGCATTTTTAGAAGTACTTCGTTGAGACTGTCCACGACCACCACTCATAATTTACACCTATTCCAATCAATCAATTAATTCTATCAAAATTATCATTCGGGTTGTGATTTCCCTAACCTCCTTCGTTATTTAGCAGAACTATATTTCAACAAATTGAAACTGGAAGTACGCCCAGTGGATATCTGACGTCATTTTTCCCTGAATAGAATAGGTCTATTGTGGGAAATAGAGAGTGGGTTAAGGATAGTTGATTAAAGTGGGTTAACTGAATACTGAAAATAAGCTCTAGAGAAATAATTAAAACAACAAGGAATAATGGAAAAAGTATCGGAAATGGGAAAGGCTGTCCGAAATGGTTCATGATGTAGTCTGATAAACACTGGAGTAGTATAGGAGATGGCGCTCAAGCTCGAGCTTCGCTCAACCTTGGTGCCCACTGGCTTCACTAAAAATTCACTAGCAATAATTTCATCACAAATATCTCCGTTTAAAAAACAAATCAGACCAAATTAAAGATCTTGCTGGAATATCTGTACATTATAAAACAACTTATTTTCAAGCTATTGTTTTCTGGTTGGCTTTACGCTGTGGGGTTCTTATTGATGGATGCGTATTATAGAAAATCCACCGGGAGAAATACGGTATTTTACCAATCACTGTAGTCAAAATGACACAATCTTTAAAAAAATCTCCAACCAGCTTTATTGGCATGAGTAACGGGTCGAATTTAAAAAGGCCGGTATAAAAAGTGTCTGTGTTACGTGAAGCAAACAGCGGTGGCGGCACGTTTCACCGGCGCGCCAACATCAGCTTCTTGTGGAGGTAGCTTTCTCTCTCCGCAGCCGGGACCTTCAGCCACTCGAACCACGGGATCTGGAACATCGCGGCGAGACGCACGTAGAAAGCAGCAATCACGTCGGCTTGGAATTACCATGAGGACACCTTGTCTAATATCTAGGTAGAAATCGGGATTTCGATATTTTATATCAGTGAACATACGAGGTATTTGAGTGAGCTTGATAACTGATTGTAGACTTGAGTTTTATAACCAGTCCAGTCCACGTTTGGACGATGGAACACGATGGAACGCGATGCAACGCGACGCAACACGATGGAACGCGATGGAACGTGGTGGAACGCGATGGAACGTGGTGGAACGCGATGCAACGCGATGCAACGCGATGCAACGCGACGCAACACGATGGAACGCGATGGAACACGATGGAACGCGATGCAACGCGATGCAACGCGATGAAACGCGATGCAACGCGATGCAACGCGATGGAACGTGGTGGAACGCGATGGAACGCGACGCAACACGATGGAACGTGATGGTACGCGATGGAACGTGGTGGAACGCGATGCAACGCGACACAACACGATGGAACGTGGTGGAACGCGATGGAACGCGATGGAACGCGATGGAACGCGATGCAACGCGATGGAACGCGATGCAGCGCGATGGAACGCGATGCAACGCGATGCAACGCGATGGAACGTGGTGGAACGCGATGCAACGCGACGCAACACGATGGAACGTGGTGGAACGCGATGGAACGCGACGCAACGCGATGGAACGCGATATAACACGATGGAACGCGATGCAACGCGATGCAACGCGATGGAACGTGGTGGAACGTGGTGGAACGCGATGCAACGCGACGCAACACGATGGAACGTGGTGGAACGCGATGGAACGCGATGCAACGCGATGCAACGCGATGGAACGCGATGCAACGCGATGGAACGTGGTGGAACGTGGTGGAACGCGATGCAACGCGACGCAACACGATGGAACGCGATGCAACGCGATGCAACGCGATGGAACGCGATGGAACGCGATGGAACGCGATGGAACGCGATGCAACGCGATGCAACGCGATGGAACGCGATGCAACGCGATGGAACGCGATGGAACGCGATGCAACGCGATGGAACGCGATGCAACGCGACGCAACACGATGGAACGCGATGGAACGTGGTGGAACGCGATGCAACGCGACGCAACATGATGGAACGTGGTGGAACGCGATGCAACGCGATAAAACGCGATGGAACGCGATGGAACGCGATGGAACGCGATGGAACGCGATGGAACGCGATGGAACGCGATGCAACGTAATGGAACGCGATGGAACGCGATGGAACGCGATGGAACGCGATGCAACGTGATGGAACGCGATGGAACGCGATGGAACGCGATGGAACGCGATGGAACTTGGTGGAACGCGATGGAACGCGATGCAACGCGATGCAACGCGATGCAACGCGATGCAACGCGACGCAACACGATGGAACGTGGTGGAAAGCGATGGAACGCGATGGAACGCGATGGAACGCGATGCAACGCGATGGAACGCGATGGAACGCGATGGAACGCGATGGAACGCGATGCAACGCGATGCAACGTGATGGAACGCGATGGAACGCGATGGAACGCGATGGAACGCGATGCAACGCGATGGAACGCGATGCAACGCGATGGAACGCGATGGAACGCGATGGAACGCGATGCAACGCGATGCAACGCGATGGAACGTGGTGGAACGCGATGCAACGCGACGCAACACGATGGAACGTGGTGGAACGCGATGGAACGCGACGCAACGCGATGGAACGCGATATAACACGATGGAACGCGATGCAACGCGATGCAACGCGATGGAACGTGGTGGAACGTGGTGGAACGCGATGCAACGCGACGCAACACGATGGAACGTGGTGGAACGCGATGGAACGCGATGCAACGCGATGCAACGCGATGGAACGCGATGCAACACGATGGAACGTGGTGGAACGTGGTGGAACGCGATGCAACGCGACGCAACACGATGGAACGCGATGCAACGCGATGCAACGCGATGGAACGCGATGGAACGCGATGGAACGCGATGGAACGCGATGCAACGCGATGCAACGCGATGGAACGCGATGCAACGCGATGGAACGCGATGGAACGCGATGGAACGCGATGCAACGCGATGGAACGCGATGCAACGCGACGCAACACGATGGAACGCGATGGAACGTGGTGGAACGCGATGCAACGCGACGCAACATGATGGAACGTGGTGGAACGCGATGCAACGCGATAAAACGCGATGGAACGCGATGGAACGCGATGGAACGCGATGCAACGCGATGCAACGCGATGGAACGCGATGGAACGCGATGGAACGCGATGGAACGCGATGCAACGTAATGGAACGCGATGGAACGCGATGGAACGCGATGGAACGCGATGGAACGCGATGCAACGTGATGGAACACGATGGAACGCGATGGAACGCGATGGAACGCGATGGAACGTGGTGGAACGCGATGGAACGCGATGGAACGCGATGGAACGCGACGCAACACAATGGAACGTGGTGGAACGCGATGCAACGCGATGCAACGTGATGGAACGCGATGGAACGCGATGGAACGCGATGGAACGCGATGCAACGCGATGGAACGCGATGCAACGCGATGGAACGCGATGGAACGCGATGGAACGCGATGCAACGCGATGCAACGCGATGCAACGTGATGGAACGCGATGGAACGCGATGGAACGCGATGGAACGCGATGGAACGCGATGCAACGCGATGGAACGCGATGGAACGCGATGGAACGCGATGGAACGCGATGCAACGCGATGCAACGTGATGGAACGCGATGGAACGCGATGGAACGCGATGCAACGCGATGGAACGCGATGGAACGCGATGCAACGCGATGCAACGTGATGGAACGCGATGGAACGCGATGCAACGCGATGGAACGCGACGCAACACGATGGAACGTGGTGGAACGCGATGCAACGCGATGGAACGCGATGGAACGCGATGCAACGCGACGCAACACGATGCAACGCGATGGAACGCGATGCAACGCGATGGAACGTGGTGGAACGCGATGCAATGCGACGCAACACGATGGAACGTGGTGGAACGCGATGCAACGCGATGGAACGCGATGGAACGCGATGGAACGCGATGGAACGCGATGCAACGCGATGCAACGTGATGGAACGCGATGGAACGCGATGCAACGCGATGGAACGTGGTGGAACGCGATGCAATGCGACGCAACACGATGGAACGTGGTGGAACGCGATGCAACGCGATGGAACGCGATGGAACGCGATGGAACGTGATGGAACGCGATGCAACGCGATGGAACGCGATGGAACGCGATGGAACGCGATGGAACGCGATGGAACGCGATGGAACGCGATGCAACGTGATGGAACGCAAAGGGTCTCAACTCACCACCCTGGGCTTGTACCCGATGGCCCTGAGCTGTCGCAACTTCGTCGCCAACGTCCCCACCGGCACCTCTGTGTCCCGGATGTACGAGTTCCAGCCTGTAACCAAAAACACACGCGTTCGTTTGTAGATCATCCTCATTCGCTTTGCAGAAAAACTATTTCACTGGGCAATTGAATGCTAGCGAACAAACTCATGCTTCCCCCGACTTTTTGCAAAGCTGTGCTGCCTGCGTGTCTAATCTGTTTCGGTATTCGGGAGATTTTGAGGAGGCTAACGTAATTGTTGGTTCTTTAGCTTCGATTTCTATCTTCATGTGCCAATAATTATACTAATAATGTATTAATTTGGATAATTCTTACTTAGCAAATTTTAAACTAATTGCTCCTCTATTATTGTTCCTTTGTTCCTTTATAAGAATTATATTTTCTTTTGTAATTCCTAAATAATATCCTATACCTACTTATAATAGTTATACTTATTTATAATGTTAAATGTCCTATTATACTTATTTTATAATCTTAAGTGTCCTAGTACTTATTTTATAACTTTTTATGTCCTAATACTTATTTTGTCTCTATCTCTAACCACCGGTATTGTCTGTACCAAAGCAACGAATAAATAAATAAATTGAAAAAAATTGGAGTTTAGACCGATGAAAAGCAGGCAGAACAGCTTTGCCAAACGTCGGGAAAAGTGTGCAAAAAAAATTCTAAAACGATTTGGCACTTAAATAGCAAGGTTCCGTTACGTCACACGAATGGAATTCATCCAATGTAGGAAACTTTTTCTATTTTTTCATTCTTTCGCGTGAATGACAGAGGCGCTGTGAGAGTTTTCAGATTAACAATTTTTCTGGGTTATTGGATGGCAAGTCCCAAATTCAAACTTTCCCGACATTTCGCAAACTGCGCAACGTGTGAGTGTGGGTTGCTTACCGCCGACGACGATGCAGACGGAGTTGCCGGCGGGCGCCCGCTTGACGGCGCCGGGCGAGACTTCGCCAAACGAAACCTCCATCGGAAGCGGCAGGCCTTCGTTGCTCAGCGAGAACACAATGTCTGCACGACGACGAGGAAACAACCACGTTATCAGCGGTGAACTAGACGCAAATACACGGTGCATGGGCCGAGATATTAGACATGTTTGCTGGCAGAGTGTCCTGCATCCTACAGCCTGGTGAGATGTTTGCTGGCAGAGTGTCCTGCATCCTACAGCCTGGTGAGATGTTTGCTGGCAGAGTGTCCTGCATCCTACAGCCTGGTGAGATGTTTGCTGGCAGAGTGTCCTGCATCCTACAGCCTGGTGAGATGTTTGCTGGCAGAGTGTCCTGCATCCTACAGCCTGGTGAGATGTTTGCTGGCAGAGTGTCCTGCATCCTACAGCCTGGTGAGATGTTTGCTGGCAGAGTGTCCTGCATCCTACAGCCTGGTGAGATGTTTGCTGGCAGAGTGTCCTGCATCCTACAGCCTGGTGAGATGTTTGCTGGCAGAGTGTCCTGCATCCTACAGCCTGGTGAGATGTTTGCTGGCAGAGTGTCCTGCATCCCACAGCCTGGTGAGATGTTTGCTGGCAGAGTGTCCTGCATCCTACAGCCTGGTGAGATGTTTGCTGGCAGAGTGTCCTGCATCCTACAGCCTGGTGAGATGTTTGCTGGCAGAGTGTCCTGCATCCTACAGCCTGGTGAGTTGTTTGCTGGCAGAGTGTCCTGCATCCTACAGCCTGGTGAGATGTTTGCTGGCAGAGTGTCCTGCATCCTACAGCCTGGTGAGATGTTTGCTGGCAGAGTGTCCTGCATCCTACAGCCTGGTGAGATGTTTGCTGGCAGAGTGTCCTGCATCCTACAGCCTGGTGAGATGTTTGCTGGCAGAGTGTCCTGCATCCTACAGCCTGGTGAGATGTTTGCTGGCAGAGTGTCCTGCATCCTACAGCCTGGTGAGATGTTCGCTGGCAGAGTGTCCTGCATCTTACAGCCTGGTGAGATGTTTGCTGGCAGAGTGTCCTGCATCCTACAGCCTGGTGAGATGTTTGCTGGCAGAGTGTCCTGCATCCTACAGCCTGGTGAGATGTTTGCTGGCAGAGTGTCCTGCATCCTACAGCCTGATGAGATGTTTGCTGGCAGAGTGTCCTGCATCCTACAGCCTGGTGAGATGTTTGCTGGCAGAGTGTCCTGCATCCTACAGCCTGATGAGATGTTTGCTGGCAGAGTGTCCTGCATCCTACAGCCTGGTGAGATGTTTGCTGGCAGAGTGTCCTGCATCCTACAGCCTGGTGAGATGTTTGCTGGCAGAGTGTCCTGCATCCTACAGCCTGGTGAGATGTTTGCTGGCAGAGTTTCCTGCATCCTACAGCCTGATGAGGTGTTTGCTGGCAGAGTGTCCTGCATCCTACAGCCTGGTGAGATGTTTGCCGGCAGAGTGTCCTGCATCCTACAGCCTGGTGAGATGTTTGCTGGCAGAGTGTCCTGCATCCTACAGCCTGGTGAGATGTTTGCTGGCAGAGTGTCCTGCATCCTACAGCCTGGTGAGATGTTTGCTGGCAGAGTGTCCTGCATCCTACAGCCTGGTGAGATGTTTGCCGGCAGAGTGTCCTGCATCCTACAGCCTGGTGAGATGTTTGCTGGCAGAGTGTCCTGCATCCTACAGCCTGGTGAGATGTTTGCTGGCAGAGTTTCCTGCATCCTACAGCCTAGTGAGATGTTTACCGGGACGCTGTGAGTTTGGCAGCACGTTGCCGAAGAAGTAGTTCTTGTTTCCGCCCAGCAAGTCCTCCAGGCTGTCTGCCACTTCAACGGTCAGCTTCTCGGTGGCGGTCATTCGTCGGCGCGTTCCGATCGGCGATGACCACGATGCGTAAGTCTGCCGGGAAACACACGACAGCAACATTAGGCTTCATTTAATTCATTTCATATTTTAATTGTTTGCCGAGCATTGCGACCAGCATTCTCATCCGTTCTTTACGCTTTCTTACACTTTCCTTCAACTCTTCTCTCACTATGAACTCATCTACCTACTTCCTTTTCTAAAATTCCTATCATTTGCAGAATCAGATTGTTGTAGAGTGAATTGTTTCTTATATCGCGGCGTCAAAAACCAATATACTCGAGTTCAGACCGTTGATAAAGCAGGCAGCACCGCTCAATAATGTCAGACACAATAGACCTATTCCACTCAGAGAAAAATGATGTCAGGTACCCACTGGATGTACTACCAGTTTGGAAAAAATTATTAATTAGCTCTGCTAAATAGCAAAGGAAGACAGGGAAATCACAACCCAAATTGCTCTGCCTGGCTTTAGCGAGTGGCTATCATGACGTTGCTTTGACATCATTTTGATTGAATGGAATAGGTGTATTTGAAACAAATCGAAACAAAATAACCAACAACAAACTAAGCCTCATTAAAAACCCCCAAAAAAAAATCCATCTTGCACTCGAGTTCAGAAGGTTGATATGCATCACCTAGGTCACATGAACATGACGATAACATGTGTTCGCGTTCAGATGGGCCAGGTTATGTTCGTGTCGCGCGTTGCTCACCTTGCCGAGGGCGAGCCTGATCTTCGGAGGCAGCCGGTTGCCGACGTAGCCGGGTCTCTCGAGCTCAACGTTCACGTCCAGGCACAGGATGTCTCGCGCGATCTTCGCGTGGTGCGAGCCTGCCGCAAAACAACGCCCCGCGACGCATCAGAACCATCAACGTCTCGCTATCTATCTCTTAATCTACTGAATGTCTTCTAAAACATTGTTTCTTAGTTGAACTGAATGCTAATAAAAATATTATTATTATCACGAGTTGATTTGAACCGAAATGCAAATACTCGTTCCATGTAGCTACAGTAGATATTTATTATTAGAAACCAAATATCCATTCCAAGATTATATCCAGACGGGCCGGTTTTTCAGTGGTCCGTTAAGAAATTAACGGTCTGTTAACCCTTGCAGCAGCCAATCAGAGGCCATGACAGGCCGTTAACGGATCGTTAACTTCTTAACAGACCACTGAAAAACCTGCCCTGAGTCTAATTTAGGTACAGCATGGGTAAAATTGGATTTAAATTCTTTAGATACCTAGTATACCTAGTCCTATATTATACAAGAAAGAGCATTGTTATGCGGTTATGCCACATAGTTAGGTATGATGGTTCATATTATACTCTGTCACTGTGTAAAAAGCATTATTAACCAAGGCAGTTATTGCCCTCCATTTGAATACCGCCAATGTAGTTGTTATTTTGACTATTCGAGGGTGCCACCCCGCCATGATTTTGTTTTTGTGAAACAGTTCAGTTTGTACCGTCACAGAGACAAAACCGGCCTCTGCTAATTGCCATTGCCATTTCTGAATATTAAATCATCATCACACCGTGACTTTTACCGATCATTCGAGTTGTGTGCCTTTCTTTATTCTTTCCGACCCTCCTGTACTAAAAGCCATGAACTAGAAACAATGGCTGGCGATTATCGTGGGGTAGCCGTAGCCTTCTGTGTGTGAGACCGATCTCGGCAGCCCTTCACCGCAGAGTTCTACTATTTCCAATATAAGAAAGTCCTAATTTATTTATTTATTTACCATAGGTGGTGGCGATGAACTCTGGACTGAGCACCTTGCTGATGAGGTCCTCCACGAAAACGCCGTTGAGCGTGAGGTAATGCAGCGTGGAGACCAGGCTTCGTGGGTACTTGTCCATCTCGAGTGCGCGATGCGGGCTCGACAGCTGGTCGACCACCGTTCGGTAGAAGCACGGCACCGTCTTCGGGTCGTAGTGGAACATCGTCAGGGCAAACGTGATCCGCTCGATGTCTTTGATGCGGAGCTCGTCGATGTTGGAGACCCTGCGCGGATAAATAGGTAGAGAACGTTGAGTTTAGACCGTTGATAAAGCGGGAGCGTCGGGAAAAGTTTGAGTTTGGTAGCATAGCATTCAATGACCCAGTTAGGTAGTATATAGTTTTTCTGAAAAGTGGAGATCGAAATGGTTTCTAGTGTTGATTCGAAGCTAACTGCATTATTCTTTGTAATTCTTTGCAAGCAATGATATATCCAATCCAAGAATTGAATCGGTACCAGGATTTGAACCCACATCTTTCACATTGCCGGGCATTTGCCAATTTTGCCTCGATAACTGACTTTGGGATGGGTATTTACTATTTTGTTTACGGATTCAATTTTGGATCGGATATTTTGTTGTTATTAATAAAAATGGCTCATAATCCAACCTATTTTAGCAGAGCTAGGACCAGGATAGGCAGAATGTAAAATTTCACCCTCTTGAATTTGAGCAAGCCAAAAACGAAGCTAAGATACCTACGTGTATCTTGAATAAAAGCATGCAATAAAGCAAGAATGTAATGTTAGGAACGGGACCATTGATTTTTAAATGAAAATGATCTAGTAGTTTCAAATGTAATTACCTAATAGAAATTGTCAACTTGCATCAAAAGTAGATCAACAAAAAAAGTAGAACACAAATCACATTGAAATTAATTCCCTAATGGTAGCCAATTTGGCTTGGGTGAATTACACACATTAGTAACAACTTAATCGGGACCAACAATCCTGGTACTTACAGTTTTTGCGAGATTGCCTTCAAAATGTCTTTGTGAAACATTTGGGAGTTGGTCCCCGTCAAAGCGAGGTGCACACAACAAAGTGGAGAAAGTCTATAAATGTTTGGCGTAAATTTGTCCAGCATTTCTGTCAACACATGGGCATGCGACAAGGGAAACGAGAAGCGTATCGCTTTCAACAGCGCGGACAACGTGATGTCAGAGATCGTGTTTGCTTCGTTCGACGCCTTGTGAATCATTTGTATGCAGATTTTCGGACTACGGATTCGCGTCTGCGACTTGAAGAAACCCATTGCGATGATCGCGAGTTCGTCCACCGAGAAATTGCCGACTTGTTGCTCGATGTGGAACTCCAGTTCGTACAGCGAGACGGCAGGGTTCATCTTTCGGCATGCGTTGATGTAAAACATGCACTGCACGATGTTTGGCGGGGTCAGATTCTTTGGTTTCTGGGTGAGTTTCTGTATGCAGTGCCACATGAATTTTGTCGATCGCAAGAGATTGAGCTGGTACCAGTGATCGGCAAAGCAGAGCAAGGTCCTGTTGTCCCAGCCGCGGCATCTGGCGACACATTGACGATCGATAGCTGACCAAACGTCGTTGAAATTGCGCGAGTTCACCCCTACTGTTTCTGGCCATTGAGAGAGAGCCGAGAGAATCCCTGCTAGTTCTTCGTCTTTAAACGAGGCTTGATGGGTGACCACTGCTTTGCACAGATTGTCGAATACCATCTCCGTTATGTCGCGTTTGTTTACTGCAGAGAATTCTGAAATTTTTTTGAAGTCATGGTAAACTCTAGAACTTACAGCTTTCTCATCGGACCAACCGGAGGACAATATTCTCGTGAATTCCTCTTCATTCACGGCTTCAACAGGAGGTTGTAATGTTGGCGCCAATGATTCATTGTATTTGTGGCTTCTTTCCATAATATCATGGGCAAACTTGTTCTCTGTATCAACATACAGCTTTGCATGAAGCAATGCACTTGTAGTAATGGTAGATATTCGGTGAAGAAAAAACGCCTTCTGCTGTTTTAAAAGGCCTACGCCATTTGCCAGAGGGTTGATTTTGCATTTTAAAATGCTGATGTGGACGCCGCAGCAATTAGTCGCACGAATTACGTTTCTCAGCATCTCACCTCGATTCCTAAACACTAAAAAGACGTCAAGTAAGGTTAATATTCTTGAAACACATGCTCCTGTCGAAAGCCGCCATGACCAAAGATACTTTTCAACGCATGCGCTCTAGGCATTCATGGCAGTCGTTGCTGATAAAAAGTAGCGCCGTGGTCCAATTTCGTTGAATAGCTTATAAATAGATTATTATTATCACATCTTAACTTCTGAGAAAAGTAATTTCCAAAGAAAAACAATTCATGATGCGACGTGTAGCATAAAGGGTCAGAAAAGCCGTCAATCATGACTCAAAAGCAGGGCTGATAGTCCTGGCAGACAACGCCGGTATCAGGAGCATATGGTATCTAGGAGGCTCAGCCACACGCAGTTGCTGTCACTCACTTTTATGGCCGGGAAAGGAAAATTTTGTACGATGATAATAATGATAATAATAAGAAAATTGCAAGAGTATATTATGAAAAAATAACTCGTGAGTTCGAGCGGTGACCACCGAAGTGATGTTTTTACTGAATTGATGAGCTAAATTTTGATGTTTTGTTAATGGTTCACCTGCACAATGAAAAATGGTGAAACATTATTTAGTGCCTATGATGCACCAGTATCAGTTTATCCCATAAACTTACAAAGAACTGTAAAAAATTACGGTTCGGCTGCTAGATATAATTAAAATATGTATATTGCTCATTTATTTCATGTTTAGTAGTTAGCTAAACATTTTATATTCATCGCATCTTCGACAATCATCGCGCCAAATACAGATTACTCAATTTAAATTACCCGGCAGCGTTGCATTGAATATTGCACCACGGATGAATTAAAATTGCGTCAGGGAATTATACATTGCTCTCGGCGAGCTGGTTTTTGACAGCAATTGTTATACACGTGTCCATAATCTACGTGATCTACGTCAAACCTACATATAAGTACTCCGTTCCCGCAGGTCAAGATTACCGTATGCTCGGTGTTTATAAAACTAAATTAATAACTTACAAGTATTCTAAGGTGAAAAAACAGCTATTAGCCATCAAGTGAGAAAAAATTAAGCAAAAAATATTATTTCAGTCATATAAGGTTCATGAAATAATCAGGATTTCTTAGAGAGAAAATTAACGAAATAATTATTGTTGAACGTACCATGGCCGGACTGTGTTTCGTTTGACAGCTACCAAGCGCCATTTTGGATATCGAGAGTCGAGACCTTGGCATGGAACTTTGGAACTCTAGTGGTGTCATCATCCTATCTATTTCTTGAATGATTCATGACCCAGCAAGTTTAAAAAGACGTGTTCATTAAACTCTCGATATCAGTCGACATAGTGCAACGAGGCCGTGTGCAGTATCTGAAATTCACGAAGAGAAACCGACGGGAAGATGAGCTTGCAGTGGACCATCATTGCTACATTTCTGTATGCAGAAATAGCGTTCGTCTTGCTTCTAGTCTTGCCGATCGCATCCCCACAGAAATGGCAGCGCATCTTCAAGTCTAGATTCCTGCAATTTCTCAGCTACCAGACCCACATATACTTCTGGGTGCTGCTTGGAGTCCTCATCCTATTCTTTTTGGATGCCATCCGTGAAATGCGCAAGTATTCCAACCCGGAGAACGAAGTCCACCAACATCTCGACGCAGAAATGCAGGTGAACATGCGATTGTTCCGCGCTCAACGTAACTTCTACATCTCCGGGTTCGCGCTGTTCCTGTCGCTGGTGATCCGCCGCCTGACAGGACTCATCGCGACGCAAGCGCAGCTCTTGGCGCAGAGCGAGGCAGCGCTGAGACAAGCGCAATCGGCGTCGACCGCAGCACGCAACATGATGAACGTCGGACAGACGAGCCAGGCTCAGAACGATACCAACGAAGCTCACGACCGCGAGCTGACCGAGCTGAAGGTGAAGCTGGCCAAGGCGGAGAACGATCTGATTCGTGAGAAAAAGGACAAGGAAGCGGTGAAGTCGCAAGCCGAGGCAGTGACCACTGAGTACGATCGACTGATGGAGGAGCACGGCAAGCTTCAGGCTAAGGTCGCTGCGGCCGGCGGTGATAAGAAAGACGACTGAAGCCGAGAAGAACATTTTGGCATGTTTTCGCTAGTTTTCAAAAACGCTGTCTACTTTGTTAACTTCTAGGTATAGTGACTTAGAAAGTCAAGGGTTTTTACCCTGTACTACTTCACACAATATATGCTAACTATAATGGAAAGTTTGCTGACTGCTATTTTACGCTCTTGGTTTTTTTTTAAACGAATGTAGCTTTTACTCTGTCGAGATCTTTGTGTGGGTGTTACTCAAAAGAAATTGGCATTTAAATTTGGTGTGTTGGTATTTGGATATATATTAAAGACTGAATGAAGAAAGTTTTCCCCATGTTGATTATCTCTTGGTACTTATTACAATCGTAACCTAATGTTGCCTACCAAATAAACTAATTAAGATTTGACCAAGTGTTGAATTTATTCACATTGTCTAGCATTTGTCTACTGATTTGTTGATTCACTTCCTAGTTGCAGTTTTACAACATTTTCTCGATTGGAAGTTTTGTTAAACTCGATCCGACGATGAATAGCATTAAATTTAAGACAGCTGTAATGCAGTACCTGTCACAAACACTTAAAAATTCTCAATGCTCTTTGTTGAATTTATAGTCGGCACTATTCAACATTATTAGATGTTTTACCAAGGGCATTATTTTCTGCTAACTGAAATGAACAGTTCAATATAGAAAGGCCCACACCCAATTTCCATACTTAATATCCACTCTCAATCCCAGAACGGATCCTTATTTCAGTTTTACACGGTCACATGTTTTGTCAAACCCTTGTAACAAATACTATACAAGGTTTTGTGTGATGGATTTTATGGTGAATTTGGTGACCTTTTACATGGCACAAAATTAATTGTATATAGGTAGAAGTGGTATCAGTTGACAATGAACTTGATCATTGTTCTACTTTTGTGAGGGAATTCGATGTAATCTTAGAGATAAACTGTGGATTAACTTAAAAATGAATACGATCGACGACAGTGATGCCGAAGATATTAAGATAAGTTAAAATACTGCTAAAATTATTTAAAATATACTGACATCACACAATCTATGATATCTGATTGGCTGCATCTCATACAAGATTTGATGGAAATAGCGCCTTGACTAGACAAAATATTTATGGGGAAGTCTGCCATACAAGGCTTTCATGTGACGGACTGCCAAACAATGGACTGTTTACAGTTTGCGGTTGTATACAAGACTGTTGTAAAAGGGTTTGACAAAACACGTGACCGTGTAACAGGGGCTTAACACGGTCATAGGCGGTTGTATACAAGACTGCTGTACAAGGGTTTGACAAAACATGTGACCGTGTAAAAGGGGCTTAACACGGTCGTAGGCGGTTGTATACAAGACTGCTGTACAAGGGTTTGACAAAACATGTGACCGTGTAAAAGGGGCTTAACACGGTCGTAGGCGGTTGTATACAAGACTGCTGTACAAGGGTTTGACAAAACATGTGACCGTGTAAAAGGGGCTTAACACGGTCATAGGCGGTTGTATACAAGACTGCTGTACAAGGGTTTGACAAACATGTGACCGTGTAAAAGGGGCTTAACACGGTCATAGGCGGTTGTATACAAGACTGCTGTACAAGGGTTTGACAAAACATGTGACCGTGTAAAAGGGGCTTAACACGGTCATAGGCGGTTGTATACAAGACTGCTGTACAAGGGTTTGACAAACATGTGACAGTGTAAAAAGGACTTAATTATAAATATCTAGCAATGCAAGAATTAATTGCAGCTTGGCGAACAAAACAATTGTCCCCATCAGTTATGTACAGTATTTATTGAAACATTTGTACAGCAAACCAAACGAGTGGCACTAGGTCTGCAGCAGAACGGCGACGCCAGCCAGCGTCCAACGGTTCGGCTTCTCCTTGGTCTTCAAGTTGAACGTCCAGACGAACGTGGGGCCGCGAGATCGGGTCTTGTACACGGGGCACTCGTACATGTTGCGCAGGTCCTGTTTGTCCTGCGTGATGGCCTTGATGAACACGACCGGCATCATGGGGAAGAGTTCTTTGAGGCGGGATTCAACGATGCCGTTGGTCTGGATGTCCCAGCGCGCGCCTTCCATGAACAGGCTGTTGATGTAGGCGCCTTCGCGGGGAGCCGAACTGCGGCAGACACCCGGCCGTTACAATCCGTACCAAGCCAAACAAGGCTATAGCGAGGTGCTCATTTTGTTACAAGGGTTGTCCTCAGTTGAATCTATTGTATATGATAGAATTTAGACTCAAAGATACATGATACCAGAGTTGAAGAATTCAAGCACTAATACACCTATTCCATTCAATCAAAATTCTATCAAAATGATGTCATGATAGCCACTCGGTAAAGCCAGGCAGAGCAATTCGGGTTGTGATTTCCCTGTCTTCCTTTGTTATTTAGCAGAGCTAATTAATATTTTTTTCAAACTGGTAGCACGTCCAGTGGGTATCTGATGTCGTTTATCTCTGAGTGGAATAGGTCTATTATAAGTCACTAGTTATTTTAATTATCATTATCAAATTACCATCAAGTCCAATCAAGCAAAAGTAAAAACATTGACACAATGCAAATTAAGATTAAATTTTTCAGCCAATATTTAACTGAGAACAGAGATGCTCATGCTGCTTTGCTTTGCAAACTTGTAAAATGGATAAACAAGATGGTACCTATAAGAAGATAGCTAAGAAGGAAGCTGAGAAAGTAGCTAAGAACAAGCAAGCATAGAAGGTAGGAAGATAGCTAAGAACCAAGCAAGCCTAGAAGGTAGGATGTTAGCCAAGATGGTCCCTGCACTACGTCAGAAGCCAACAAACAAGCGACAACAAACGATAGCCACACCAGCCAAGGCGGCTGCAAACTCACGTGAAGTCGTCGCGCTGTTTCTTCGTCACCTCGCAGTGGAGACACATCTTATCGAGCGGCCATTCGTTCTTGCGCGCCGTCGACTGCATGATGGCCGTCAAGAACGACTGCGGGTTGAAGAAGCCGGCCAACCAGACCGACGACGGCAGCTGCGGAGAGAGAGGTTGGCGGCGGGTGCCGTTTTATTTATCGTTGACGACCACCCGAACGTTTTTACACAAAATAAAGACATCCACAAAAAGGGACACAAGAAACAAGGACAGCGTACGGCCAGGAAGCAGCAAAACAGTCATTGAGAGACAGGACGCAAGGTACACCTCTGGACACTGAAAACCGTCCACCTGAAATTTTTACAAGTCCCAATTTGGTCTTGCTTGAAAATAGTATAGGTAGCCAGGTAGAGGCTGAGCACATGGCATATCAAACCACTTGCTTGGGAAGCTGCCTAATGATGGAAAACCAGTTTTCTTACCAGTGGGGCTTTTAACAATTCATATGAACCGTGCATTGCGAATATTCGTTCACCAGAGTAGCCCACTTGGCATTATCGAGCTCCAGCATTTGTCACAGAGTTGCCGGTGAAGATTTAGACGGTTTGGACGAATTTCAATATCCTTGCTGTAACTTCACTACATTTACTATTGATACCTATTAATAGTTAAAAAACATTTATTCAATGGTAAAAATACTAAAAATGATAACCGTTTGAATTTCCTCCACTGCATCATCAACGTGTTTGTTATCTAACCTCCCTTACTTGATATAATATATCCGACCCACCAGGACAAGGTAGCATCAAAAAGGTCGGGTCTAGGAGCCAACCATCGACTTGATCCAAAGATAAGATAAGCAATTAAAAGGAGAGAAAATTAAATCGTGCCATGGAAACAAACTTTTTCCAGAATACTGAAGAAGTGATGAGATAAACGTGTTTGCTGTAAAGAGAAGAGGCAGGAAGTTTTCGTATTATTTCTGCATCTTCAAAATTACGAGTTATAGGCCATTGGGGGGTGCTGAAATGGTGTGCAAGACTCACGAGATATCATATTTGTGAGCTTGCTCGATCCTCATTTCACTGGGCAGGCATGACTGATAAGGAAAACTGGTTTATCATAACGAGGTATAGGTTCAGAAAGCACATGGCATACAGCATGGTGTGTACCCGACTTACCTACACTATTTTTCAAGCCAACCTCCCTCGGGACTTGTATAAATTTCTAGTGGACGGTTTTCAGTGTCCAGGAGTGTACCTTCATAGTCCTGTTTCTATCTCCATGGAGCCCAACAACTCAAACTCAAATAGCCTTAATATCTACTCGAAAGTTGGTTGTCCGTGTAGCATAATTGGTAATTCTTAATCCCGGCAACGGTTAATCTGGGTTTTTCTCCCGGTACAGTATAAATCTAGGAATGGATGTTTCGTATCTAATAGTAAATATCTACCGCACAGGCAACAAGTATTTGCATTTAGGTAGGAAACGACACTAATTATAAAGGTTTTCCATACTTACTACTACTTTCTAAGACTTGTGAGAAGTGAATTTTCCTAATATTAGCATTTTAGTTTTCAGAAATACTATTTAAGTGGGTAATTGAATACTAAGTTCACTAACTTTTCCCGCTTCATTCATGGGTGAAGTTTGAGTTTGTGAGCGCAGCGTTCAAATGACTTTGCTGGAAATTTCTGCGTCGGCTTACCGAGAAGTCGCTGGTCCAGGATTCGAGCTCCTTGATCCTGAGCGAGAGGTCGGCGACCCAGGGGCCCAGCATCAGCATGCTGGGGTACGCGCGCTTCACCCAGTTCGCCGGGATGTTGTCCAGGAACAACGCTCCTTCCAGCATCTCCATGTCGGTCGTGATGGTCAGCTCGCCCTGCGCACCGACAGCCCAACGTTAGCTACAACACCCGACGGTTCGGCAGCGTTGGAAACACCGGCTTTCGTCAGATAACCCAGGTTAAGCAACATTGCGCGAGTTAGGTGTCGGATGGGTGACCATCATGCACACGATCAGTTCTGTTCGGGAGAGAGGTCGGAGGGTTTGAAGTTAGTACGACAACTTCACTCGCCTTGCTTGTCAACCTCTCGACAGCACGGATTAGCGGAGGAATCCTGTCGTTCGAGTTGCACCGTCCTTCGGAAGGGACGTAAAGCCGGTGGTCCCCTCGGTGCTTTTCGACAGGAGTAGGCTACGTGCCGGCACCGGGTTTCCCCTCCTCCCTTCTAGCCATAGGTTAGGTTTATTATCACAATTTCATTCTCCGACGCCTTTAGACCAGTGCCACGGGGCCAGTTGTCAAAACAGTGCGTCGTTAAACGGTCACCCATCAAACCCCTAACTCAGCTCGATTTTGCTTAACTTCGATTATCTCACCAGAACAGGTGTTTCCAACATGGCAAACTGTTTGGTTTCATTGCATTGATTTATGCTTTATACTCAATACTCAATGCTTTTTACTCAGTGCGGAATGCTTTTTACTCAATGCGGAATGCTACTCAAAAGAAGAATGTGTCAAAGTCAGAATCAGAGTCTTAACAACCCGGGCAAAATCGGGGGCGACTGTGATACGGGCGTTGAAAACGGTTTGGTTAGCAGCTTGTCCTGCATCCTAGAGCCTGTTGCGATGCAAGACGGCGTCACCTTGAGCCCCAGGTCGAGCTCCTTGAGCGACCGGCGCATCTCGATGGTGAGCATGTTCATGCGCTCGCACTCCTGGAAGGCGACGATGATGTAAGGAGTGCGCTCCTCCACCTTGGCCATGATGTCGGCGATCGGGAACGGGTCGGGCAGCTTGTCCATGATGTCGTCGATGATCTGCTTCAGCTGGGAAACGCGACGGACACCGGTTAGCTTTCCGAGGGACGTGTTTTCGTGCGCGTCGCAACGCAAGCTTGCTGTACGCTGTACTTAACACTGTTTTCCACAGTTTAGACTGATTTTGTAAGGTTTTTACTTAATTGAAGATGGAATCTACAAGGTTTTCTACATTCTAGACCATTTAGTACACAGTTTAAGACCTTTTAAAACACGGTTTCCTACAATCAAGTTTTTTTTTCTATATTTTTGCCCATTTTCAACAAGTTTATCAAGATTTTTGACCATTTTTGGCAAGAAGTTTTGGTATAAAAAAGCATTTCTACACGGTTTTCAAAATTCTAGACCATTTTCTACACCGTTTTCTAAAATCAAGACAATTATGGTTTCATTGATTTTAGACCATTTTCTACAAGTTTATCATAGACCATTTTAACATTATTTCCTACATTTAAGACCATATTCTACACAGTTTCCTACCCTAACTTCAAAAGTTAATATTCCAACGACGGCCTGCCACCGCCCAGCGACGAGCTAACGCAACGAGCCCCGCGGCCGGTCGTACCTTGTCTTCGCGGGACATCGCCGCCGCCCCGACGGCGCCCGTGTCGCGCGGCTGCATCTCGAAGATGGTGCGGAACATGTTCTCGGAGAGCGTGGTGAGCACGCCGATCTCGGCGTTGGGGTGCAGCCCGTAGAGGTAGGGCGTCTCGGCCGGCAGGTAGTTGTCGATGTACGCGTGGTAGCCGACGTAGTCCGTGTTCGGCGGCGACATGAAGCCGGGCGCCAGCATCAGGTCGCCTGCAATCCACCACGCCGCAGCCCATTTATAGCCGTTAGAGTCGCCAAGAACGTTGTTCTCGTCTGTTCTCGTCACTAGCTCGCTAGTGGAAACGCCCGTTGCATTTGCAATCTGCCGCACCGCAGCTTTCTAGGTTAGATTCTGGAAGGTCATGCAAGGTGGACAAACTCGTAATTTGCGTTTCGAATAGGGAATTCCATTCTTTCAATCCCCGTTTGGATGCTATTTTGGTAGATATTTATTTTTTAAAGATTTAATCCGTACCGGGCGTCTAACCCGAATCTTTCACGTTGCCAATTATTATTAAGCAGATACAAGCGAAGCCAACGTCATAATCGGGGTTGGTCGAGTTGTTGGCGTGTGATTCACACACAGCCTTTTGTTCATTCAAAGTCCTGTTTCTATCTCCATGGAGCCCAACAACACAAATAAACTTACTATCCACTCAAAAGTCGGTTGTCCGTCTAGCATAACTGGTATTGCTATTGCTTAACCCCGGAAAGGTTAAAGATCAAGGTTTGACTGCCGGTACACGTATAAATTTTGAAATGGATATTTCGTTGCTAACAAAATTTAAGACAGGTAACTTTTAGAACAGTTAGAAATATGAAAGGTTCCAGCCTCCATTTCTACCGTTCGATAGCCGAGACTTAAACTCACCGTCGATGAGGTCTTGCTGCATGTACTCCTGAAGGTAGGTCCGACAGAGCCGGCGGTCCCAGTCGTCGGTGATGTGTCCTCCGTACATGATCTCGCCGAATAAGTAGCGCAGGTCCTCCCACGGCACCTTGGCGCTCGCCTCCAGGTAGTTGTAGAGCACGTTGACGCTGATCGTTAGGTCTCCTGTGAAGCCGCACCAAGCATGAGTGTCCTGCATCCTGCAGCCTGGTGAGATGTTTGCTGGCAGAGTGTCCTGCATCCTGCAGCCTGGTGAGATGTTTGCTGGCAGAGTGTCCTGCATCCTACAGCCTGGTGAGATGTTTGCTGGCAGAGTGTCCTGCATCCTACAGCCTGGTGAGATGTTTGCTGGCAGAGTGTCCTGCATCCTACAGCCTGGTGAGATGTTTGCTGGCAGAGTGTCCTGCATCCTACAGCCTGGTGAGATGTTTGCTGGCAGAGTGTCCTGCATCCTACAGCCTGGTGAGATGTTTGCTGGCAGAGTGTCCTGCATCCTACAGCCTGGTGAGATGTTTGCTGGCAGAGTGTCCTGCATCCTACAGCCTGGTGAGATGTTTGCTGGCAGAGTGTCCTGCATCCTACAGCCTGGTGAGATGTTTGCTGGCAGAGTGTCCTGCATCCTACAGCCTGGTGAGATGTTTGCTGGCAGAGTGTCCTGCATGCTAGAGCGTGGTTCTAGACGCTAGATTGCTGCTACTGACCCTGGTTGAACGGGTAGCTGCGATTCCATCCTTGCGGGCCGAACTTCCTTCGCTCGGCGACGACGGCGTGGAAGTAGCAGAGCGAGAAGAGGATCGACTTGAACTCGGCCTCCTTGGTCGACATCTCCAGGGTCTCTTGGTTGAAGCAGTCGAGTGACTTGTGCAGGTTGGCGAACATGCCGGTCGGAGGCTCGTTGGTGATCTTGATCGACGATTCCAGGACTCCCTGGCGCGTTGCGGGCAGACGTGGGTCAGGTTGCGTTGGGCGGAGAGATGGGGAAGAGAAATGATGCTACTTTCTGAAGACACGTGTCGTTTCATAATCTTAGAACGTTCGTTTTCAGATAAACCATTTGACCGGGTATTGAATGCTTTGTCGCAAACTCAAACATTTACCAACGTTTCGCAAAGCCCGAGTTTAGACCGACAGCCTTGCGAAACGTCGGTGATTTGACACATTTAAAATTCATTTCCAGAGAGGATAAAAATAAGAATGGCAATGCTTTTCTTATGGGAATACATTTGTTTTTATCACTTATTGACCCTGGAATAGGCCATTTTGAATTACTCATTGAATATCTTGATTTTAGATCGATAAATAAAGTAAATAAAATAATATCACGTAATTAGTTTGAATGTAAGCCTAAATGCGATAAACGCCGATTATTAGTGACAAAATATCTATTACAAAATTTACATCAGTGCCGGGACTCGAATCCAGGTCTTTGCCTGTCCGGGGCACCGCACTTATCCATTGTGCTACACGGACTACCATATCATATACAACTATACGGTTGTCCGTGTAGCATAATGGATAAGTGCAGTGCCCCGGACAGGCAAAGACCCGGATTCGAATCCCGGCACGGATATAAATTTTGAAATTGATATTTCGTTACTAATAATAATTGTCACGGAATGTTTTCTACGTGAAATAATTGAACGGTTCAACGGTGAAGTAAGGTTATGTCCCACCTGCGGGATGATGTGGTACTCGGGAGCGGGAGCCGACTCGGCGCTGATGAACAGCCGATAGTGATCGTGCGAGCCGACGTTGTAAAGCTCCAGCTTCTTCTCGAGCGTCGGCAGCCAGCGAGCGACCAGGTGGATGTTTTGCAGGATGACCCAGTGGCCCGCCTGACATGCCGCACGCAGACAGACACAAGGTTCAACTAGTGTGAATTTAATCCTAAATGAAAATACTCGTTGCATGTTCGGTAGACAATAGAAACAAAATATCAATTACAAAATTTACATCCATGCCGGGATTCGAATCCGGATCTTTGCCTATCCGGGGCACCGCACTTATCCACTATGCTACACGGACAACCAACTGTGGAATTGATATTAAGTTTATTTGAGTTGTTGGGCTCCATGGAGATAGAAACAGGACTAGGAATGAACATAGAAGCCGGTGAATCTAGTGACGCTACGCTGCAATCACACGCCAACAACTCGACTAACCCCGATTATAACGTGGCTCCATGGAGATAGAAACAGGACTATGAATGAACATAGAAGCCGGTGAATCTAGTGACGCTATGCTGCAATCACACGCCAACAACTCGACTAACCCCGATTATAACGTGGCTCCATGGAGATAGAAACAGGACTATGAATGAACATAGAAGGTGGTGAATCTAGTGACGCTATGCTGCAATCACACGCCAACAACTCGACTAACCCCGATTATAACGTGGCTCCATGGAGATAGAAACAGGACTATGAATGAACATAGAAGGTGGTGAATCTAGTGACGCCATGCTGCAATCACACGCCAACAACTCGACTAACCCCGATTATAACGTGGCTCCATGGAGATAGAAACAGGACTATGAATGAACATAGAAGGTGGTGAATCTAGTGACGCTATGCTGCAATCACACACCAACAACTCGACCAACCCCGATTATAACGTGACTCCATGGAGATAGAAACAGGATTGTGAATGAACATAGAAGGCGGTGAATCTAGTGACGCTATGCTGCAATCACACGCCAACAACTTGACCAACCCCGATTATGACGTTGGGTACGCTTGTATTCGTGTGAATTAAGTCATACATGCAAATACTCGTTGCATGTATGGTAGACTCCTCGAAACTAGGTCCTACTAGACTCATCTCTGTGGTGACAACCTACTGTTAACTTTTCGCTCCTGTCATTTTGAAATTACCACCATGTTAGCTTATTGTTTTGGCCACGGAGGGGCGCAACCCTTTACCAGCTCGAAAATGATCAGTTCCAATTACTTGATCAGTTCTGATCGCTGCGGCACAAAGGTAACACCGGCCTCTGCGTTTTAGCTAATAGACGGCCAGGTTTGCCACCACCGAAACGAGCTGGGACGATCCGAAACGAAGCGTACAAAGCATTCCAAGCGTCGGTACCTGAGAAGCGATATCCATGGCGGTCTCGGCGACCACCTCCTGTCCCTGGCCGAGCGAGACGTTGTGGAAGTTCTTCTTGTCGAAAGTGAAGCCGACCTTCTTGCCGAGCTTCTCCACGTCCTTGAGCGGGTCGACGCCCGCCGACAGGATGAAGAAGACCGGCGTCGACGAGCTCGCCTCCTCGTACGACTTGGCAAACGGCACCGTCCTGCACTCGGCAAAACAATGCGGTTAGGGGTCGGCGTTAAAGGCTCGTACAAACCCAGCGGGAGCCATGGTAGAGTTTCCTCTGCTCCAAAGTCAATAAGTCCAATATGTGTAAACTAACAAGAACTAAGAAGTAGGAAGTACCAACCCTATAAGGAAAGAGTTAGGAGTGGAAAGCTTAAGTTCTACAATGGGCAGAGAGAGGCTAGGATGGTTGGATGTTTATTAAAAGGATGGATGACACATTAATACCAATGGTCTGCTGCATTTCAAAACAGACTGTACTCCAAGCAGAGGCAAAGATAGAAATCAGCAAGAAGACAAAACAATTAATTCAACTTAGGGATGCCTTCGGTTCGTAAAATCGTCAGCACTATCCCGATATTATCTAGATAGTAAAAAAACCGTTCAGCAGGCAAAAAAAACAACGAGAAGCAAGGGCCAAACGAGAGGGAAGAGAGTGACCTTCAACCTACGCAGACGGTGCAACGAAACAATCAGATCATTTTTCCCACGTCCGCGAGGTTTACCTACACGCGGCCATGATGACTCACTAGACTCTGGTGAAGATGAAGACAGTTGAGGGGCAGTTACTGAGTGTAGGGGGGGGGGGGGATATGCAGCAGACGCTCCTGCTTGCTCCTGCCCGCCGCTCGGGACGTGGAGAAGCCATCTCTGCCCTGTACTCTTCATGTCAAAAATATGTTTTTAAACTATAAAGATTGTATCCGGATAATGCCGTAACCGTAACCGACTCGTTCAACCGGATGGCCGCCGGCATCCCTAGTAATTAGCTAATGTCGACTTCTACCGCTGAGCTGAGCTGCCCGGGTTGTCGTCAGGTTAAGCAGACCGGACGCTTCACTCGCCTGGCCTCCGTGTACTTGGTGCCCATCTTCTCCTCGATGAACGCGCGCATGGCGTAGGTCATGCGGTCGGGCCGCAGCGCGCGCATCATGCACATGCGCTGCAGCGCCGACTTGTTCTTCCACTCCTGCGGGAACTTCTCGCGCTCCGGCGTCTCGCTCTCGACGAACTTGCGCCAGCGCTTGGCGGCGCCCTCGATGTCCTTGTCGAGGTTGCGGAACTCGTCCATCGTGGCCAGCGCCTGTCGGGACGATCGCGTTCAGTTTCCACACGGCAAAGGTACGCTATGTTTCTTCTCGCGTCGTCTTCCCTCGTAGTTACTGCTCTGCTAGGACAAGGCGGAGGCGATTGCGACTGACGACTGCTTGGATGAGCGAGCGAAATCCTTCAATTTCACAACATAGGGGAAAGAAAAGCATTTGGATTTTTGTTTTTTTTTTGTTTGTAACAAAAACGAGCAGCCCTACTTAAAGGTCACAGATCGTTACGAAATTTGGCAAAAACGTTCGTGGTGACTCAGCGAGGTGCTGTATAGTTTTTGAGCAAAATCTGTTCAGCCATTTTTTTTAAATGAGCAAAAACCCGTTAATTTTTCAGTTTTTTGGTACTAGCTTCGTAACTAATTAACCGATCGGCACCAAATTTGGATTGAATATATATGATAGCAAGTTAAACGAATTGCCTAAGTTTCAGATTCGTGCATGAAGTATTTTGCTAATCAGAAAAATAAAATGACTTAATAATAAAAAATACTTGATCATTAAAGCAGTGTTTTCAACAATATGATTGTCAAATGTTTTCCGTTTGGATTTCCTCAGTGAGATTACGGCTCGCTCATCCTGCAACGAGTGTAGGCTCTACTAATCGTTTACCTTGTAATAAGAATTCAGGATTAACGAAATTGGAGATATATTCTCATTGTTAGCGTTCACAATCGGTTTTAAGGATTAAGGACGGTATTACTGACCTTTAGAGATTAAATACTAATTTCTTAATCACTAATCATTAAAACCGCATTAAAACCAACCAATCAGAAGTAAAATAAAAAATTGACAAATTCTGACTCGACCACTTTTAACCGGCTTTTAGGCTTCATCAAAAAGTATCCAAATCCGCAGTATCCAGCTGCCTGACCCTTGCACTGGATGCCTGCGTAGAACTCGTAGCATTACGAGTCGCTTCTCCCCTTTCTCTCCCGAGAGAGTCCTTTCCTCACCCAGCGAAGCAGGAATCTTGTTCGGCCGGATAGCTCAGTGGTCAGAGCAACCGCCCGGCAAGCGGAAGGTCCCGGGTTCGTATCCCGGTTCCGACGCACATTTTTCCTGCATAGCTGACCCACCGCAAAAAATTCTCCGTAGTCTTTGCTTTGAGAGAATCGTGACAGTTTCCTTGAGTCTATTCGCCGTTGAGATGTGAGCTCCTACCTTGATCCCGCCCCAGCCCATGCTGGTGAGGAAGTCGACGGGGGACGTGAGGAACGGCGTGAACGGGAAGCGAAGCAGAAAGTCCAGCTCGGCAGGGTCGATCTCGCCGCTTGTTAGGAAGATCTGGATCGTCATCTGCGCCATGAAGATGAGCTTGTCGCACTCAAACAGCCCGCGCGACGTGTACATGAACACTGCAAACAGACGAACAGGACGTTCAGGATGAGTCATCTGCGTTCGAAGCGTCGCAAGCGCGTCGCGCTGTGACGTACTCCAATCAGAGCCTGAGTTTGGAGCGTTGCGAGCTTTGCGCTGTGGCGTTCTCCAATCAGAGCCTGAGTTTGGAGCGTTGCAAGCTTTGCGCTGTGGCGTTCTCCAATCAGAGCCAGAGTTCGGAGCGTTGCAAGCTTTGCGCTGTGGCGTTCTCCAATCAGAGCCAGAGTTCGGAGCATTGCGAGCTTTGCGCTGTGGCGTTCTCCAATCAGAGCCTGAGTTCGCAGCGTTGCGAGCTTTGCGCTGTGGCGTTCTCCAATCAGAGCCAGAGTTCGGAGCGTTGCGAGCTTTGCGCTGTGACGTTCTCCAATCAGAGCCTGAGTTCGGAGCGTTGCGAGCTTTGCGCTGTGGCGTTCTCCAATCAGAGCCTGAGTTCGGAGCGTCGCAAGCTTTGCGCTGTGGCGTTCTCCAATCAGAGCCTGAGTTCGCAGCGTTGCGAGCTTTGCGCTGTGGCGTTCTCCAATCAGAGCCAGAGTTCGGAGCGTTGCGAGCTTTGCGCTGTGGCGTTCTCCAATCAGAGCCTGAGTTCGGAGCGTTGCGAGCTTTGCGCTGTGGCGTTCTCCAATCAGAGCCTGAGTTCGGAGAGTTGCAAGCTTTGCGCTGTGGCGTTCTCCAATCAGAGCCTGAGTTCGGAGCGTTGCAAGCTTTGCGCTGCGGCGTTCTCCAATCAGAGCCTGAGTTCGGAGCGTTGCGAGCTTTGCGCTGTGGCGTTCTCCAATCAGAGCCTGAGTTCGGAGAGTTGCAAGCTTTGCGCTGTGGCGTTCTCCAATCAGAGCCTGAGTTCGGAGCGTTGCAAGCTTTGCGCTGCGGCGTTCTCCAATCAGAGCCTGAGTTCGGAGCGTTGCGAGCTTTGCGCTGTGGCGTTCTCCAATCAGAGCCTGAGTTCGGAGAGTTGCAAGCTTTGCGCTGTGGCGTTCTCCAATCAGAGCCTGAGTTCGGAGCGTTGCGAGCTTTGCGCTGTGGCGTTCTCCAATCAGAGCCTGAGTTCGGAGCGTTGCGAGCTTTTACTTTGCCTTGCGGTTCAAAATTACTGAGCTCCTACTGGCATCCCGATGATCCACGATTCAACTTTTATCAGACATTGACATTGTATTACAATGGGCAGTGAAGTGTATATTTTACATAATTTGCAGCGGTATTTTGACATAATTCTGGCTGGTTTGTCGCCAAACATCAACGTAACGCAACGAACCGAACCCACAAGCTTGGGAGCGTAATCGTGCAACTTTTCGCAAGGCGAGATAAAACGAGAGTGTTCATTACTCCCGTTAAGAACACCGGCAAAAAGGTGTACTGATTTCGCCGCCGCCGCCACCAGCCGAAGTATGCACCGACCTTTGAAGGTTATGTTGTCGACCAGGTTGATGACCCTCTTCTTGAGCGAGTCGGCGGCGTCGGAGCCGGCGATGGCCGCCTGGAACACGACGCTGAACGCCTTCAGGGAGAACTGGTAGATCGGGTTGATCTTGTGAAGGTCGTTGAGGATGAAGTAGAGCAGGGAGGCGCGCGTCGCCGCCGAACGGTACTCTTCAAACGCCTCGTCGATTTGCACGGACGTCACCTTGGCTTCGGCAACTTGGATCTGCGGGCAGCGTGGATTGATTGATTGATTGATAGATTGATTGATAATCGGTGTTTCGCGACGCACTGTTTTGACAACTGGCCCTGTGGCACTGGTCTAACGGCGTCTGTGAGTGAAATGGTGATGATGAACCTAACCTATGGCTAGAAGGGAGGAGGGGAAACCCGGTGCCGGCACGTAGCCTACTCCTGTCGAAAAGCACCGAGGGGACCACCGGCTTTACGTCCCTTCCGAAGGACGGTGCAACTCGAACGACAGGATTCCTCCGCTAATCCCTGCTGTCGAGAGGTTGACAAGCAAGGCGAGTGAAGTTGTCGTACTAACTTCAAACCCTCCGACCTCTCTCCCGAACAGAACTGATCGTGTGCGAGATCCAACTCATGATATTATAATTTATCGATCCCAACTTTGCTGGCTGCAATCACACACCAACAACTCGACTGACCTTGATAATGATGTTGGCTAGGCTTATATTATTGTCAGGAAAAACCATGAATAAAAATACATATATTGATTCGAAAAACAATACTGATATTGATCCTGGATATTGATATGATTTCATTATATTGATCCGTTGGTAAGTGAAATTGCAGATTAGCGTGTCACCACCGTACTACCTCCTGAACTGAAAACACCCCGTCCTTCGGCTTAGAGATCAAGAAAAACCATTGGTTAGTGTAATCGAACTGTAACGAACGTTTGCAACGAGACCCACCTCGATCTCCGCCGCCGTCCGCTTGGTCGTCTCCAAGTTGATGACGAGCGTCGGGTCTTCGAGGATGTCGTCGCCGGCGGCGGACAGTCGGTAGAGCAGGTCGTCTTCCAGCATCTTCAGCGTGATCTTGAAGTCGTTGTTCTGCTTCGTCAGCTCCGACTTGAGCGACTCGAGGTCGGGCCGCTCCGCCTTCACCACCTCCGCCAGCAGTTGCTCTTCCAGCCCGTCGCGAGTTACCTGCGTACAAGACAGAAGTTGGGTTAAGTTGGACTGATTACCGTTGTTTAACGACGCACTGTTTTGACAACTGGCTCTACGGCACTGAGTAGCACTAAGTGCAACCCATTGAGCCAAACCCGAACGGTTTGGCAACTTTAGAAACACCGGTTCTCGTGAGATCACCGAAGTTGAGCAACAACGTGTTTTATGGGTGACCGTTTAACGACGCACTGTTTTGACATCTGGCCCTTTGGCGCTGGTCTACTACGCTTTCAACTATCCGTTTAGTTAAAACTGTGTCCGTATGATGCTGTAGCCGTAACCAACTCGTTTAACCGCAAAACGGCCGGCACCCCCAGTTCTTGCGCAAATCCCAACCCTGCGTATCTCACGGTGAAGTTGATGAGTGTGCACTGCGCCTGCATCTCGGGCTTGTAGTGCGGGTTGGCCAGCTTGGTCTGCAGGATGAGTCGGAACAGCGGGTTGAAGTCCATCTCCTTGTCTCCGATCTTGATGGCGCGGCCCTTCTTGACGAGGTTGCGGCCGAGGAGCGGGTCCAGCACAGCGTCCACCGTCTCGCCGATGAACTCCAGCAGCACCGTGTGGCCCTCGGCCAGCGCTATCTCGATCGTGTCCAGGTACGTGCGATGCGCCAGACGAATCACCTGCAACCACCCGCGGCAAACAATTCCTTTTTATTAGTTTGACATTTTGTGATTTTTTTGCGATGTTTTATTCCTGTTTTTATTAATGTTTTACGGTCATATTAAATTTCTGAGATTCATTTTCACTGGCTTGAGTCCGTTTGAAAATTGACCGACTATTTCCGAGTGAAATGTGACATCTTTTTGAGAACGTTGCAGTGGTTTCCATGATAATGCAACCTTCCTATTGGCTGGAAAAACAAATCAGCCTGAAAAGTGACGTCAACCTTTCAAGCTCCGATTCTAAATGTCCATCCCGATGAAATTCATTAGCAATTAGGTTATTTTTTCCAAAAATTTTCCATGTCACCAATTCTGAAAAAATTCATGCTTTCTTGGTTTCACGCTTGAAAACCTTTTTTCACCGCTAAGATCCGGTTTTTCAGTGGTCCGTTAAGAAATTAACAACCCGTTAACCCTTGCAGCAGCAATGGGCCGTTAAGGGACAATTTGGGCCACGGAACACAGAGCAGCTGTTTCGAACACTAGCGCTGCGTGTGGAAAAGTACGCTCCCCAGCGAACATCCGTATCGATCCGATCGAACGACGAGTCCGACCAACCTTGAGGGCTTCGCCGTAGCGAACTTTGATCCACTTGATGCCCTGCAGCTGAGGGTCGATCATCAGAGGCCAGCGCGCAGAGTTCGACATGATGGTCGCGTTCTCCGTGCTCATCCGATCGCTGGGCAGGCCTTCGTTGTTCCACGTCGCTATCTGCGCGTCGTCCGTTAGCAGCGACAGCGGGTCCAGGTTCTCTGCCGTTCAACAAACACACGTTTGTTTGAAACATTCTCTCGGAGAAAAACTTAAAATTTTGGGAATAGTACATCCCATCAGGGTTAACATGTTTGTAAAGTTTGGTAAAGATATATCTTGAGTTTTTAAATTTTGACAAAAAGTGATTTTTCTTTAAAATCAATTTATCAGAAAACTATTTGGCAAATCTTTTTAAAAAACTTGGCAGGTCTAAGTTTCGAGACTTTGAAGGTTCCCAGAAAGATTCATCCAAATCGGTTCAGCCGTTTGGTCAGAATCATGCAAACAAACACACAAACAAATAAACAAAAAAAAAAAAACGCAAAAAAAAAAAAATGATCGAGTTTTTTCTCAGAGTATTCAAATTGAAGTCTTTGCTCGCTTTGCTCGCTCATCCAATAACAAACATCTTCTCCTTCTTTCCAAATGGTAACGTTAGCGATTAACATCACAACTCACCGGTGAGCGGTATGTGCGGATCGAGCGACGTCAGAAACGGCAGCCAGTAGACCTTCTGCAGGTCGACGCGGTACTTGCGCGTGAAGCAGCCGACGTACGAGATGAACGCGGTCACCATCAGGATGTCGCCCGGCAGCGTCTGCCCGGCCAGCTGGTAGTTCTTCACCGACTCCCGCCACCGGATGTTCTCCGACGCCAGGCCGTTGACGAGCCGGTTGGCCAGGTCGATGGTCTGCGCCGTAGCGTCCGCCTCCGCCTGGCACTTCATCTTGTCCGCCGTCGCAACCTGCCAGCCGCGGGGGAAACCGGCATTAGTTATTACTTATTTATCAATTTCAATCCTATTCTTATTTTCTATTATTTCAATTCTAAGAATTGTTAGCTAATGCAAAGCTAGCTAACTCAAACTTTTCCGAGCGGTTTAGCGTGTTGGAAACACCGGTTCTTGTGAGATCACCGAAGTTAAGCAACATCGCGCCGAGTCAGGTGTTGAACGGGTTACCATCATGCACATGATCGGTTCTGTTCGGGAGAGAGGTCGGAGGGTTTGAAGTCAGTACGACAACTTCACTCGCCTTGCTTGTCAACCTCTCGACAGCACGGATTAGCGGAGGAATCCTGTCGTTCGAGTTGTACCGTCCTTGAGTTATTTAACTGTACGAAGAAACTCAAACCGCATTTGACGCACCTCAAACAAACTCTAACCGCGTTCAACGCACCTCAAACTCGTCGGTGAGCACTTTGAGCTGCTCCTCCAGCGACACGAGCTGCTGCTTGAGGAAGGCGAGGCGGTCGCGTGCGGCCGTCAGCTCGTCGTTGGCCGCCTTCAACGCTCGACGCTTGGGCTCGACGACCACGTAGACGTCGTAGAACTTGATGATGTTGATGACCCACGCGCACAGCCCGGCGGCGGCAAACGACTTGCTCTTGATGTTCTCCGGCTGGAACTCGGGGTCGGCGACGTACGGCAGGGTCTGCTTGTAGTTCTCTGGGTGGATGTTCTCCTGCCGAGTCCCAGGGTCACGCGTTAGCACGCGTCTTCAATGACTCACCATGAGCGTTACTTGTCACGGGCGTTGGATAGTCGTTGGAAAATCAAAGTGGACAGTGATTATTTATGATTGAAATCGTCTGGATAATCAGACTATTTTTCCGTTGAAGTCAACTAAATAATCAAATTATTTGCAGGTTTCGAGACAAAAATTGCCGTCTCTTATCAAAAAACTATTAACCTGGCGGTGCCCAATTCCAAGTGAAATAGTTTCTCTGCAAACTAACATGCTTAGATGAAGAAAAGACATGAATTATCAGAGAGTATTAAGCCTGTTTTCCACGGGAGAAGTTTTCAACCGAGTCTGGTGCACAAGTCTCGTGCAGAAGAAATCTTGGGCCGTGTAAACAGAAACTTGTCTCAAAACGTGTTCGGCACGAGTCGGGACAAGTCGCCGAGACAAGACTTTCGCGGAAGTTTTTCAATTAGAGCATGTTCTATTTTTGACACAAGTCTTGTGTCAAACTGACCAATCAGAATCACTCAAATTGATAACAATTGTTGGGAGGCTGAACTGACTTTAAACAAAGGTCCATCCAAGAAAACTTGTCCCATGTAAATGGTCGGCCAAGTCTTGCGTGGAAAACTTCTCCCGTGTAAAAGGGGCTTTAGTGCTATCTTTTCTCTAATGAGTAATGATTAATTACTCAACCTTTGTTTTTGAATTGAGTTCACAAAGAGATGCATCGAAAACAATTGAAAGGATCTGCAATTTCCTATAATATTTGGAATGAGAAGAGCCCCACCTAGAAGGCTTGGCTTGAAATTAAATCACCTCAGCCATCGAGGTGAACCATCTGCTGCATCAATCCACAGCTGTCCACAATCATGACAAAGGAGTTACACTGTCAAAGTCAATGACGCCTTGGGGTCCTTGGCCCTTGGCAAACATTGACGAAATCGACGCTTGAATCACGTGAAAGACGTTACCTTGTCGTAGTTGATCAGGTTTACGAGGAACACGTCGACCCGAGCCATCAAGGTCTTGCACGCAAGCCAGCTGCGGTCCTTGGCCACCTTGCCCTTGGGAGACATCAGCACGAGAACAGCGGCAACAACGCTGACCACCGCAGGTGGAGGCGTGCCGAACGACTTGAGCTCCGTCAGGTTCGTCTTGTTGAGCGTGTTGAGCGCCTCCTGGGCGGCGATCAACGCCGGCTCCGCCTTGGCCAGGTCGATCGCGCAGATGTGCGCTTTCACCGAGACGTCTTCTTCGATGAGGCGGACTTTCTTCTCTTCGTCGCCGGCAAGCATCTTCTCCTTGGAGACCTGCAGGGTGGGGGACGAGCGTGGGCCAAGCTTGATTAGCGGATTTGTCGGGAATTGTCATGTGTCCGTCTTACATTCACCTACGTCCTGTCTTGTTGATTAACAATGTTATTACTAATGATTAGGATAGAAACAAAACGTCCATTCGAAAATGTGCCTATAACGGGAGTCGAACTCGGATTTTTCATTGTTTCTGCGAGTAATAATAATTAGCTCTGCTAAATAACAAAGAAAGATCCGGAAATCACAATCGGAATTGCTCTGCCTGGCTTTAGCGAGTGGGTATCATGACGTCATCTTGATAGGATTTTGATTGGGAAAATTTGTACTATGCTACACGGACAACCGACTTTCGAGTGGATATTAAGTTTATTTCAGTTGTTGGGCTCCATGGAGATAGAAACAGGACTGTGAATGAACATAGAAAGCAGTGAATCTAGTGACGCTGTGCTGCAATCACACGCCAACAACTCGACTAACCCCGATTATAACGTGGCTTCATGGAAATAGAAACAGGACTATGAATGAACATAGAAGGCGGTGAACCTAGTGACGCTATGCTGCAATCACACACCAACAACTCGACTAACCCCGATTATAACGTGGCTCCATGGAGATAGAAACAGGACTATGAATGAACATAGAAGGTGGTGAATCTCGTGACGCTATGCTGCAATCGAACACCAACAACTCGACTAACCCCGATTATAACGTGGCTCCACGGAGATAGAAACAGGACTATGAATGAACATAGAAGGTGGTGAATCTAGTGACGCTATGCTGCAATCATACGCCGACAACTCGACTAACCCCGATTATAACGTGGCTCCATGGAGATAGAAACAGGACTGTGAATGAACATAGAAAGCAGTGAATCTAGTGACGCTGTGCTGCAATCACACGCCAACAACTCGACTAACCCTGATTATAACGTGGCTTCATGGAAATAGAAACAGGACTATGAATGAACATAGAAGGCGGTGAACCTAGTGACGCTATGCTGCAATCACACACCAACAACTCGACTAACCCCGATTATAACGTGGCTCCATGGAGATAGAAACAGGACTATGAATGAACATAGAAGGTGGTGAATCTCGTGACGCTATGCTGCAATCGAACACCAACAACTCGACTAACCCCGATTATAACGTGGCTCCACGGAGATAGAAACAGGACTATGAATGAACATAGAAGGTGGTGAATCTAGTGACGCTATGCTGCAATCATACGCCGACAACTCGACTAACCCCGATTATAACGTGGCTCCATGGAGATAGAAACAGGACTATGAATGAACATAGAAGGTGGTGAATCTAGTGACGCTATGCTGCAATCACACGCCAACAACTTAACTAACCCCGATTATAATGTGGCTCCATGGAGATAGAAACAGGACTATGAATGAACATAGAAGGCGGTGAATCTAGCGACGCTATGATTCCTAAGAATGCTGCGGTTGCTTACCTTCTCGGTCTCCACGCCGACCACCTGGATGAGCAGGTCGGCGGCATCGTTCTTCACCTTCAAGGTCACCTCCTGCTCCTTCAGGATCTCCTTGAGTCCGTCCACCTGCTCGCCCGTGCTCTGCAGCTTCAGCAGGCCGTTCTCCAGTCGAACGATACGCCCTTCCAGGTCCACCTAGCGTGTCAAACGTCATCACTATCAGCAGGGTTATGATGGGAACTGATTTAGTTTGGAGATTGTATAACGGGACCTGAGAAGAATAAGATTACTGGCTGATGATGAAGCTAACCTAGCAGCCAGCACCGAGCTGAGGGTGAATGACAGGCTGATGATGAAGCTAACCTAGCAGCTAGCAGCGAGCTGAGGGTGAATGACAGGCTGGTGATGAAGCTAACCTAGCAGCTAGCAGCAAGCTGAGGGTGAATGACAGGCTGGTGATGAAGCTAACCTAGCAGCTAGCAGCGAGCTGAGGGTGAATGACAGGCTGGTGATGACGCTAACCTAGCAGCTAGCAGCAAGCTGAGGGTGAATGACAGGCTGGTGATGAAGCTAACCTAGCAGCTAGCAGCGAGCTGAGGGTGAATGACAGGCTGGTGATGAAGCTAACCTAGCAGCTAGCAGCGAGCTGAGGGTGAATGACAGGCTGTTGATGAAGCTAACCTAGCAGCTAGCAGCGAGCTGAGGGTGAATGACAGGCTGTTGATGAAGCTAACCTAGCAGCTAGCAGCGAGCTGAGGGTGAATGACAGGCTGATGATGAAGCTAACCTAGCAGCTAGCAGCGAGCTGAGGGTGAATGACAGGCTGGTGATGAAGCTAACCTAGCAGCTAGCAGCGAGCTGAGGGTGAATGACAGGCTGATGATGAAGCTAACCTAGCAGCTAGCAGCGAGCTGAGGGTGAATGACAGGCTGTTGATGAAGCTAACCTAGCAGCTAGCAGCGAGCTGAGGGTGAATGACAGGCTGGTGATGAAGCTAACCTAGCAGCTAGCAGCGAGCTGAGGGTGAATGACAGGCTGATGATGAAGCTAACCTAGCAGCTAGCAGCGAGCTGAGGGTGAATGACAGGCTGTTGATGAAGCTAACCTAGCAGCTAGCAGCGAGCTGAGGGTGAATGACAGGCTGGTGATGAAGCTAACCTAGCAGCTAGCAGCGAGCTGAGGGTGAATGACAGGCTGTTGATGAAGCTAACCTAGCAGCTAGCAGCGAGCTGAGGGTGAATGACAGGCTGATGATGAAGCTAACCTAGCAGCTAGCAGCGAGCTGAGGGTGAATGACAGGCTGTTGATGAAGCTAACCTAGCAGCTAGCAGCGAGCTGAGGGTGAATGACAGGCTGATGATGAAGCTAACCTAGCAGCTAGCAGCGAGATGAGGGTGAATGACAGGCTGATGATGAAGCTAACCTAGCAGCTAGCAGCGAGCTGAGGGTGAATGACAGGCTGATGATGAAGCTAACCTAGCAGCTAGCAGCGAGCTGAGGGTGAATGACAGGCTGGTGATGAAGCTAACCTAGCAGCTAGCAGCGAGCTGAGGGTGAATGACAGGCTGATGATGAAGCTAACCTAGCAGCTAGCAGCGAGCTGAGGGTGAATGACAGGCTGTTGATGAAGCTAACCTAGCAGCTAGCAGCGAGCTGAGGGTGAATGACAGGCTGATGATGAAGCTAACCTAGCAGCTAGCAGCGAGCTGAGGGTGAATGACAGGCTGATGAAGCTAACCTAGCAGCTAGCAGCGAGCTGAGGGTGAATGACAGGCTGATGATGAAGCTAACCTAGCAGCTAGCAGCGAGCTGAGGGTGAATGACAGGCTGAAGTTGAAGCTAACCTAGCAGCTTGCAGCGAGCTGAGGGTGAATGACAGGCTGATGATGAAGCTAATCTAGCAGCTAGCAGCGAGCTGAGGGTGAATGACAGGCTGTTGATGAAGCTAACCTAGCAGCTAGCAGCGAGCTGAGGGTGAATGACAGGCTGAAGTTGAAGCTAACCTAGCAGCTAGCAGCGAGCTGAGGGTGAATGACAGGCTGATGATGAAGCTAACCTAGCAGCTAGCAGCGAGCTGAGGGTGAATGACAGGCTGAAGTTGAAGCTAACCTAGCAGCTAGCAGCGAGCTGAGGGTGAATGACAGGCTGAAGTTGAAGCTAACCTAGCAGCTAGCAGCGAGCTGAGGGTGAATGACAGGCTGTTGATGAAGCTAACCTAGCAGCTAGCAGCGAGCTGAGGGTGAATGACAGGCTGTTGATGAAGCTAACCATCACAAGAAATCTCACTACTCTAATACACGAAACTCTGCAGGAAATAGCGTTGTCGAGCTCAGAATGGTGAGCGTGGGGTGAAGTTAAAGCAGCTCACAGCCATCTAGGTACAAGTTAACACAACGTTACTTACGTCATCTCACGTAATATCGAGGGGGCTTTGTTTGCCACTGATGCTCAATCTTAAGCGTCAACTGACAGCTGACAGATAAAAGAGTATCTTTTCCTGATGATTACTACACTTGTTTACTTTAACTTCACCCGGTCTGCCAGGTTGGCCACCAGCGCTTGTGAGTTTTGTGCATTGCAACAGCGAGATATCTGGCATCGGCTTCGACGGTGATGTCAGGGGGCGGGCAGTGCAACGAACGTACCGTCTTCTCAGCGAGCAGCTTTGAGTAGAGGTTGATCTGCTCGAGGAAGCTCTTGGGCGTCGTGTAATTGTAACGCTTCTCGTTCTGCAGGTAGAGCGTGGACATGGAGTTCACCACCGTGTGGACGTACGCCATGAACAGAGACACCGACCCGCGCAGGATCTCGGGCAGCACCTGAAGCAACGGCAACGCAGACCTCAGACTCGGAATGTTGGAACAACGTTGAGAGCAGCGACATCGGGACGTTCTCCCAACAGAACAATAAGACAGGGATGCTCTACAAAACCTGACCGAACCAACGGTGACCACGATAACGATTGGTTCCTAGCAAGTTGAGATTACGATTAGTAATGATAACACCATGTTTAATACTACCAAAGAAACTGGTTTACACCACTATAACCCAAGGTTGTTTTACCGTGCCTAATGCTGCCAAAGAAATATATATATATATATATATATATATTTAAGATATATCACTAGTTTCAATATCTAGGACCTTTAGTTAAAATAAATTTCTGTAAAATTGTGATTTTTTTTACACCGAATAATACATTTTGACCAAGTTTATACTAGTATAGTTTATAGTTAATCCACGGGTCTACATAGTCTACTCTTTATATGCAACCGATACCCAAAATTTGTTCAAGAAACACTATCGATTTTTTAATAATCTTATGGTGTGGCGCAAAAACCAAAAACCAAAAAGGGGTTGAGGAGCATTTTTAGTTTAAACTGTAAACACGCATGCCTACTAATAAACAGCAAACACACACAGATTTTCAGGAAGAACATTTTAACCGTGAATCGAACTGGGAAGTTTCTGGCAAGTAACGCGCTGAGACCCAGCCAACTCACCTCGATCTCCTCCAAGAAGCGCGACGAGACCGACTCCAGCGCCGTCTGCGGCCACTCGTGGAACCAGTCGATGGCCGTGCAGTTGATGATCGCCGGGAACTTGCGCGAACGGATGCGCAGGGTGGAGCCGACCGGCGAGAAGCACAGCACGCACTTGAGCAACGAACGCACCTACGACACGCCGCAAGCAAGCCAGCGTCACGCTTCTGTGTCTCCATCTACGACAGTCCCGGGCAAGCAAGTGTCGGGATTTTGTATCTGGCACTGCTTCTTCTGTCGCTGCTAGACGCTGCTAGACACTGCTAGACACTGCATTTATTGATTGATTCCTTTGTTTAAAGACATACGGTTTTGACAAAAACTGGCCCAATGTCACTGGTCAACGGCGTCGTTGAATGAAAGGGTGATGATGAACCTAACCTATGGCTAGAAGGGAGGAGGGGAAACCCGGTGCCGGCACGTAGCCTACTCCTGTCGAAAAGCACCGAGGGGACCACCGGCTTTACGTCCCTTCCGAAGGACGGTGCAACTCGAACGACAGGATTCCTCCGCTAATCCGTGCTGTCGAGAGGTTGATAAGCAAGGCGAGTGAAGTTGTCGTACTAACTTCAAACCCTCCGACCTCTCTCCCGAACAGAACTGATTAGTGATTGTGTATGATGGTCACCCATCCCACACCTAACTCAGCGCAATGTTGCTTAACTTCGGTTAACTCATGATAACCGACGTTTCCGACGTTGCCAAACCAGTCGGCTTCGTCACGTTCCTCTGTTTCTATCTAGGACAGTACGAGGAAAGCAAGCGTCACGTTGTCTCTAGGTTACCTTGTTAATGAAGAACTTCCAGCAGTTATCCTTCGTCTCGGGAATCCCCGCCCCTTTCACCTCTCCCTTGATTGCTGCGATGATGTTGTCAACCTGCAGAACAATAAGCATGACTTTTAAAAGATAATTCATGCAATATTCTTTGATTTTGAGCAGTAACAGCTGGGATTCTGAATTACCTCCAAAACGGCAACTTTGAAAAATAATGCTGACTAAATTCAGACCACAACGCAAAGGAGACGATGGTCTTATGCCGACCGTGGCTACATTCCATTTGTAGATATTTTACGTGACCCAGATCACCACAAACACAACAAGTTGAGTTTTACGCACCGTACTTAAATGTTCGACAGAGGCCAAGATTTCGTCGAATGCCCGAGTTTTACGTGAGGGAGATCTAATCAGATTCCTCCTCTCTACAGCCTCTCTACAGCCTCTCTACAGCCTCTCTACAGCCTCTCTACAGCCAGCAGGATTTCCATTGTCTGTACCCTAAGTTGTTACCAAACATCTTACTGTTCCAATGCAGGAAACTCTGCAGGAAATAGCGTTGTTAAACTCAGAATCGTCTGCTTCAACTCTGTTTCAATAAAGAAATAATAATAATAATATTCACCAACTTCGTCAGTTTCAAATTCTGCAGTATCAGGAAAAATTTGGCTTTCGTCTCGAAACGACAAATAGGAACCAAAAGCGGAAACTCACCTGATTCTACGCGATTAGAAAATGTGAGTGAACGGAGGGCCGAGGGCCGAGGAGAACCGGCGGGCGTTGGGCCGGGCGGGAACTTACCTCGTCATCGGCGAACAGGTCGGGGATCTCCCCGGAGGCGAGCATGTCGTTGACCAGCACCAGGAAGCGTTCCTCGGCCACCTGCGCGTCCGTCATGAGGAACACCAGGCCGGCTCCCTTCACGCCCGCCTTCATGTACAGTCCCGCCAAGTCGGCCTGCACACAAGGACGTCGCGTTCAACAGTCTCGCTGTTCGTCATCGTCATCTGCGGCCCTCCATTTCAATCAACACCGCCAACGTAGTTGATATTTCGGCTACGTGAGGCCTCCACCCCGCCGTGTTTTTGTTTCTGCGAAACAGCCGAGTTTGTGCCGTCACAGCGAACCAGGCCAAGTACGCACTTGACAGAGAGAAAAGGTATCCGTACAATTTCATCAATATCAATCGAGATTAAATCGACATCGACATCATCGACAACATCATCACATGACATCATGACATCATGACATTATCATCACATGACATCATCATCGATCAATCGACATTAAAAAAAAACAGCTTGCAACTCGGTGGTGAAAAACTTTGGTATACCTGCCCGTAAATCAGAGAATTAAACCAATCAATCAGAATTCAGAGTCAGCTGATGTTGACAGCAGTGCCATACATCCTTGTCTCTCCCCTGTACCCTCTGACCCTTCCTTGTCTCTCCCCTGTACCCTCTGACCCTTCCTTGTCTCTCCCCTCTCCCCTCTGACCCTTCCTACCGCTGATTAAGGGTTTATTAACGAAGCGGACGGTGAGCCGGCAGCTGAGCTGGTTCAGAAATAGCGCCGGTTCAGAGGCAGCCTTATCGGCGTATTTATTACGGCTACGTCGGTCGTTTCGGAAGTGCACATTTTCACTTAGGTTACGTTAACGCAAACGGCTACGGCTGAATTGGTTGTGAATGGGACTTTGATCGAATCCAACGCCGGCAGCGTTGGCGGCGGCGGTGGCGTCCGTACCTTGAGGTCGGTCATCGAGTATCCCTTGCGCAGCTGCACTTGGAACACGTCCAGGCTGCTGATGAACGCCGAGAGCCGCGACAGCGACTGCTTGCCGCTGCCGCCGACGCCGACCAGCAACGCGTTGCCGCGCGGCGCCTCCAGGATGCGCGAGATGCGGCACACGTGGTTCATCGCGTCTTCGAACAGCACCAGGTTCATCGCGCCGACCAGGTCGTTGTACTGCGACATGCCCTGGCGGACGGGAACACGCGGAGGTGTCGGGAAAACGGTAGGAATTTAATCCTCAATGCAAATATTTGTTGCATGTACGGTAGACATGTCAGTTCCAAATGCAAATGCAAAATGCCAAAAGCTGAGTTTGCTGGCGTATGATTGCAGCATAGCGTCGCTAGATTCAGCACCTTCTATGTTCATTCATAGTCCTGTTTCTATCTCCATGGAGCCACGTTATAATCGGGGTTAGTCGAGTTGTTGGCGTGTGATTGCAGCATAGCGTCACTAGATTCACCACCTTTTATGTTCATTCATAGTCCTGTTTCTATCTCCATGGAGCCACGTTATAATCGGGGTTAGTCGAGTTGTTGGCGTGTGATTGCAGCATAGCGTCACTAGATTCACCGGCTTCTATGTTCATTCATAGTCCTGTTTCTATCTCCATGGAGCCACGTTATAATTGTGTTTCCTTGTATTGCATTGTGTTTCCTTGTGTTGCTTTGTGTTTCCTTGTGTTGTTTTGTGTTTCCTTGTGTTGCTTTGTGTTTCCTTGTGTTGCTTTGTGTTTCCTTGTGTTGCCTTGTGTTTCCTTGTGTTGCTTTGTGTTTCCTTGTGTTGCCTTGTGTTTCCTTGTGTTGCCTTGTGTTGCTTTGTGTTTCCTTGTGTTGCTTTGTGTTTCCTTGTATTGCCTTTTTTGTTCATTGTGTTGCCTTGTTTCCATGCAGGTTCCTTGTGTTTCCATGTGGTGCCCTCTGTCATAGTCGATCTAAGACACGTCACCCACCAAGGAAACGACAAGGAAGCTACTAACAAGCGACAAGGAAGCTACGAACAAGCGACACGAACAATCTCACCTCTGCCAGCAGCTTGGCCAGGTGCTCCCAGCTCTTGATCGGCATGTACTTGTTCTCGCCGATCCCCTCGGAGAAGTGGCAGAAGATGAGCGGCGTCTCGAGCAGCAGCAGTTCGTCCATCTCGTCGAATCCCTTGCGCACGTACTCGACGAGCATCTTCTGGAAGGTCCCGTGGTCGGTGGCGTCGATCAGCTTGTCCCCATAGACGCGCGAAGCCTCGTGCATCCACAGCCGCGCGAGCTGCATGCCCGTCGGCAGGCACTCCGTCGTCGAGAACAGGATGCCCTGCGCACGAGCGAGCAACGTTCGTTGGGGTTAGGACGCTGCTCACGCCTTGCCGGGGTCAAGCTGCGTACACGTTTCGCCAGTTTCGCACGGAGGAAAATGATGGAAGATGCTCACTGGACGTACTAGCAGTTTGGAAAAAAATATTAGCTCTGGTAAATAACAAAGGAAGATAGGGAAATCACAACCCGAATTGCTCTGCCTGGCTTTAGCGAGTGGGTATCATGACGTCATTTTGATTGAATTTTGATTGAATGGAATAGGTGTATTGATGGGGTAAGTTTGCTAACCAGTTAGGTCCAGGCTATGGGAGTGTTAAATAAAACGTTTAGCCACTGTTCTAGAGTTTCATGTTGTGATTTTCAAACACCGCCTTACAGATATGTTCTCATGGGTGTGGCAGAATGGTGGTCATCTTTACAGCCAAATCCGTATTTAATGGCTATCCTGGTATGAAAATACCGGCCCCAATCCAAGCAAAAGCCACGCTTTCCAAGCAAGCATCACCTGGAAGATGTTACGTAAGATGGGTAACTATTTCACTCTGCCTTCCTGACAGACTCTTTCCAGCCTGCTTATCTGATTCCCCCAGATCTAAAAGACGATACGGGCTTGAATGCGAGCAAAGAGCCGCGCATTCCTATCAAGCATCACCTGGAAGATGTTGGACAAGTCTCGCAGGTTGAAAATGTAGTGGAACTTGACGGACGTGGGCAGGAACGTCTGCCCCATCTTCGTGTGCAGCGTGATTGCCGTCTCGACCAGCTTGTCGGCCAGCTTCTGCACCGACTGCGGGAACTTGAGGCTCGGTTGCGCCAGGTGCTGGCTGAGCAGCTCGCTGTAGATCCGCGTCAACGGCTCGCCCGTGGGGAAGTTGACGGCGAACACGGAGAAGTGCCGCTGCAGCCGCGCGTCGATCGTGAAGCTGCCAGCCGTCGGGTTCATGCATGACGCAAACTGGCAGTTGTGGATATCCTTCAGCATGATCTTGACGCGGTCGTACCTGAGAGACGGCGACAGATTGATTGCCGGTGTTTAACGACGCACTGTTTTTGACAACTGGCCCTGTGACACTGATTATTTCCGGCCAGTCGAAATGATTGCGATAAGTGGTCAATGTGTCCGATTGAAATGTTATTAAGATTAGCCCTGTTCACGTAAGTTGTTCATGAAACACTTACTTTGAGTCATGTCTCTAGGAGTGAGATACGGGGCTAAAGTTATGTTATAGGCATGTTGGGCATGTTAGGCATTTTTATATTCAGTTCAGGTAACATAATGTGTTCTTGTCAGACAAGCGTTGTTTTGAAAACCGGGCTGCTGCCTACCAGTGGTTGTAGTCCATGTACTGTCTGATGAGCGTGTGAGGCTGCACCGTGCCGTACGTGT
Source organism: Nemurella pictetii (assembly GCA_921293315.2). NCBI lineage: Eukaryota > Metazoa > Arthropoda > Insecta > Plecoptera > Nemouridae > Nemurella > Nemurella pictetii. The sequence continues at coordinate 11,031,968 of OV121126.1, forward strand.
CCACCTCGGGCATGTTCATGTCGTCCACAAAGTAGATCATCGTCTTGTTCCCCGGCGGACCGTAGTTGCGTCCTGCCTTCTTCTCCAGCGGCTTCTCCAGCACCTTACCAATCGATTAACACACAATTAGTTTTATTATGCAATTAGCTTAAAATTGAGGAGCAGAAATGAAGTTTGTGAGAAGTATGGCTGGTGTGACAAATAAATGAATATATATAAAATGACAATAAAAACTTTTATTAATACTATTACTATTAATTTAATAATAACATATATTACTATTAATCTAGTCTTAATCATTGACTGACGTAGCCCATATATGTACCCTGTACTTATCCACGAGCTAAATAAAATACAATACAATACAATACAATACAAAGTTGGATAAGTTGAGAAGTTGTGAACTGAGGAAAAGAATGGGAGTTGAAAGTTTAAGATTTAGAGTAGGCAAAGAAATATTGAGATGGTTTACAGAAGTGAAGCAGATGGAAGAAAGCAGAATAGCAAAAAGAGTAGGAAGACGTAGAGAAAGATGGATTATGCAGGTTAGAAGAGAATGAGAATGTGTTGACGAAAGTGGCGAAGAGTGGGAAATGGTTGTTGAAGAAGAAAGATGGTGGGAAAATAAAGAAAAGTGGAAACAATTGTTCGGACGAAGGGAAGAAGATGGCAGGGAAGATGGAAAGAGAGACGTAATGATTTCTTGGGGACGGTGGATTCCTGGCAAGAATCCACCGAGCTATCCGTGTGGCCATGTGCAAATTTCAACCTGTTAGTTCAAGGAATAAATAAATAAATGATAGCAATTAGCAATTAGTAATCAGTGGCTAGTGAAGCGCCTAGTAACGCAAATAATCGTTGCATGTACGGTAGATATTTATCATTAGTGAACGGAACAAAAGAAGCAAATCTTTGATTACACTTCCTGCTGGAAAAAATTCTATAAGATTTTTTTGTTTATGTCTGTTTGCGCTCTACGGGCCAAACCCCTCAACCGATTTTGATGAAATTTTATGGATACCTTTGTTATCTCTCAACTTAAGGTGCCCTTACACGATCAACTTTTTGCTTCAATATGTTGACTCAACATGTTGACGCAACATATTGCCCTGTGTGAACGAAATAAAAACATGTCACGTCAATATTTGAAACATGCTCCTTGGATCGCTTACCGACTGTCAGCTGTTCACATTTTGACAGTTAGGTTTTATTTATATTTATATTTATATTTATTATATATTTTATATTATATTTTTATATTTATTTCTTTTATTTATAATTAAAGAATTAGGTGTGGAAAGATTAGGATTTAAGATGGGAAGAGAAAGACTACGTTGGTTTGGACATGTGAAAAGGATGGATGAGATAAGAATGGCCAAGAGAGAATTTGAAAAAACTGTAGTCGGAAGAAGAAAGGTGGGAAGACCGAGAGAGAAGTGGAGTGGTTTGATTAAAGAAGATTTAGAGGAGAGACAAAGGAATTGGAAGAAGGTAGAGTTAGAGAAATTGTGGGAAGATAAAGAAGCATGGAAAGCGTTAGTGGAAATGGAAGAAGAAGAGAAGAGTGAAGAAGAGGAAGAAGTAACATCGACAGGCCTGGCCAGCCGGATCACTTTGAGAAGGCCTTCATTTGTGTTTTTTTGCTGTGCAAAAAATCACTGACCCTAACGGACAAATAAAATTGATTATTATTATTATTATTTATAATGTGAATTGCTGCTGATAACATAATAGTTACAACGTTTTCTTCGTCCTCGGTATCCATTTCGAGATTCGCGCTGGACTGTCAGAATGACAGCAATGACAAATGCCACGTGATAAAAATGGCTGTACGTGATTGGCTGATCGTCGTCAATATTGACGAGAAGTTGAACCATGTCAACATTTTGAAAACATTTCCCATCAATATTTCCTGAAAGTTGATCGTGTGAGCGCTGACCGGCAATCCGTATGTTGTTTAACCTCGGCCAACTTGATGCCAACATTTCCCGTCAATGTTGAGTCAACATGTTGACGCAAAAAGTTGATCGTGTAAAGGCACCTTTAGACCCTGTACTATTTACAGCACACTCCATCAACAACTCTCTACAAAAATCAGTTTTTTCTAATCACTCCAGATGAAATCTCATGCCCACGGCGACAACCAATCAGTTGCTTCCGTTTTCTTCCTGACTGAATGATAAATATTTAACAGAACATTGTAAAACTTGCCCTAAACATCACAATAATGCATTGTAACCTGGTAATCGTGTGTTAAACAACAAAGATCGACAATGCGATGCAACGTAGACAACACCAACCTTCTGCAGCATGTCGGAGGTTGTGTAGAAGTTGAACGGGACGTTCTGGATGGCGTAGTTCTCGCCCATCGCGTTCAGCTTGTCCGCCACAATCACACTCTTTCCCGATCCAGCAGCTCCCACCTGCCGTCACCAAATACGTGCTCAATCAAATCACATTCTTTACAAATCGTACCGATTATATTCCTACGGTACTTGCCGTATGCGTGAACTACTCTTTGTTTTCCTTTATTTGGGATCTATTTGGGATGGGTGACCATCATGCACGTGATCAGTTTTATTCGGGAGAGAGGTTGGAAGGTTTGATGTTAGTACGACAACTTCACTCGCCTTGCTTGTCAACCTCTCGACAGCACGGATTAGCGGAGGAATCCTTTCGTTCGAGTTGCACCGTCCTTCGGAAGGGACGTAAAGCCGGTGGTCCCCTCGGTGCTTTTCGACAGGAGTAGGCTACGTGCCGGCACCGGGTTTCCCCTCCTCCCTTCTAGCCATAGGTTAGGTTCATCATCACCCTTTCATTATAGGCCAGCGCCACGGTGCCAGCTGTCAAAACAGTGCGTCGTTAAACACCGGCAATCAATCAATGAATCACCGGGTTTCTCCTCCTCCCTTCTAGGCTAGGTTAGGTTCATCACCACCCTTTCATTCACCGACGCCGTTACACCAGCGCCACCGGGCCAGCTTTCAAAACAGCGCCTTGTAAAACCACCGGCAAGCAAACGACGCTAACGTCTCGGCGGGGTCACTCACCAGCATGATGGGCACCTTGCGTGCGATGAGCAGGTCCATGAAGTATCGCAGCCGCGTGGTTTCCGTCGTGTCCACCAGCGTGCTCTGCAACGGGATCTCGTACTCGAGTTCGAACGAGCGGACGCGTTCGGCCCAGCTCACCATCCGCTTTGTCTCCGGGTCGATCGAGTAGTTGAACACCGAGCCGTGCGGGAACTTGACCGTCTTGAACTCGTTGCACCACCACTTGCTAAACTCGGCGCGGTAGTCCACGATCTGGAAGCACCCGGACGGTGAAACGCGGCGTCCGATTCCGCGGGAGACTTGTACCCTCGCTTCGTCAACGCTAAGCTACTGAACTTAAGCTTTCAGAATTCAGTTTTTAGCATTGATTAGCATTCAGCATTATTCAGTATTTAGCATTGGATGGCATTTGGCATTATTCAGTATTTAGCATTGATTAGCATTCAGAATTTTTCAGTACTAGTGTAAAAGCCCTTCACAGCAAGTACAATTTGCATGGGGCACGGAGTATACAGCATAAATCAATGAGTGTTGAGTAGAAATCATTGAGCTTAGGCCATAAATCATGGAGTATAAAGCACAAATCATTGAGTACAGAGCACCGAGCATCGACCAACGAGCATCGACCAACGAGCATCGATCAACGAGCATCGACCAACGAGCATCGACCAACGAGCATCGACCAACGAGCATCGACCAACGAGCATCGATCAACGAGCATCGATCAACGAGCATCGACCAACGAGCATCGACCAACGAGCATCGATCAACGAGCATCGACCAACGAGCATCGATCAACGAGCATCGACCAACGAGCATCGACCAACGAGCATCGATCAACGAGCATCGACCAACGAGCATCGACCAACGAGCATCGACCAACGAGCATCGACCAACGAGCATCGACCAACGAGCATCGACCAACGAGCATCGACCAACGAGCATAGACCAACGAGCATCGACCAACGAGCATCGACCAACGAGCATCGACCAACGAGCATCGACCAACGAGCATCGACCAACGAGCATCGACCAACGAGCATCGACCAACGAGCATCGACCAACGAGCATCGACCAACGAGCATCGACCAACGAGCACCGAGCATCGACCAACAACAAGCGAGCGAGAGAACGCACCTGATCCTGGAAGGTAGCGGCGCCGAAGGCCCACACGCAGGCAAACACAAAGTAGATCTCGTACCACTCCTTGGGACAGTCTAGCGGCACGTTGGCCGGCGAAAGCAGGCAGTTGAGCAGGTGGCACAACGTCTGCACGTGCGATATCTCCACGATGGGCGTGATCTTCTTGAAGCGAACGCGCGAAGCCTCCAGGCACGGCGGCACGTACTTGTCGAACAGGATTATCAGCTGCGCCTTCTCGGCCTGATTCGGTCGCGTGTCGATCCAGCTCGTGACGAAGCTGCCGGGAGAAAGGAGACACGTTGGTGTCAATATTATCGGTTTTTAACGACGCACTGTTTTGACAGCTGGCCCTGTGGCACTGGTCTAACGGTGTCGGTAAATGGAAGGGTGATGTCTAGAAGGGAGGAGGGGAAACCCGGTGCCGGCACGTAGCCTACTCCTGTCGAAAATCTCTTCATCTACTTGCTTTGCCCAATCTATTGTAAAGCGTGAACTCACGGATTCCAACCGAGGTCCTGAGGATTGATGTACAGGATCCCAGCGCGCGAAACTGTCGCAGGCGTCGCCGTGCGAAGATTCGAGATCTCGAAGAGCAGACGCATTCCCGGGGTGAGCGCAATACGCTCGTTACTCGCCAAGGTCAGCACCTGGACAGACACTCGATGACAATTTCTGTGCTGGCTTTTAGGTAAGGCAGAGTGTCCTGCATCCTACAGCCTGGTGAGATGTTTGCTGGCAGAGTGTCCTGCATCCTACAGCCTGGTGAGATGTTTGCTGGCAGAGTGTCCTGCATCCTACAGCCTGGTGAGATGTTTGCTGGCAGAGTGTCCTGCATCCGACAGCCTGGTGAGATGTTTGCTGGCAGAGTGTCCTGCATCCTACAGCCTGGTGAGATGTTTGCTGGCAGAGTGTCCTGCATCCTACAGCCTGGTGAGATGTTTGCTGGCAGAGTGTCCTGCATCCTACAGCCTGGTGAGATGTTTGCTGGCAGAGTGTCCTGCATCCTACAGCCTGGTGAGATGTTTGCTGGCAGAGTGTCCTGCATCCTACAGCCTGGTGAGATGTTTGCTGGCAGAGTGTCCTGCATCCTACAGCCTGGTGAGATGTTTGCTGGCAGAGTGTCCTGCATCCTACGGCCTGGTGAGATGTTTGCTGGCAGAGTGTCCTGCATCCTACAGCCTGGTGAGATGTTTGCTGGCAGAGTGTCCTGCATCCTACAGCCTGCATCCTACAGCCTGGTGAGATGTTTGCTGGCAGAGTGTCCTGCATCCTACGGCCTGGTGAGATGTTTGCTGGCAGAGTGTCCTGCATCCTACAGCCTGGTGAGATGTTTGCTGGCAGAGTGTCCTGCATCCTACAGCCTGGTGAGATGTTTGCTGGCAGAGTGTCCTGCATCCGACAGCCTGGTGAGATGTTTGCTGGCAGAGTGTCCTGCATCCTACAGCCTGGTGAGATGTTTGCTGGCAGAGTGTCCTGCATCCTACAGCCTGGTGAGATGTTTGCTGGCAGAGTGTCCTGCATCCTACGGCCTGGTGAGATGTTTGCTGGCAGAGTGTCCTGCATCCTACGGCCTGGTGAGATGTTTGCTGGCAGAGTGTCCTGCATCCTACGGCCTGGTGAGATGTTTGCTGGCAGAGTGTCCTGCATCCTACAGCCTGGTGAGATGTTTGCTGGCAGAGTGTCCTGCATCCGACAGCCTGGTGAGATGTTTGCTGGCAGAGTGTCCTGCATCCTACAGCCTGGTGAGATGTTTGCTGGCAGAGTGTCCTGCATCCTACAGCCTGGTGAGATGTTTGCTGGCAGAGTGTCCTGCATCCTACAGCCTGGTGAGATGTTTGCTGGCAGAGTGTCCTGCATCCTACAGCCTGGTGAGATGTTTGCTGGCAGAGTGTCCTGCATCCTACGGCCTGGTGAGATGTTTGCTGGCAGAGTGTCCTGCATCCTACGGCCTGGTGAGATGTTTGCTGGCAGAGTGTCCTGCATCCTACGGCCTGGTGAGATGTTTGCTGGCAGAGTGTCCTGCATCCTACAGCCTGGTGAGATGTTTGCTGGCAGAGTGTCCTGCATCCGACAGCCTGGTGAGATGTTTGCTGGCAGAGTGTCCTGCATCCTACAGCCTGGTGAGATGTTTGCTGGCAGAGTGTCCTGCATCCTACAGCCTGGTGAGATGTTTGCTGGCAGAGTGTCCTGCATCCTACAGCCTGGTGAGATGTTTGCTGGCAGAGTGTCCTGCATCCTACAGCCTGGTGAGATGTTTGCTGGCAGAGTGTCCTGCATCCTACAGCCTGGTGAGATGTTTGCTGGCAGAGTGTCCTGCATCCGACAGCCTGGTGAGATGTTTGCTGGCAGAGTGTCCTGCATCCAACAGCCTGGTGAGATGTTTGCTGGCAGAGTATCCTGCATCCTACAGCCTGGTGAGATGTTTGCTGGCAGAGTGTCCTGCATCCTACAGCCTGGTGAGATGTTTGCTGGCAGAGTGTCCTGCATCCTACAGCCTGGTGAGATGTTTGCTGGCAGAGTGTCCTGCATCCTACAGCCTGGTGAGATGTTTGCTGGCAGAGTGTCCTGCATCCTACAGCCTGGTGAGATGTTTGCTGGCAGAGGGTCCTGCATCCGACAGCCTGGTGAGATGTTTGCTGGCAGAGTGTCCTGCATCCTACAGCCTGGTGAGATGTTTGCTGGCAGAGTGTCCTGCATCCTACAGCCTGGTGAGATGTTTGCTGGCAGAGTGTCCTGCATCCTACAGCCTGGTGAGATGTTTGCTGGCAGAGTGTCCTGCATCCTACAGCCTGGTGAGATGTTTGCTGGCAGAGTGTCCTGCATCCTACGGCCTGGTGAGATGTTTGCTGGCAGAGTGTCCTGCATCCTACGGCCTGGTGAGATGTTTGCTGGCAGAGTGTCCTGCATCCTACAGCCTGGTGAGATGTTTGCTGGCAGAGTGTCCTGCATCCGACAGCCTGGTGAGATGTTTGCTGGCAGAGTGTCCTGCATCCTACAGCCTGGTGAGATGTTTGCTGGCAGAGTGTCCTGCATCCTACAGCCTGGTGAGATGTTTGCTGGCAGAGTGTCCTGCATCCTACAGCCTGGTGAGATGTTTGCTGGCAGAGTGTCCTGCATCCTACAGCCTGGTGAGATGTTTGCTGGCAGAGTGTCCTGCATCCTACAGCCTGGTGAGATGTTTGCTGGCAGAGTGTCCTGCATCCTACAGCCTGGTGAGATGTTTGCTGGCAGAGTGTCCTGCATCCGACAGCCTGGTGAGATGTTTGCTGGCAGAGTGTCCTGCATCCTACAGCCTGGTGAGATGTTTGCTGGCAGAGTGTCCTGCATCCTACAGCCTGGTGAGATGTTTGCTGGCAGAGTGTCCTGCATCCTACAGCCTGGTGAGATGTTTGCTGGCAGAGTGTCCTGCATCCTACAGCCTGGTGAGATGTTTGCTGGCAGAGTGTCCTGCATCCTACAGCCTGGTGAGATGTTTGCTGGCAGAGTGTCCTGCATCCTACAGCCTGGTGAGATGTTTGCTGGCAGAGTGTCCTGCATCCTACAGCCTGGTGAGATGTTTGCTGGCAGAGGGTCCTGCATCCGACAGCCTGGTGAGATGTTTGCTGGCAGAGTGTCCTGCATCCTACAGCCTGGTGAGATGTTTGCTGGCAGAGTGTCCTGCATCCTACAGCCTGGTGAGATGTTTGCTGGCAGAGTGTCCTGCATCCTACAGCCTGGTGAGATGTTTGCTGGCAGAGTGTCCTGCATCCTACAGCCTGGTGAGATGTTTGCTGGCAGAGTGTCCTGCATCCTACAGCCTGGTGAGATGTTTGCTGGCAGAGTGTCCTGCATCCTACAGCCTGGTGAGATGTTTGCTGGCAGAGTGTCCTGCATCCTACTGCCTGGTGAGATGTTTGCTGGCAGAGTGTCCTGCATCCTACAGCCTGGTGAGATGTTTGCTGGCAGAGTGTCCTGCATCCTACAGCCTGGTGAGATGTTTGCTGGCAGAGTGTCCTGCATCCTACAGCCTGGTGAGATGTTTGCTGGCAGAGTGTCCTGCATCCTACAGCCTGGTGAGATGTTTGCTGGCAGAGTGTCCTGCATCCGACAGCCTGGTGAGATGTTTGCTGGCAGAGTGTCCTGCATCCTACAGCCTGGTGAGATGTTTGCTGGCAGAGTGTCCTGCATCCTACAGCCTGGTGAGATGTTTGCTGGCAGAGTGTCCTGCATCCTACAGCCTGGTGAGATGTTTGCTGGCAGAGTGTCCTGCATCCTACAGCCTGGTGAGATGTTTGCTGGCAGAGTGTCCTGCATCCTACAGCCTGGTGAGATGTTTGCTGGCAGAGTGTCCTGCATCCGACAGCCTGGTGAGATGTTTGCTGGCAGAGTGTCCTGCATCCTACAGCCTGGTGAGATGTTTGCTGGCAGAGTGTCCTGCATCCTACAGCCTGGTGAGATGTTTGCTGGCAGAGTGTCCTGCATCCTACAGCCTGGTGAGATGTTTGCTGGCAGAGTGTCCTGCATCCTACAGCCTGGTGAGATGTTTGCTGGCAGAGTGTCCTGCATCCTACAGCCTGGTGAGATGTTTGTTGGCAGAGTGTCCTGCATCCTACAGCCTGGTGAGATGTTTGCTGGCAGAGTGTCCTGCATCCTACTGCCTGGTGAGATGTTTGCTGGCAGAGTGTCCTGCATCCTACAGCCTGGTGAGATGTTTGCTGGCAGAGTGTCCTGCATCCTACAGCCTGGTGAGATGTTTGCTGGCAGAGTGTCCTGCATCCTACAGCCTGGTGAGATGTTTGCTGGCAGAGTGTCCTGCATCCTACAGCCTGGTGAGATGTTTGCTGGCAGAGTGTCCTGCATCCTACAGCCTGGTGAGATGTTTGCTGGCAGAGTGTCCTGCATCCGACAGCCTGGTGAGATGTTTGCTGGCAGAGTGTCCTGCATCCTACAGCCTGGTGAGATGTTTGCTGGCAGAGTGTCCTGCATCCTACAGCCTGGTGAGATGTTTGCTGGCAGAGTGTCCTGCATCCTACAGCCTGGTGAGATGTTTGCTGGCAGAGTGTCCTGCATCCTACAGCCTGGTGAGATGTTTGCTGGCAGAGTGTCCTGCATCCTACTGCCTGGTGAGATGTTTGCTGGCAGAGTGTCCTGCATCCTACAGCCTGGTGAGATGTTTGCTGGCAGAGTGTCCTGCATCCTACAGCCTGGTGAGATGTTTGCTGGCAGAGTGTCCTGCATCCTACGCCTGGTGAGATGTTTGCTGGCAGAGTGTCCTGCATCCTACGCCTGGTGAGATGTTTGCTGGCAGTGTGTCCTGCATCCTACGCCTGGTGAGATGTTTGCTGGCAGAGTGTCCTGCATCCTACAGCCTGGTGAGATGTTTGCTGGCAGGGGGTCCTGCATCCTACAGCCTGGTGAGATGTTTGCTGGCAGAGTGTCCTGCATCCTACGCCTGGTGAGATGTTTGCTGGCAGAGTGTCCTGCATCCTACAGCCTGGTGAGATGTTTGCTGGCAGAGTGTCCTGCATCCTACAGCCTGGTGAGATGTTTGCTGGCAGAGTGTCCTGCATCCTACAGCCTGGTGAGATGTTTGCTGGCAGAGTGTCCTGCATCCTACAGCCTGGTGAGATGTTTGCTGGCAGAGTGTCCTGCATCCTACAGCCTGGTGAGATGTTTGCTGGCAGAGTGTCCTGCATCCTACAGCCTGGTGAGATGTTTGCTGGCAGAGTGTCCTGCATCCTACAGCCTGGTGAGATGTTTGCTGGCAGAGTGTCCTGCATCCTACAGCCTGGTGAGATGTTTGCTGGCAGAGTGTCCTGCATCCTACAGCCTGGTGAGATGTTTGCTGGCAGAGTGTCCTGCATCCTACAGCCTGGTGAGATGTTTGCTGGACGAGTGTCCTGCATCCTACAGCCTGGTGAGATGTTTGCTGGCAGAGTGTCCTGCACCCTACAGCCTGGTGAGATGTTTGCTGGCAGAGTGTCCTGCATCCTACAGCCTGGGAAGATGTTCAGTAGAAATCAGGGGCAACAAACCTTGTTGTCGTCCATGACGGTGTTGAGCGACTCGATCCACATGGGGTCGATGTCTCCGTCGAACACGATCCACTTGGGCCCGTCGCCGGTCAGGTTCGCCTGGTCGCGCATCAAAACAGACACGAGGCCGTCCTTCCATTCGCGCGTCGCCGGGTTGATGATGCCGAAAAGCTCGTCGTTCGTCACCGCCTGCGCGAATAGCACGCGCAAGACATGTTACTTCGACGACCGTTCTATAATTAATTTTGGAACATTGAAAAACGATTTATTTTATTTGTTGAAAGTCAATTAAGAAATCAAATGGAGTGACAATCGTGATTATTATTATTTTGGAGGTTTTTTATGGTTGCACTCTAATTCAATGCAGTCGTAGTCCACCAAGGACCACCAATGTGGACGGATAACCATCCACAGTATCAGGATAGTAAAAAAAAACCTTGAACAGCCAAAAAAAAATAATAGAAATAGCAAAGAGAGGGGAGAGCCAAGGAAGGATGCACCCTGACCTACACCGATAGTGCAACGAAACAATCAGGTCATTTTTCCCACGTCCGCGAGGTTTTCCTACACGCGGCCATGATGACTCACTAGACTCTGGTGAAGATGAAGACAGTTGAGGGGCAGTTACTGAGCGTAGAGGGGGGGGGGATATGCAGCAGACGCTCCTGCTTGCTCCTGCCCGCCGCTCGGGAGGTGGAGATGCCATCTCTGCGCACTACTCTTAATATTTAATTTATTTTTTTACTATCCCGATTGTTAAAATTGTAGCCGGACAATGTCGTAACCGTAGCCGAATCGGTTGACTGGATAACCGCAGGCATCCCTAGTTAATAGTGATGTAATTTGGTAATCTTACCGCATAGAATGTTACCTTCATGTTACATGTTAATGTTACCTACATGTTACATGTTAATGTTACCTACCTAGCCTGGTCTAGCCTGGTAATAAGTCGACGGCGGTACCTTTGGGTTGAGGTCGTTGTACATCGGCTTGCGCTTCTGGTTCTGGTACGTGCGGTACAGCGTCTTCCAAACCATGCTCTTGCCGGTGCCGGCAAAGCCGATGATGAACACCGAGTGCCGCACTTCAAACAGCTCCTCCAGCTGCACAATCTGACGGGATGGGAGGTAAGCAAAGTCAGCTGCCGAAAACCAGAACCAAACGGTTATTACTTATTACTTCATACTTAGTAACGAAATTTCAATTCCAAAACTTACATCTTATCAAATTTACATCATTAACAAATCAATTCTTCAGTTGGTTGTCCGTGTAGCATAATGGATAAGTGCGGTGCCCCGGACAGGCAAAGACCCGGATTCGAATCCCGGCACGGATACAAGTTTAGGAATTGATATTTCATGTCAACTGACAGCTGACAGATAAAAGAGTATCTTTTTAAGATGATAACTACACTTGTTGACTTTAACTTCGCCCCGGTCCGCCAGGTTCGCCACCCGATTTGGCCGAGAGTTCCCCGTATTGTTAAATTTAAACTCAAGCCGCAGAAAGAACCAAAGTCAAACAAAAGAAACAACAATAACCTTTAAAGCCTTCTAATAAACAAACCGAAAAACTAAACCAGTGTATTGTTAACACATTTAGGCCCAGTTTAACCATCCCTAAGTTGTCTTCCTACAACCTTGTTCTACAAACAGCGTGGCTACCTTGAGTATGAAGTTGTCTTCCTACAACCTTGTCCTACAAACAGCGTGGCTACCTTGAGTATGAAGTTGTCTTCCTAGAACCTTGTCCTACAAACAGCGTGGCTACCTTGAGTATGAAGTTGTCTTCCTAGAACCTTGTCCTACAAACAGCGTGGCTACCTTGAGTATGAAGTTGTCTTCCTAGAACCTTGTCCTATAAACAGCGTGGCTACCTTGAGTATGAAGTTGTCTTCCTACAACCTTGTTCCACAAACAGCGTGGCTACCTTGAGTATGAAGTTGTCTTCCTAGAACCTTGTTCTACAAACAGCGTGGCTACCTTGAGTATGAAGTTGTCTTCTGGCTGCAGCTTGAGATCGATGGCCGAGTGACGGCAGAGTTTCTCGAAGTCGACGTCGCGTTTACGGGGGACGTCGAGCGCGGGGAAAAGGTCGCCGATGAGCCCCATGAAGATGGGCGTGTCATCTGTCACGATCTTCGGGATGTTGAAGTCGCGCAGCGCACGCATCAGCACCTGCCGCAGGACAAACGTGTCATCAGATACCGCTAGCTGTACTGCTCCGCTTTTTTAGTTATTGTTGATTGATTGATTATTGGTGTTTAACGACGCACTGTTTTGACGAGTCGCTCTGTGGCACTGGTTTATAATGAAAGGGTGATGATGGACCTAACCTATGGCTAAGGGAGGAGGGGAAACCCGGTGCCGGCACGTAGCCTACTCCTGTCGAAAACCACCGAGGGGACCACCGGCTTTACGTCCCTTCCGAAGGACGGTACAACTCGAACGACAGAATTCCTCTGCTAATCCGTGCTGTCGAGAGGTTGACAAGCAAGGCGAGTGAAGTTGTCGTACTAACTTCAAACCCTCCGACCTCTCTCCCGAACAGAACTGATCATGTGCATGATATGCATGATATTTCCAACATTGCCAAACTGTTCGGTTTCACCAACTTGTAATCCCTATCTGCTGTTCCCTATCCGCTATCCCCAATACCAGGAATCAAGTTATCAAAAAGTCACGATTATACGGTGATGCACAAAATTGCAAATTTTTCTGTCAGATGAATCCAGTTCATAGAATATCCATCAAAAATATGTAGATAACTAACTTGCAGCAAACACAACACTTTGTATCTCGTGGAGGACGCACCTGATCTTCGGGCCGCTGTCGATCCCCGCGCTTCAACGCGCCAGCGACGACCAGCACCGACTTGATGGCGCGCAGCCCCCAATCGTAGTGGTCCTGCTTGGAGAGCAGCTCGCGGCACAGCGTGTACAGCGTGATGAACTTGCGGGCGAGCAGACGCGCCTCTTGGAAGCCCTCGGCCACCAGCATGATCTCGCAGATCAACTCGAAGTCAGGCACAACCTGCCGGGAAACCGGGGACTAGGCGTCAGGAAAAGTTGGACAGTGATTTGATGAATGCACCAATTCTGTTCAATCAATATGACTTCATGATTCCCACTCGGTAGAGCCAGGTGGAGCAATTTGGGTTGTGATTTTCCTAAAAATGATGTCAAAGTTTCACTCTACCAGTGGGTGAAATAATTGCAAGAACTAATAATTATTATCAATAATCATCTTTGTTGTTTAAATTGCTCAAAATGAATATTCTACACCAATTTTCTGTAGATATTTCAATTCTTTCAGCCTTCGGATCAAAAATTAATTCCTGTACAGTTCTGTGAACTAAAGACGTATTCCACGCAGAGAAAAATGATGTCAGATACCCACTGGACAAACTGCTAGTTTGGAAAAAATATAAGTTCTGCTAAATAACAAAGGAAGACAGGGAAATCACAACTTGAATTGCTCTGCCTGGCTTTAGCGAGTGGGTATCATGGCGTCATTTTGATTGAATTTTGATTGATTGGAATAGGTCTTTTGGCTGAATTCAAGGCGGATGAAACGCGCTCAGAGATTTTTCGGTTGGTTAACTACTTGGAGTTTCTATTCATGGAGCAGAGTTAGTGTAAACTTGGTGGTAAAACGTTATAGTAAGAATAATAATGATAAATAAAACCAATCGGTGTGTATGCGCGTTGGAGGATGGGCGAGCCTTAACCCAGGTTTAAGCCGAGGTTGGTAAAACCGGCCGTGTTACCTGGAATTCATGTAACCACCTGCTATCATGTATCGATGTTTAATTGAAATATTAGTTTCCTTATGGAGCCACAACCAAAAAACTGAAAAATTTACAGTTATTTACTTGTGCAAGCAATGTGGCTGAATGGATTTTGCTCAAAACCTTTACAGCACCGCGCTGAGCTGTGACGAACCTACTTGCCAAATTTTGCAAGGATCTGTCACCTTAATTCTGTTTATTAATTTACAATGAGATTTTGTCAAAGAACTTTTGTCAATGCTTTAATGGAACAAATTAAAGCGATCATCTACTCTCACCTTAGAAAAATCAACAGATTCAAACTCCTGCTCGCTAACATTAAAAACAAACATATGTTTTCTCCCCGTGTTGTGAAATTGAAGGATTTGGCTCCCTCGTTCAAGACGCTTAGTATCGCAAAGCCGGCTTGTCGTAGAGCAGAGACACCACTAGGAAAGGTTAGGTGAACTCTCCGATCGCAAAGCCGGCTTGTCGTAGAGCAGAGACACCACTAGGAAAGGTTAGGTGAACTCTCCGATCGCAAAGCCGGCTTGTCGTAGAGCAGAGACACCACTAGGAAAGGTTAGGTGAACTCTCCGATCGCAAAGCCGGCTTGTCGTAGAGCAGAGACACCACTAGGAAAGGTTAGGTGAACTCTCCGATCGCAAAGCCGGCTTGTCGTAGAGCAGAGACACCACTAGGAAAGGTTAGGTGAACTCTCCGATCGCAAAGCCGGCTTGTCGTAGAGCAGAGACACCACTAGGAAAGGTTAGGTGAACTCTCCGATCGCAAAGCCGGCTTGTCGTAGAGCAGAGACACCACTAGGAAAGGTTAGGTGAACTCTCCGATCGCAAAGCCGGCTTGTCGTAGAGCAGAGACACCACTAGGAAAGGTTAGGTGAACTCTCCGATCGCAAAGCCGGCTTGTCGTAGAGCAGAGACACCACTAGGAAAGGTTAGGTGAACTCTCCGATCGCAAAGCCGGCTTGTCGTAGAGCAGAGACACCACTAGGAAAGGTTAGGTGAACTCTCCGATCGCAAAGCCGGCTTGTCGTAGAGCAGAGACACCACTAGGAAAGGTTAGGTGAACTCTCCGATCGCAAAGCCGGCTTGTCGTAGAGCAGAGACACCACTAGGAAAGGTTAGGTGAACTCTCCGATCGCAAAGCCGGCTTGTCGTAGAGCAGAGACACCACTAGGAAAGGTTAGGTGAACTCTCCGATCGCAAAGCCGGCTTGTCGTAGAGCGGAGACACCACTAGAAAAGGTTAGGTGAACTCTCCGATCGCAAAGCCGGCTTGTCGTAGAGCAGAGACACCACTAGGAAAGGTTAGGTGAACTCTCCGATCGCAAAGCCGGCTTGTCGTAGAGCAGAGACACCACTAGGAAAGGTTAGGTGAACTCTCCGATCGCAAAGCCGGCTTGTCGTAGAGCAGAGACACCACTAGGAAAGGTTAGGTGAACTCTCCGATCGCAAAGCCGGCTTGTCGTAGAGCAGAGACACCACTAGGAAAGGTTAGGTGAACTCTCCGATCGCAAAGCCGGCTTGTCGTAGAGCAGAGACACCACTAGGAAAGGTTAGGTGAACTCTCCGATCGCAAAGCCGGCTTGTCGTAGAGCGGAGACACCACTAGAAAAGGTTAGATAAACTCGTTCTCCGACCGTAGCGTTCGCTCACCATGGCGCACGGACGGAACAACGCCTTCAAGTTCTCGGGAAGCTCCGTGCGTCCCGCGTAGCCAGGGTTCATCGTGATGAACATTCCCACCGTCTGGATCAGCGCAATCGACTCGCCCATGAAGTTGAACATTGTCTTCTTCATCTTGATCGCGTCCTGCACCGACTTCACCTGCAGACGGACGGACAGCCGAGTTCACAACGTTTTATGGACGCAAGCGTGATTCGTAGCTATCTGCTCATATACGCGTCACTTGGACGCCTTATATTTACTGTGAGAAAAAAAATGGAATGTACATTTCAGCCAGTGGTGTTTCACTAGAAAAAAGGTAGGAAAAAGGTGGGATATGGTAATTTTTTCAATGTCTGACCCTAAAGGGATTTTCTAACAACTTTTGTTTACGCTATTGTTGCAGCGACAGCGGCAACGTCTTCTTCATTGCTTTCACTTCTCTTATTTCCTACACATTCCTTATTTTCAGTCAATGAAACACTTGTCTTTAAATTTCCATTGCTGACTGCTGCTTTTGGCTCATATTTTACTAAACACGTACAGGCTAAGTTTAGTGGCTAAGTTTAGTTAAACTTCCAAATACATGCAACAACTGGTGCCAGCTATATTCCATTGAAAGCTAAGTTATGTTACGAATATTATCAAGCAGACGAAATTCATAGCAAGCATTAGTTCAATTTTGTAATATCCATGAAATATAGACCTACTGATCGTACCAGCCATTTGTTTTTAGCCTGGATATGTGCAAAATTTCTGGATAACTACAACTAGTGTATTTCTTAAAATGACAAGTGGATCTACGCTAGAATTTGGAGAAAAAGGTGGATACTGGATATGCACTGTAGACCCACCTAGTCCCCCCAAAACACCCCTGACTGTAACCTACTTTGCATTCTAGTATTTGCATTCGGGTTCGAAACAACCGACATCCGGACATGATTTAGGGGCGCAGTAAATTTCAGGTTCCGAGGCGATTTCAGGAGAAAATCTACCCGCGTGAGACGGTTAACCTGGCAAGCGGCAGACGTGGAGCCGAGTTTCCGGCACGAGAGTTGCGTGTGCGCGAAGCAAGCCGACCGACCTGTACGGACACGACGGACAGCACTTCCACCGAGATGCGGTTGAACTCGTCGAAGCAGCCCCACGCCCCCGTCTGCGCCAGCCCCTTGTAGATGTTGCCGCACGACTTGTAGTCCATCTGCTCCGAGCAGTTGAACACGTAGACCATGACTCCCATCGCACGGCCGAGGTCCTTGGTGGTCTCCGTTTTCCCTGCAAAGTTCAGAGATCGATCGCATTCGTAAGACCTTCGTAGACGTTGCCAAAGACGCAGGTCCGTAAGCTTTTACACTCCGTTTGATTTAATAACGCCAATTTAGTTGTTATTTTGACTATGTAGGGATCCACCCCGCCTTGTTTTTGTTTTCATATAACAGTTGAGTTTGTATTGCCACAGAGACAACACCAGACAACATCTGTTCCAAGCCGTTGATCTATTGTCGGCGGTGGGAAGTGCGGTTAGAGGTACCTGTCATGGCCAGGAAGTGCGGTTAGAGGTACCTGTCATGGCCAGGAAGTGCGGTTAGAGGTACCTGTCCCGGCCGGGCCCGCCGGCGCCCCGCCCATGATGAGATGCAGTGACTGCGTCAGCGTGATGTAGCAGCGGTCCGTGAGCGGCGTGATCACCAGCCGCGGCGTGTTGCCCAGGTACTCGTGCTGGTAGCGGAACTGGGCGTCGCAGATGTTGCAGAAGCAGTCCTTGATTTTCTCGTCCCACCTGGAACGAGCCGCAGCCGCAGCCGTCAACATCGGCGGCATCGAATGCGGGAAACGCTCGTGGCCGACCCGGCTGACCAGCTCCCAGTCCGGAAAAGATACTCGTTTGTATGTCAACTGTGAGTTGACGCTTGAGATTGAGCATCAGTGGCAAACAAAGGCCCCTCGATATTACGTGAGATGACGTAAGTAACGTTGTGTTAACTTGTACCTAGATGGCTGTGAGCTGCTTTAACTTCACCCCACGCTGACGATTCTGAGCTCAACAACGCTATGTCGGCAAAGTTTCCTGCATATTTAGTAAGATATTTCGTGCTTATGGCGTTATGATTGTGTTGCATCGAAGTATGAAGCAACGGAAAGCCATATTCAGTAGTGATTAACCCTACAAATTTATCGAAGCCTTTTGACGTTTGTGCCTTGGTCAAAGACGTATTTGTAAACAAAGCGGGACATTCTGAGCGATGCTGACCTGTGCCTGAGCTGCGACTGCCACTGAAACGCAGCCCCCGACTCCACCCTCATCAAGATCATCTTGGCGACGACGTCACGCGAATGCACGTCGATCGTGCAGATGGTCATGATCTTCTGGCGGTCGCCCTTGCTCAGGTCGCCCAGCAGCAGACTGATGAGCGTGAACAGCTGCAGGATCTGCTTCTTCTGGTAATCCTTCACCGCGTTCTCGTAGCCCTGTGTTCGGAGGAGCAGGACGGTTAGTTGTAGGAAAGTTTACCGTTCAAAGCGTTGCGAGCTTGGCGCTGTGGCGTTCTCCAATCGGAGTCCGAGTTCGGAGCGTTGTGAGCTTTGAGCTGTTGGCGTGTGATTGCAGCATAGTGTCACTAGATTCACCACCTTCTATGTTCATTCACAGTCCTGTTTCTATCTCCATGGAGCCACGTTATAATCGGGGTTAGTCGAGTTGTTGGCGTGTGATTGCAGCATAGTGTCACTAGATTCACCACCTTCTATGTTCATTCATAGTCCTGTTTCTATCTCCATGGAGCCACGTTATAATCGGGGTTAGTCGAGTTGTTGGTGTTCGATTGCAGCATAGCGTCACTAGATTCACCACCTTCTATGTTCATTCATAGTCCTGTTTCTATCTCCATGGAGCCACGTTATAATCGGGGTTAGTCGAGTTGTTGGTGTGTGATTGCAGCATAGCGTCACTAGATTCACCACCTTCTATGTTCATTCATAGTCCTGTTTCTATCTCCATGGAGCCACGTTATAATCGGGGTTAGTCGAGTTGTTGGCATGTGATTGCAGCATAGCGTCACTAGATTCACCACCTTCTATGTTCATTCATAGTCCTGTTTCTATCTCCATGGAGCCACGTTATAATCGGGGTTAGTCGAGTTGTTGGCGTGTGATTGCAGCATAGCGTCACTAGATTCACCACCTTCTATGTTCATTCATAGTCCTGTTTCTATCTCCATGGAGCCACGTTATAATCGGGGTTAGTCGAGTTGTTGGTGTTCGATTGCAGCATAGCGTCACTAGATTCACCACCTTCTATGTTCATTCATAGTCCTGTTTCTATCTCCATGGAGCCACGTTATAATCGGGGTTAGTCGAGTTGTTGGTGTGTGATTGCAGCATAGCGTCACTAGATTCACCACCTTCTATGTTCATTCATAGTCCTGTTTCTATCTCCATGGAGCCACGTTATAATCGGGGTTAGTCGAGTTGTTGGTGTGTGATTGCAGCATAGCGTCACTAGATTCACCGCCTTCTATGTTCATTCTTAGTCCTGTTTCTATCTCCATGGAGCCACGTTATAATCGGGGTTAGTCGAGTTGTTGGCGTGTGATTGCAGCATAGCGTCACTAGATTCACCACCTTCTATGTTCATTCATAGTCCTGTTTCTATCTCCATGGAGCCACGTTATAATCGGGGTTAGTCGAGTTGTTGGCGTGTGATTGCAGCATAGTGTCACTAGATTCACCACCTTCTATGTTCATTCATAGTCCTGTTTCTATCTCCATGGAGCCACGTTATAATCGGGGTTAGTCGAGTTGTTGGCGTGTGATTGCAGCATAGCGTCACTAGATTCACCGGCTTCTATGTTCATTCACAGTCCTGTTTCTATCTCCATGGAGCCACGTTATAATCGGGGTTAGTCGAGTTGTTGGCGTGTGATTGCAGCATAGTGTCACTAGATTCACCACCTTCTATGTTCATTCTTATTTCTTAGTCCTGTTTCTATCTCCATAGAGCCCAAAAACTTGAAGAAAAAATTTCAAGTCCATTTCTAAGCCATTCAATAAATTCCAAATAAACTTTCCAGATTTATTACACCTTACAACATGATAAATGTTTTCAGTGTTGTACGTTAGGTTATGCGCTAGTAAACAATGTATTTATGTTGCTTTTTCAATTTTTTCCAGTTTTTTTCCAATTAAATGAATTCTGGCTCCACCTATATTGAACCTTGAAGGTTGTTTGATCAGCATCACGCCAAAATGAACGCGCACCCACAACACGACTAAAGCAGGCTCGCAACTCAAAACTGACTCGTTTACTTTTACTTTTACTTTAATTTTCCAGCAGAGATTTGGGATTTAGATTTTTGTTACAATTTTCAATATCGTTCGCCCACAAAAATTGCAAGAAAGCTCTCGCGACTCAATTCTTGCCAGGATTCGAACCCGGTTCCTTTGGATTATCAATCCTGTATCGAAACCGCTCGGCTGTCGAGACGCGATGTACGCTGGGAGATTTTTTGGGTAACGGACGATTGGTGAACGCCGCCTACCTCTTCCAGGCGTGCGAACGCCAGGTTGACTTCGGTGGTCCACCAGATCTGTGTGCCGCAGAGCGCTGGCTGCGCCGGGTAGTCAAACAGCCAGCTCTCGCGCGGCTTCTCGTCGTACGAGACCACCGCCTCGCCGAAGCAGTAGCGGCACGTGCGACGCATCGCTTCCGTTACGCGGTTCAACCAGATCTCCACCTGCGAGGACAGCAAACAACCAATGAGCAAGGAAAAAACACTGAAGAAACAAGGAAAAACAATGAAAATACAATGAAAAACCAGGGAAAAACCACCTCGGAAGTAGACGAGGGTGAATCTAAGGGAAGCATTGGATCCTTTGTGTGTGGTTCATCAGATTTCCATCTTTGAGGAGAAAAAACCCATGAAAAACTACCCCTAAATGAGGGTGGAACAAACAGACACATCAGATCAGTTAGATTTCCATGCCCGGATTCAGAAAACCGATGACGAACGGCTTCTAAACAACGGTGATCGAAGGGATGCGTAACTATTTCAATTCTTGTAGGTACAATAGAAATTCTTTTTAAATTTCTTGTATAATTTTTGTTATTAATAAGGAAAAGGTTGACGTGTAAGAATTTGTATCGACTATTCTTCACACCTAAACACAAGCTAGCCAACTAACTAGCATTATACGTGCAGTATAAATATACCTAGACCTAGACCTAGACCTAGACCTAGACCTACACCAACTACCCAACTAGCTAATAGCTCTCCCAAAGAGGCAAGGTGCTTGTAGAAATATGAATCTACTTTTCTTGAGACCAGTACACAAGCTACCCAACTAACTGACAGTGATTGCTCTTCTAGTGCGGAAATATTCGTGAAGAAATATGTATCAACTATTCTTGAGACCGGTACACAAGCAGCAAGCTCTCCTATCAAACGCGGCAAGATGGGGAAACAAGACGAGCTCCGGGCGGTGAAGCATGCGCCTACCTTCCCGCTGCAGTCGCACACGCCGAACAGGTCGACGTACTCCCCGTCCTTGGCGAACATCCCCTTGGCCGTCTTCGTGTTCTTGCCGCCCTCCTGCGTGAACTTGAGCTTGGCCACCGAGTCGTAGAGCTTGATAAGGTGGCGGGCGACCAGCTCCGGCTGGTTGCCGTTGGACAGGATGTCCAGCAGGTCCGCGGACGACACGAAGTAGAATCTGCCGCCGACACAAATAACACGCTACAGAGGTTAATTGATTGATTGCTGGTGTTTAACGACACACTGTTTTGACAGCTGGCACCGTGGCGCTGGTCTAAAATGAAAGGGTGATGATGAACCTAACCTATGGCTAGAAGGGAGGAGGGGAAACCCGGTGCCGGCACGTAGCCTACTCCTGTCGAAAAGCACCGAGGGGACCACCGGCTTTACGTCCCCTCCGAAGGACGGTGCAACTCGAACGACAGGATTCCTCCGCTAATCCGTGCTGTCGAGAGGTTGACAAGCAAGGCGAGTGAAGTTGTCGTACTAACTTCAAACCCTCCGACCTCTCTCCCGAACAGAACTGATTGTGTTTATTTAGGTCTAGTCTATTTAATTGAACAACAAGCCGGTCCGTTCACTGCATCATTAATACCAAAGTGATGCGGAAGAAATTTGGGATGCAGGGATGCGAAAGATACGCAAGGTAACACCAAATAGGGATACAAATGGGATGAGGTTGTGTGTAACTTAAAAGCTCCGTTTCGAACACTAGCCCTCCCTGCTGAAAAGTACGCTCCCCCAGTTGAACGGTAGCATGGAGATATTTGGTGAGAAATTGGTTTCACCGGTGGAAGCTTACACCAGTAAGCAGTTGAGCAATTGATAACCAACAGTTAAGTCCATTTGGGGTGTGATTGCCATATCTTCCTTGGTTAATAAGCAGAGTTACAACACAATAAAAGATGAGACTTCCTAACCCGATGTTTGTGTGCCCAGCTTGACTTGGCCTGACCTACGCAATTCTTACGCTCATCCATGAAACAATCTTAAGCCCCTTTCACACGGTCACATTTTTCATCAAAACCCTTGTACAGCAGTCCGTAACATAAACATTGTACAAGGTTTTGTCTGACGGATTTGATGAAAAATGTGACGAC
Source organism: Nemurella pictetii (assembly GCA_921293315.2). Lineage (NCBI taxonomy): Eukaryota > Metazoa > Arthropoda > Insecta > Plecoptera > Nemouridae > Nemurella > Nemurella pictetii. The sequence continues at coordinate 11,054,261 of OV121126.1, forward strand.
CTTTTACACGATACAATAATCATTGCATCACATTTATTATCACAGCAGGCCATGGAAGTGATGTCAGTTGACATTTCAGAAAAAAATTAGAGTGATTTTTTATCCACTTTCGTCAGACGTCAGGTATGGTTGTGATTTCTATTTAAAAATAGACTTTTATCAACTTTTAATTCATTTTAATTGCAGACATTTCAAATTTTGCACTGCTCACTGACATATGCCGCCACGACTTTTTGAAAAGTTTGACGTCGCGCAATCTCTGATCTCTGATTGGCTGCATTCCACACAAGATGTGATGGAAATAGAGCCTGGGCTATCGGAAAAAAATGTGCCACAGTCTGCCATACAAGACTTTTGTGTGACGGACTGCTTTGCAATGGACAAAAATGTGACCGTGTAAAAGGGGCTTAAAAGTGTTCACGAACCCCTAGTCAGACACAACAACCGATATCACAATATCACAAGCAAACGTATAACAACCTGGGATAGGCGAGCCGCTTCGTTTCGAGATACTCGGCCAAGGCCTTCTCGCAGAGCGTCAGCTGCTTCTGAATGAAGTCGAGCCGTTCGTAGAGCCCCGGCTTGTTGGTGCCCTTCACGACGTTGGGCGTCTTGTGCAGGTCTGACATCAGCTCGCGGAACGCGCGATCGACTGCGTCGAAGCGTCGAGAGTCTTCCGGCAGCTGCGAGCGGATGTCCTCCGAGCCGATGAAGATCGACTCGAGGTGCATCCACGTGCGTTGCACTTCGAACCAGATGTTGATCACCTGCCGTCGAATCATCAACATCGCACGTGTCGGTATGATTTAGTGGACGGCAATTGCTCGTAGGTACGTTACCCAGGGTAAAATACTATCCAGAGAGAACAGACTCAACAGTTTGGCCATTTTCAGAAAATATATTGCGCACGAACTGGGTTCTTGAATGCTAAACTCCCAAAGCATGCTGGAAACACCGGTTCTCGTGAGATCACCGAAGTTAAGCAACATCACGCTGAGTAAGCTGTTTGATGGGTGACCATCATGCAAATGATCAGTTCTGTTTGTCTGAGGATTCACAAACTTGTTAATTTTCCCAAACATTTTCAATCAAACCAATATATGGACCATGCTTTAAACTGTTGATTCGTTGTTAGTCGGAGTTTCGACCGTTGATAAAGCAGGCAGCACGGTTTCGAAACATCGGGAAAAAGATCGAGTTTGCCAGCTCAGCTTTCAATTTCCTGGTTAAATAGCTTTTCGTAACCAGTCATACTGACAGAAATAATGTACAAGAAACACAGAAAAGAAAACGTGTATCTCGTGGGTGTGGCTTGCCTGGTCTGCGTTGCTGAGTTTCTTCTGCCAGTCGGAGACTTCTTCGAGGAAGAACGCGATGAACTTGGAGCCCATCATGTTCTGCAGCTGATTCTGATTGTCCTCCAGGATCTCAATCAGGTCCTCGTTGGCTCGCGGCACCGTGCACTTTGTACGCTGGTGTTGCTGTGGGGAGAGAGCAGGGAGTTAGCGGGGAGTTGGCGGGGAGTTGGCGGGGAGTTGGCAGGGAGTTGGCGGGGAGTTGGCGGGGAGTTGGCGGGGAGTTGGCAGGGAGTTGGCGGGGAGTTGGCGGGGAGTTGGCGGGGAGTTGGCGGGGAGTTGGTGGGGAGTTGGTGGGGAGTTAGCAGGGAGTTAGCAGGGAGTTGGCGGGGAGTTGGCGGGGAGTTGGCGGGGAGTTGGCGGGGAGTTGGCGGGGAGTTGGCGGGGAGTTATTTGAGGGGAGTAATAGTTATATTGGTTATATAAAAGGTGATAAATAGTATAGAATATAGTATAAGGTAAATAAGGTGGTGGTTATTCAGCTAAGCCAGTACCTACTAAATAATAGGGGGTAAGTGGGGAGTTGGTCGATAGTTAGGGGGGTGTAAGTGGGGAGTGAGTAAGGAGTGAGTGGGGAGTTAGCACCGTTTGTGACGACTCGAGACCAACAGAATTGGGTTTGCGCAAGCTTGCTACGTTGGTGCTGTCTTAGTGCTGAAAGAGTGTCAAGTTAGGGCTGAATTGATGACAAACTAGTGCTGAGTTCTGTTGAGTTAGTGCTGACCTAGCGTTGACTTACTGTTTCCTCGCCTTCGGTCTGATTGTACGTGGATTTCGTCCTTAGCGGCTAAGAATGATCGTTACCAAGAAATCAGAGGCAGTAATCTAATCTCAGACAAGGGGTTGTGGGACTTTCAAGTAGGGTTTCATAAATAACTGACAATTAACAGAGGCTTCGTGAATTTATTTTGTGTCGTGAATTCAATTTAGTGAATTGTAAATTATTTACACTAATTTAGTACATGTGTATGTACAAAGCTGAAAGCAATGATAGAATAGACAGAATAGCTAGAATAGCTAGAATAGCTAGAATAGCTAATAGCTAGAAGGACAGCCAAATCTATCAAGTTTATCTCATTACACGAATACAGTAAAAGGAAACTGACTGGGGTCAAATTTACAGGGAAATATCAAATTTTTCTACGGTTAAACTACCAAGATTTTTTGAGAAAATTGGTCAAGTTGTTTATTTATTAATTATAAAAAAAGTTTAAGTTTTCCAGAACACCTTATGATAAGCATGGGCTGGGAAAAATTGTAGGATGTCACAGCTCAAAGCTCGCAACGCTCCGAACTCAGGCTCTGATTGGAGAACGCCACAGCGCAAAGCTTGCGACGCTCCAAACTCAGGCTCTGATTGGAGAACGTCACAGCGCAAAGCTTGCGACGCTCCGAACTCAGGCTCTGATTGGAGAACGCCACAGCGCAAAGCTCGCAACGCTCCGAACTCAGGCTCTGATTGGAGAACGCCACAGCGCAAAGCTCGCAACGCTCCGAACTCAGGCTCTGATTGGAGAACGCCACAGCGCAAAGCTTGCAACGCTCCGAACTCAGGCTCTGATTGGAGAACGCCACAGCGCAAAGCTTGCAACGCTCCGAACTCAGGCTCTGATTGGAGAACGCCACAGCGCAAAGCTTGCAACGCTCCGAACTCAGGCTCTGATTGGAGAACGCCACAGCGCAAAGCTCGCAACGCTCCGAACTCAGGCTCTGATTGGAGAACGCCACAGCGCAAAGCTTGCAACGCTCCGAACTCAGGCTCTGATTGGAGAACGTCACAGCGCAAAGCTTGCAAGTAGCTCTTGCGACGTCAACGACTGGAGAAACGCACCTCAAACTCGAACTCCATGGCCGACCAGGTGGCGTTGAGCTCCTTGAGCACCTTCTCCATCGACATCTCCTTGACGGACTTGTCCACGATGTTCTTCACCTCGTCTTCGTACTCGTGCAGGTTCAACGCCAGCAGGTCGTTGAGCGTCGTTTCGGCGTCCATCACAAACCGCACCTGCAAGCGTTGGTCAGGTCAGGTCAGGTCAGGTCAGGTGAGGTGAGGTGAGGTCAGGTCAGGTCAGGTCAGGTCAGGTCAGGTCAGGTCAGGCTGGTCAGGTCAGGTCAGGTCAGGTCAGGTCGTGACCGCGACTCCGTCAGGCGAAAAGATATGGGTTCGAATGCCGGTACAGTTTTTTCAATTCACTTTACTATCTATTACCCACTAGAGCAGTAAAAAATTTGGTGTTTTTTATTTATTTGTATTTTCTTTTATGTTGGGTTGTTTTTTCTCTGCAGGCCAAACACCTCGACTGATTTTGATGAAATTTTATGTATCCCTTTCTACTCATTCAACTCGGACTCTGTACTATTTTCAGCAACTTCTATTAACAAATGTTTCCAAAAATCATTTTTATTCATTATTCAGTATTTATTCTATGTTCATTCATAGTCCTGTTTCTATCTCCATGGAGCCACGTTATAATCGGGGTTAGTCGAGTTGTTGGCGTGTGATTGCAGCATAGCGTCACTAGATTCACCACCTTCTATGTTCATTCATAGTCCTGTTTCTATCTCCATGGAGCCACGTTATAATCGGGGTTAGTCGAGTTGTTGGCGTGTGATTGCAGCATAGCGTCACTAGATTCACCACCTTCTATGTTCATTCATAGTCCTGTTTCTATCTCCATGGAGCCACGTTATAATCGGGGTTAGTCGAGTTGTTGGCGTGTGATTGCAGCATAGCGTCACTAGATTCACCACCTTCTATGTTCATTCATAGTCCTGTTTCTATCTCCATGGAGCCACGTTATAATCGGGGTTAGTCGAGTTGTTGGCGTGTGATTGCAGCATAGCGTCACTAGATTCACCGGCTTCTATGTTCATTCATAGTCCTGTTTCTATCTCCATGGAGCCACGTTATAATCGGGGTTAGTCGAGTTGTTGGTGTGTGATTGCAGCGTAGCGTCACTAGATTCACCGGCTTCTATGTTCATTCATAGTCCTGTTTCTATCTCCATGGAGCCACGTTATAATCGGGGTTAGTCGAGTTGTTGGCGTGTGATTGCAGCATAGCGTCACTAGATTCACCGCCTTCTATGTTCATTCATAGTCCTGTTTCTATCTCCATGGAGCCACGTTATAATCGGGGTTAGTCGAGTTGTTGGCGTGTGATTGCAGCATAGCGTCACTAGATTCACCACCTTCTACGTTCATTCATAGTCCTGTTTCTATCTCCATGGAGCCACGTTATAATCGGGGTTAGTCGAGTTGTTGGCGTGTGATTGCAGCATAGCGTCACTAGATTCACCACCTTCTATGTTCATTCATAGTCCTGTTTCTATCTCCATGGAGCCACGTTATAATCGGGGTTAGTCGAGTTGTTGGCGTGTGATTGCAGCATAGCGTCACTAGATTCACCGGCTTCTATGTTCATTCATAGTCCTGTTTCTATCTCCATGGAGCCACGTTATAATCGGGGTTAGTCGAGTTGTTGGTGTGTGATTGCAGCGTAGCGTCACTAGATTCACCGGCTTCTATGTTCATTCATAGTCCTGTTTCTATCTCCATGGAGCCACGTTATAATCGGGGTTAGTCGAGTTGTTGGCGTGTGATTGCAGCATAGCGTCACTAGATTCACCGCCTTCTATGTTCATTCATAGTCCTGTTTCTATCTCCATGGAGCCACGTTATAATCGGGGTTAGTCGAGTTGTTGGCGTGTGATTGCAGCATAGCGTCACTAGGTTCACCGGCTTCTATGTTCATTCACAGTCCTGTTTCTATCTCCATGGAGCCACGTTATAATCGGTGTTAGTCGAGTTGTTGGCGTGTGATTGCAGCATAGCGTCACTAGATTCACCGCCTTCTATGTTCATTCATAGTCCTGTTTCTATCTCCATGGAGCCCAACAACTCGAGTAAACTCGAAAGTCGATTTTCCGTGTGGCATAATTGAAGATTCTACTCTGTGTTTGTTACGTTTGTTAAAGATGAGTAAGCTGTGTAGTGGTCCTTAGTCAACGAAGGTTCATCGATATTCCCAACCAACTGTAATAATAAAGCTAGAAGCTATGCAAGAGTTGAATATAACGTTTAGCCACTGTTCTAGTGTTTGATTTTGTGTTTTTCAAACACCGCCGCCTGGATTTAGTTTCATGAGCTGGTTGAATGCCTCTACAAAACCAAAACTACCACCACTCAACAACCAAAACCAACAAGTTACGGTACACAATTCGTACAGTGATATTTGCCAACAAAACTACAGACAACAGATCTAGGAAACACCAAAGTATACGTAGGTACAAGTGAAATAAGTTCCAACTGCTTCCTCTATTTTGCCCTTAGTGTTTGTGTTGATCCCATTCTACTTTTCAATTTGTCTACGTTGAGGCCAACATGCAAAAGGTGAATGGAAAGTAATACGTCAAGATAATAGTCGATAGAATTTTTGATATAGCTTGCATGTTGATCGAACCAAACATCTCACCAGGATGCAGGAAACTCTACCGAATTAGCATTGCTGAGCTCAGAATGGTGAGCGTGGGGTGAAGTTAAAGCAGCTCACAGCCATCCAGGTACAAGTTAACACAACGTTACTTACGTCATCTCACGTAATATCGAGGGGGCTTTGTTTGCCACTGATGCTCAATCTCAAGCGGCAACTCACAGCTGACATATTAAAGAGTATCTTTTCCGGATGATAACTGCATTTGTTTACTTTAACTTCACCCGATAACTTCTCCAGACTTTGCCGAGAGTTTCCTGCATCCTAAAGTCTGGCGAGATGTTTGATACAATTAACATTTGCCTAGCAAGCTTCAGGAAACAAACACTTGATAGATAATGCTTTTCAAGATAGGAAACGTGCGCTTCTATTGCAAATTGGCTTTTGGAAACCGTGTAGGTATCAGCTATATGTTGCATCACAATCGGCATGCAAGAGAGAGCTGAGTTCCTACCGTAAACCTTGTAGGGAGCCGATCCAGACACTGTGGCATGTAAGAGCAGGTAACAGCATGTAGAGCCAGATTGCACTCATTTGAAATTACTTTAAATTTACTTTGAATAGTTTGTTTTTTTCAGAACGTTCAGAGCCTTTCAGTAAGTTGCAAATAAAAACGATAGCGATGTCTTCGTGTTTCCTGAGAAAAACATTTCCCGAAATATTGTTTGAAATTGAGTAAGGTGAGTCACTGAAGTGAGAGCGACTGGATAAATGAACCAGCGGTGTCACAATCTTGCAATAGCCCAAAACCGGCAGTAGCGAAAAAATAATTAATCCTTCCTCTCGCCACTAGACTTCGCGCCTGTTTTACCAATTATTTTCAACTCTGAGTTGAGATATGAATTTGCACATGGTTGGTTGTTGCCAAGCTATTTAGCTCAAGTTACATTTCAACTTAAGAGTTGAAGTGATAGACTTCAATCGGTAAGACCGCCACGAACAAAATGAGCTCAATAACTAACGAAACTTCTGCCGAGGAACGGAACGAACCTTCGTGGCGGCCATCAGCTGCTTCCAATGACGGTCCCTGATTGCGGGATTCTGCAGCTCCGTGACGGCTCGTAACGAAGTCAGCAGATTCTTGATCGTCGCCTCGAGCATGATGTACGTGTCCCACGTTCGCATCTCCTTGTCGAGCGCTGCACAAAACACGGGCTGTTAGTCGCACAAAGATTTGTCACAGAGCGATTCTATTCTAACGGTTACCTTCAAAGTAACGGTTCGGAAACAAATCCCTGTTTGGCCCCGTGAGCGTTGAGCTGTGGCTTTACCAGCGTCCTTATTAATTAATAATAAACAACTTCACTCACGTCATCTCACGTAATATCGAGGGGGCTTTGTTTGCCACTGATGCTCAATCTCAAGCGTCAACTGACAGCTGACAGATTAAAGAGTATCTTTTCCTGATGATAACTGCACGCGTTTACTATAATTTCACCCCGGTCCACCAGGGTCTCCACCAGCGCTTTGTCCCTCGATTTCACCAAGAGTTACGTTTAAAGTAGAATTTGGATGACAGTTTCGTACCGCGTATCTCCTTGCTGAACTTCTTGCACTCGAGATCCATGGCCTCGACGTCGATTCTCTTCCACGGCGTCGTGCGCCACTCGTCGATGCACGAGACCACGATGTTGCGGTAGTCCCAAAGTTGCTGCAACATTCAGGCGTTCGTAGTCACAAAATATACGATTATTTACAAAACTAGGTGAAATCTCTTCTAATCGGGCATTTTAAATGTTCTTACCTGCTTAAATACACCTCATTCAATAAAAATTCAATAAAAATGACGTCATAACTCATAATACCTGAAAGCCAGGCAGAGCAATTCGGGTTGTGATTTCCTTATCTTATTTTGATATTTAGTAGAGCTTACTAATATTTTTTTCAAACTGGTAGCACGTCCAGTGGGTATATGACGTAATTTTTCTCCAAGTGGAATAGGTCTTTTATAGTTATATTATGTTTGACAGCACAGCTAATGTGCACCTTGTTTATATTCCACAAAAAACACAAAAAAATCTCTCACCATTAGTACTAGGTACTGCAACTATCTTTGAACGTAGATTAGCACCCATGCAACCCCTTCACAAGTATTACCTTGAGCAATAGTGTGAATTTAATCCTAGGTGCAAATACTCGCACAAAGACCGGACGGGCAAGGACCTGGATTCGCATCCCGGCACGGATGTAGATTTTAGAATTGATATTTCGTTACCTTGAGCATCTTAATCTCCTTGCGACACATCTTGATGGCCTTGTAGTCCGGCACGTTCACTTCAAAGAGGTACGCCTGTTCGCCCAGCTTGGTCATCTGGTCCTCGTACTCGACGATGGCCAAGTTGGTCTTGTCGAGGAAAGCGTAGATGTCGGGGCAGTCGAACCTGCGCAGCGGTCAAACGTTCAACGTCGCGTTGACTTCCGTGAAGCCTACTTTATCAATCACCTCAGCTAGAGTTTATAAAGCAGGCAAGTCGACTGAGAAGACAGCAAAGCTTTTCCAAACGTAAGGTAAAGATTGAGTTTGGTAGCGTAGATTGATTATTGGTGTTTAACGACACACTTTTTGGGCAACTGGCCCTTTGGCACTGGTCTAATGGCGTCGGTGAATGAAATGGTGATGATGAGGGTGATGATGAACCTAACCTATGGCTAGAAGAGAGGAGGGGAAACCCGGTGCCGGCACGTAGCCTACTCCTGTCGAAAATCACCGAGGGGACCACCGGCTTTACGTCCCTTCCGAAGGACGGTGCAACTCGAACGACAGGATTCCTCCGCTAATCCGTGCTGTCGAGAGGTTGACAAGCAAGGCGAGTGAAGTTGTTGTACTAACTTCAAACCCTCGACCTCAGAACAGAACTGATCATGTGCATGATGGTCACCCATCCAACACCTGACTCAGCGCGATGCTGCTTAACTTCGGTGATCTCACGAGAACCGGTGTTTCCTCCATGCTTTGGGAGTTTAGCATTCAAAAACCCAGCTAGTTCGCAATATGTTTATTGAAAATCGTGTTTGAAACGACCCACCTGAACAACTGCAGCTTGCGGAAATGCTCGCGATACTGGACTTGCTGGATGTCGAACAGCGAGATCTTCTTGCGGATGCGCGTGCACTGGGCGGTCATCATCGGCGACACCTGCTGCTTCACCGTCACCGCTATCTTCTTCGTCGTGTTCCACTTGTCGGGAAGCTCGACCAGCTGCCAGGGACATGGAAGTCCAGGTTGTCTCGATTCGTGATGTCGATTCGATTCGAAATCATTTCATACTTATCATTTCGTGCACTTTAGACAATTTCTATGAGGTTTTCTACAAATTTACACAGTTTATTCAACGTTTTCTACAAATTTATACTGTTTTTCCAAGGTTTTCTACAAATTTAGTCTGTTTCTACAAGGTTTTCTACAAATTTAGTCTGTTTCTACAAGGGTTTCTACAAATTTAGTCTGTTTCTACAAGGGTTTCTACAAATTTAGTCTGTTTCTACAAGGGTTTCTACAAATTTAGACCATTCCTACAAGGTTTTCTACAAATTTAGTCTGTTTCTACAAGGTTTTCTACAAATTTAGACCATTCCTACAAGGTTTTCTACAAATTTAGTCTGTTTCTACAAGGTTTTCTACAAATTTAGTCTGTTTCTACAAGGGTTTCTACAAATTTAGTCTGTTTCTACAAGGGTTTCTACAAATTTAGTCTGTTTCTACAAGGGTTTCTCATATTTAGTCTGTTTCTACAAGGTTTTCTATAAATTTAGTCTGTTTCTACAAGGGTTTCTAAGTCTTCAGGTCATTTCTACAAGGTTTTGAACATACTAATACCGTGTTTACAAGGTTTTCTACACAGTAATAACGTTTCTGCAAGGTTTTCTAAATATCTAGACAGTTTCTGCAAGGTAGGGACTCACGTCGACGTAGACCTCCTCCTCGAACTCGACTCCGTACGTCTTGAGCAGCTCGATGGTGCCGGCGAGCGGCTCGAACATGTCGTCGGTGGCCTGCTGGCGCTGGCGCACCTTCACCAGGTAGCCCATGACGCGCAGCAGCGCCTCGTAGTCGTCCTCCGCCACCGGCTCCGTCAGGCCCTTGTCCGCCTCCAGGCAGAACTCGGTGAGTTCCCGCAAGCTGCACGCAGACACTCGGGTTAATGTTGGGACGAGATAGGCATCAGGACAGGTAGCTTTTAACCATTTAATGCGTTTGAGACGGTTTCTGCAAAGTTTTATATATAATTAAACCGTTTCTACAAGGCTTTCTATTTATTTAGACCGTTGGTTTGACGTTGGGACGAGATAGGCACCAGGACAGGTAGCCTGTTAGGCGCAAAATCATTTCATACGTTTCAGACGGTTTCTACAAGGTTTTCTACATGTTTAGATCGTTTTTACAAGGTTTTCTACTTTATTAGTTCATTTCTACAATGCTTTCTACATATTTAGACCAATTCTACAAGGTCTTATAAATAACTAGACCGTTTCTACAAGGTTTTCTACATATTTAAACCATTTCTAGATGGTTTCCTAAATTTCCGCGGTTTCTCCGAGGTTTTGTCGGCAACGACAGCAACGACGGCACGCACCTCTCTATGACGTGCTGCACGAGATGCTGCTTGAACAGGTTGCTCCACTTGCAGACGGTGTTGAGCAGTCCCTGCTTGAAGGGGCGCATGTCGATGCGGAACCAGCCGGACACCACCTTCTCCGTGTCGAGCTTGCCCAGCTCCTTGTAGAGGTTCTCGTAGTAGTCGATCTGCGGCCCGGCGGGGAGAGGTTAGCGGAACGAGCGGCGCGATTCCACGCCACGCTCGCCGTTACGCGACTCGGCGGCGTAGACGCAAACCAACGCGCAAATATCCGTTTCTAAATTTGTATCCGCACCGGGAGTTGAACCCAGATCATTCACTGTGTCGGGCCAGGTATTTAGACCTGTTCCACTCGGAGAAATATGACGTCAGACACCCACTGGACGAACCACCAGCTTGAAATTAGCTCTGTTAAATAACAAAATAAGATAGGGAAACCGACACCCAAATTACTCTACCTAGCGTTAGCAAGTGGGTATCATGAAGTCATTTAGATTGAATTTTTATTGAATTTTTATTGAATTTTTATTGAATTTTTATTGCATGGAATAGGTGTATTAGGCTACACAAACAACCGACTTTCGAGTTGAGTTGAGTTATTTGAGTTGTTGGGCTCGATGGAGATAGAAACAGGAGTGTTTTTTATTATTTGGATTGGATATTTTGTTTCTAAAAACAAACAGCTACCTACCGTAAATGGAACGAGTATTTGCATTTACGTTTGAATCAACGACGACAAACAGACCTGTTCTTTGAACATGGCGCGCGTCGGGGACACTTCTTTGAGCAGCGGATTCTCGTCGGTCGACTTTTCGAGCAGCTCGAGCTCTTCGGGGCTGAGGCCGTGGCCGTACTTCAAGAACTGCTGCAGGTGCGTCGCGCGGTCGTCCATCCACAGGTACGAGTACTTCTCAAATCTGCAACCGCCCCAAACACCAAACACTTTACTAACACTCAGTGTTTAGCCCAATTTTAGCACGTTCCTTTTCAGAAATAAACTAAAAAAGAGGACTCATTGAGTCATCATTAGTGTGAATTTAATTCTAAATGCAAATACTCGTCGCATGAACAATAGATAATGGTTATTAGAAACAAAATATCAATTCCAAAATTTACATCCTTGCAGGGATTTGAAAGAGTGCCAGACAGTGCCTGTCCGGGACGCTGCACTAACCAATTGTGCTACACGGACAACCAACTGTAAAATTGATGTTAAGTTTATTTGAGTTGTTGGGCTCCATGGAGATAGAAACAGGACTGTGAATGATCATAGAAGGTGGTGAATCTAGTGACGCTATGCTGCAATCACACGCCAACAACTCGACTAACCCTGATTATAACGTGGCTCCATGGAGATAGAAACAGGACTATGAATGAACATAGAAGGCGGTGAATCTAGTGACGCTATGCTGCAATCACACACCAACAACTCGACTAACCCTGATTATAACGTGGCTCCATGGAGATAGAAACAGGACTATGAATGAACATAGAAGGCGGTGAATCTAGTGACGCTATGCTGCAATCACACGCCAACAACTCGACTAACCCCGATTATAACGTGGCTCCATGGAGATAGAAACAGGACTGTGAATGAACATAGAAGCCGGTGAATCTAGTGACGCTATGCTGCAATCACACGCCAACAACTCGACTAACCCCGATTATAACGTGGCTCCATGGAGATAGAAACAGGACTATGAATGAACATAGAAGGCGGTGAATCTAGTGACGCTATGCTGCAATCACACGCCAACAACTCGACTAACCCCGATTATAACGTGGCTCCATGGAGATAGAAACAGGACTATGAATGAACATAGAAGGTGGTGAATCTAGTGACGCTATGCTGCAATCACACGCCAACAACTCGACTAACCCCGATTATAACGTGGCTCCATGGAGATAGAAACAGGACTGTGAATGAACATAGAAGCCGGTGAATCTAGTGACGCTATGCTGCAATCACACGCCAACAACTCGACTAACCCCGATTATAACGTGGCTCCATGGAGATAGAAACAGGACTATGAATGAACATAGAAGGTGGTGAATCTGGTGACGCTATGCTGCAATCACATGCCAACAACTCGACTAACCCCGATTATAACGTGGCTCCATGGAGATAGAAACAGGACTATGAATGAACATAGAAGGTGGTGAATCTAGTGACGCTATGCTGCAATCACACGCCAACAACTCGACTAACCCCGATTATAACGTGGCTCCATGGAGATAGAAACAGGACTATGAATGAACATAGAAGGCGGTGAATCTAGTGACGCTATGCTGCAATCACACGCCAACAACTCGACTAACCCCGATTATAACGTGGCTCCAAGGAGATAGAAACAGGACTATGAATGAACATAGAAGGTGGTGAATCTAGTGACGCTATGCTGCAATCACACACCAACAACTCGACTAACCCCGATTATAACGTGGCTCCATGGAGATAGAAACTCAAACAGGACTATGAATGAACATAGAAGGTGGTGAATCTAGTGACGCTTTGCTGCAATCACACGCCAACAACTCGACTAACCCCGATTATAACTTTGGGTAGACCCTGATTCGTTTAGTTTCCCAAGACCCCCCGTTACATCTATCGTAACGGCGATACCCAAGACCATCGTAACGACAAGACACGCGATTCAACGGCGGCGATGGAATGAGAAGAGCGGGGCTCACATCTTGCAGTAGTCGACGACCTCCCTGCGTCCCATGCGCGACCTGTTCAGCGTCTCCTCCTTCATCTCCATCAGGTCGGGGTTGCCCTGCAGCTCGTCCAGGTAGTCCAGGGGCGTCTCGTTGGACACGCGCGGGATCAGCGAAGTCATCTGCTCGATGTCCGTCATGTGTTCTGCAATCCGTCCGTTTCGCTTTTCTCTATGGTCTTGAAGAATGAGCCTTCGTCGTTGTTACAACTGGTAAAATGTCTCGATAAAATCACAGTGTTGAACTCTACGGCTCTGTGAGCTGAGTACGCTCCATGATCTTAAAGAAAGAGTCGTCTTTGTCGTCGTTAAAACTTGTAAAATGTCTCGATAAAATCACAGTGTTGAACTCTACGGCTCTGTGAGCTGAGTACGCTCCATGATCTTAAAGAAAGAGTCGTCTTTGTCGTCGTTAAAACTTGTAAAATGTCTCGATAAAATCACAGTGTTGAACTCTACGGCTCTGTGAGCTGAGTACGCTCCATGATCTTGAAGAAAGAGTCGTCTTTGTCGTCGTTAAAACTTGTAAAATGTCTCGATAAAATCACAGTGTTGAACTCTACGGCTCTGTGAGCTGAGTACGCTCCATGATCTTAAAGAAAGAGTCGTCTTTGTCGTCGTTAAAACTTGTAAAATGTCTCGATAAAATCACAGTGTTGAACTCTACGGCTCTGTGAGCTGAGTACGCTCCATGATCTTGAAGAAAGAGTCGTCTTTGTCGTCGTTAAAACTTGTAAAATGTCTCGATAAAATCACAGTGTTGAACTCTACGGCTCTGTGAGCTGAGTACGCTCCATGATCTTGAAGAAAGAGTCGTCTTTGTCGTCGTTAAAACTTGTAAAATGTCTCGATAAAATCACAGTGTTGAACTCTACGGCTCTGTGAGCTGAGTACGCTCCATGATCTTGAAGAAAGAGTCGTCTTTGTCGTCGTTAAAACTTGTAAAATGTCTCGATAAAATCACAGTGTTGAACTCTACGGCTCTGTGAGCTGAGTACGCTCCATGATCTTAAAGAAAGAGTCGTCTTTGTCGTCGTTAAAACTTGTAAAATGTCTCGATAAAATCACAGTGTTGAACTCTACGGCTCTGTGAGCTGAGTACGCTCCATGATCTTAAAGAAAGAGTCGTCTTTGTCGTCGTTAAAACTTGTAAAATGTCTCGATAAAATCACAGTGTTGAACTCTACGGCTCTGTGAGCTGAGTACGCTCCATGATCTTGAAGAAAGAGTCGTCTTTGTCGTCGTTAAAACTTGTAAAATGTCTCGATAAAATCACAGTGTTGAACTCTACGGCTCTGTGAGCTGAGTACGCTCCATGATCTTAAAGAAAGAGTCGTCTTTGTCGTCGTTAAAACTTGTAAAATGTCTCGATAAAATCACAGTGTTGAACTCTACGGCTCTGTGAGCTGAGTACGCTCCATGATCTTAAAGAAAGAGTCGTCTTTGTCGTCGTTAAAACTTGTAAAATGTCTCGATAAAATCACAGTGTTGAACTCTACGGCTCTGTGAGCTGAGTACGCTCCATGATCTTAAAGAAAGAGTCGTCTTTGTCGTCGTTAAAACTTGTAAAATGTCTCGATAAAATCACAGTGTTGAACTCTACGGCTCTGTGAGCTGAGTACGCTCCATGATCTTGAAGAAAGAGTCGTCTTTGTCGTCGTTAAAACTTGTAAAATGTCTCTATAAAATTGCCTCGTTAACTTTACGGCTCATGGCCCTTACCTAGCGCGGTCAACAAGCTGGTATTGAGGCAGTGCTAGTGAAAAAACGGTTATCCCTATCCTTTTAACACAGTAATACCTGGTGCTAGTGTAAGGCCCCCATGCGCTACGTACGCTCCATGATTTTGAAGAATGAGTCTTTGTCGTCGTTACAACAGATAAAATGTCTCGATAAAATCACGGCGTTAACTCTACGGCCCGACGGGCAGGGCTGGCTACGTACGCTCCATGATCTTGAAGAACGAGTCTTCGTCCTCGTTGTTCTCCAGCGCCGGCTTGAAGATCAGGTCGGGTTCGATGAGCTGCAGCGAGACCTCGAGCAGCGGGTACGGCGGCGGGTCGCGCGTGCCGTCCATCTCGTCCATGAACAGCGTCAGGCTGGCGCAGACCAAAACACCGTCACCACCCGCGTTTATCACGTCCGTCGATATTTATCTTACAATCGAGATGATAACAGAAGCAACCGACAGATTCACACCGTGGATGGTGAGTTTTTATCTGGGCTGACTTGATGGACGTTGTAATTTCGGCCCTTAGCTGGCTAACCTCCAGATCAAAACTTGTGTTTGAAACGTACTTTTACTGCGTACGGTTTGATTGCTATCTTCCAGTTGGGAATATAACAAAAGCAACCAGTAGGTTGTCACTGTGAAGATGAGCTTATCATCTTAAGATGACTTTATGAAGATGAGGTTAGTCACTTGACTGGAAACTTGGGCTCATCTCCAAACTCATCTCCACGGTGACAAACCATCTGTAGCTTCTCTTTGCTTCCTGACGGCAAGATAAATAATTAACTGCACATCGTAATTTCGGCTCCTAGGGCTGGATGCGAGTGTTAAGAGGCCGCAACGACCCAATTCAAGTAGAAATTTGGGACTTTTGTAGGCACCGAAGGTACTTTTTGACAGGCAAAAGGGGCGGGATTCGTCCACGCGTCTCACTGTGACGGGTCTGTCCACAGTATCTTTGGGTCTGTCCCTTCATGGTTGTAAAAGTTTTGAGCATATAATGGTTTTCTTCCCAAAGAAACTTACGGAAAAAGGTTTTACTGCCTGACTATATGTTTATAGCGATAATTAAAATAACTAATAGATGGAATATTACATATATATCTTTACGTGTAGAGGTGGGAGGTTCACGGTGAGAACTTCAATTACGTGATCACAATACAGTTCGAATCGTCCTCCTACCACAATTATCACGATCGGCACCAAATTTTTATTATTTTATTGGGAGACTAATTTACTAATGCTATTTTTTTTATATACTTCCTCGAACTGTGTCTGAAATGACATTTTCATTTTTAAAAGCGATGCTACGCGGGTGGATCGAGATGATTATGGTAAAGGATGGGCATGTCAGGTCTGCTAATATTGATAAATACACTGATGTCAGACAATAAATTAATTTATCAGTTATGTCAGTTGTGTGCCAGTTTACAACACAGCGTTTCTTCTTTTAATTTTCTGCTTTGCCTGCTTCGCCGCTGCAGCTCTCTGCGCCTCCACGATGTAAGTCGGATCTTTGATGTCGGCGACGAGCAAGCTAATCCCGAACTGCGGGTTTACCAACTCGGGAAGGTAGCAATTCAAGTAGAATCTGTGGAACAACGTAGAATCACATTGTGTTGAGTTTCTTCATACAAATGATAACTTGCTCTTTCAATATTTTAGATTTTAGAATATTGTAGATGCTTACCTCCGTAATTGCGATACCATATGTGACTCCCAAAACTCATCGTCGCGTTCGATTATCTCGTACGAGAGCCAGTGCTTTGTGTACAAAACGAAGTAGCACTGCCTTCGTTTTGTTACGTGCAGCTGGCCCTGTACTTGGTAGAAATAATTACTGTTTTTCTTCAGCAGTGGCTTGTTGCCGACCAAGTCGCAGTAAGGCAACTGAAAATAGGAAATATCCTTAGTTTTATCTGGCTCTTTTGAAACGACCAAAAGTTCGAATTTTTAATGCAACGCCCGTATATCTTATCTATACCTTCTTGTTCTTATGGGCGTCCTGAGGTGTCAGGAATGGGTCGGCCGAAATTGGGCATTTCACTTCGATGATAGCGTCATCGCCTACGAGACCATCTGCGAAAACATAAATGGGACAGAAAATATATTAGCTGTCGATACGAGTAGACATTTCAGTGCTTCAATGCAGTACTCTCTAAATAGTTATGAAATAAACAAACAAACCTGGTGAAGCTCCAATAAATGGATATTCTTCGTCAACGAAGAACCCGCAGTCTTCCGCGACTACTCCGTGTTTCAGCGCCATCGCCTCCTTGGCGATGGGCTCGTTGATCACGCCGTGTTCCATGGCTGGCGTGGAGACGTGCTTGTATAACATACCAGCCACGTTCACTCGGCAAGATGTGGTCTGCCTCATCTTGCACACCTTGCCGAACCACGACGCCGTCACTCGCTGTCGCTTCGCCTGGAACCAGAGCGGGCACTTCGCCTGGAGGACTGTGTTGCGTTCCAGCTCGGTTCTCTCGTCGGCAGAGAGCTGGAGCCCGGCCAGAAGGGTGGTCTTTCTAGCCTCGATCTCTTCGACAGTCAGGACGACATGGTTATCGCGCTCCTGGAGACCGTAGTGTTCGTCAACTCCATGGGCGGACGTCTTCTGCTTTTTGTAGCGCCGCTCAGGGTGCTCGGCACGACGCTTGCGGTTCGCCTCCACTCGCCGCTCGTGACGGACCATTGACATCTTCGTGTGCAACCCGGGACTCTCGCCGGTCATGGCTTTGTGGACGCGGCTGATAGACTGCCCGGGGTGGTTGAACGATACAACAGCCAATTCGCACCTCGTCTGGTAGCTGCCACGCAGAGCGTAATTCACACGGCGGCCTCCGAGGAACTTGTTCACATGGCTGTTGTAGTGCTCGGCAGGGTTGTTGGAGAAGTCCAGAAGAAGGCTGTGGGCATGGCGAACCACACACCAAGTGATTGTGCTGGTAATTTCCTGCAGAAGGCCACACTCCTTCATGGCAGGGACCAGGTTCACCTCCCCTTCCTGAGATCCCAGGCAGCCGAACGCGCGCTCGTGGCACCTATCGTGCGACCCGAACACGTGGTAGGGGGCGTTTAGCAGGTCTCGTTTCAGCTCGGCTAGGCGCGCGCTAAGCGTGCCGTCCTGGTCCTTCCTCCTCTTCGAGGCCGTAGTTACGGCTGTCCGGAGGCGAATGACGCTATTCTTTAGCGCAAGTCTCAGATCTGGGGGGAAGCCAGCTTTGGTTCTTTTGGCGATGTCATAGAGCTTCGTGCAGAAGTTTCGTTTCAAATGATTGCGGCATTCTATCTTCTGGACCGTCACGTCCAGCCCATACGGCATTTTTGCTAAAAGACGGGCGTGCACGCTGCTGTCGCCGTCCCCTAAAGAGATATGAAGTGAATTGTTAGCTCTTATAATATGACGCAAGAAACTCGTACTATATATGTGATTGTATCAATAATATCATGATAATTAAATTAAAGTTTAACTCACCGATAAGTTTGTCGTACACGAGGCCATGCATGGTTAGGCTCTGGGCAAACCCCTCGGCAATGATATCAGCCTCCATGCTGGTTGAACTTTTTGACCAGTTCAAAAAGCAACGGTGCTCGGGGGCCTCCTCGCTCCTGGTCTTTGCCCGAGCACAAACGCAGCAGTAGCGATTTCGTACGCTCATAAATAGAACGCGGCCGGTGAAGAAGCCCACGATGACCGCCTGGAATCATTTTGTGTTTGTTTTATGTCATTGTATCACAACAATTGAATGATAGCAAGTGAATAAGAAAGTATATGAGAACTTACCACACCAGACAAGGCATCGTATTTGGTTTTATAAGACTTTTTGCTCCACTGGCCGTCGCCAATCACCACACACGTGGGTCTGCCGTGTATGTCAACATTTAGCTGGGCTTTGGCAATGGCCAACTCCTCCTTGCCTGCGTCCTCCATGGCTAGCCAGGCCGCGTCGTGGATGGCGCCAGCAAGAAGGGCTGAGTATTTTGAATATGTTTGGCCCGCCATGCACGGCATATTCAGAGCTGCAGCATACTGGGAGAGCTGCGAGAACCCTCCACCGGACTCCACCGACGCGTGGACCAGTTGTTTGTTTACCGGCGCCTCCCCAGGCGTCGCGACGTCGTCGGTTGATATTTTGGAGCTGACATTACACATCCTGCACTTGAATGTGTACGTAGAAACGAAGCCCTGGGTCCGTTCCTCTGTCAGCGTCATGTCCAGGAATGTGCACTCGAAAGGATGATGGCGTTCAGCCATCACTTGACGGAATAGGTGACCGATATCAACAATTCGGTAACCCGAGACACTCGCGTCCTTGCCCTCCCATTCATTGGGAGTGGCTGTTATTTGTAATTGCTCTGTTATCCTGAAAAATAACACCCATTTTACGTGAGTATTTTCTCTTTTATTATCTTATTGGTCGGTGGATTAAAAATGACAGATCAATGTATTGTTTACTTGGAGCAACTTATCATTTGAAACTAAATTCGATAAGCCTAAAATTTAACTTTATATTTTTAATTCGAAATAAATATCACCACTCGCTCCTTTTAAACACACGCGCCCATAAAAAATTGTTTGCATGTTTACTCACTCTATGTTGTCAACTTCCATGTTGGCGCTTTCGCAGAGTGTCGCCTCTTCCTCGGTACTCTGTTGTAAGAAGCCAACCCCACCGACGTGCATTTCTTCGGTGAAGCTATTTACATTGAAACTGAAATTAATTGGGCGTCGAATATACCCTAAATAATAGCAATATTTATTATAGCACTAACAGTATCATTAGTCTAAAAGAAAGGTCGTTTTTTGCGTACCTTGCCGAGAACGGAAGCCGGACTCCCCGCCGACTAGGTCCAGGGCGCTGGCTCGACGCGGAAGTCAGAACAGGGGACAAGACCCAGGCTGGAGGTTTTGTCTCGCTTCCGCGTGTCGGCGTCGAATGAACCCTACAAAGTAAAATGCCAAAACACGTCTATAGTTTCTAGCTATTATCTTTCCTCGAAGTTCGTATTAGAACTAGGAACTTTGCAACTTACTTGTGACATTCTGTGACTGGCAAATAATTTTCTTTCTTTCCGCCCTCATCCTCAATCTGGCCAGAGGCGACTTCAATAATTGACACATTGAAAGTCCCAGACTGGCTGTCTACAGACTGATTAGGATCGGCTGTACGCTGCTGCTTTGACAACATACTGCAAGAAATATACATACACATAAACATCCGAATCCTTGCCATCGGCGGTGGAAATATTTCGTTTCATGTAAATAATTAGTTCCATGGGAGATGGGAATCCATGGGAATTCCATGGGAACTGCACCAAGTTGAAATTTATAATCACTATCAACTCACTCCTCTCGAAGACGTTTCTTTTCGGCGTGGTATTTGGCAAGAGGGTTCTCTTTACCTTTCTTCCTCTTTTTCGGTTTCGACAGAAATCTTCTTGACTTCGGCATGGCTGTATTATATCAGCACACGTGTACACTTGCCCAAGATTATGCACAAAAATGCACAAGAAAACAATATATTAATAAAACTATATATACAACAATCTATTTTATAATATATACCATATAGTAAATAGTATATAATATATACTATTTACTATATACTATATACTATAATATGCTATCGGGAAAGAAGAGCGGGAAGACAAGAGAGAGGTGGATTGGTGTGATAAGAGAAAACTTGTAGGAAAGGAAGATGAGTTGCGAGGAGGTTGATAGAGGAAGATTGTGGGAAGTTGTAAAACGGTAAAACGATGAAATGCGCTGAAAGGAAAAAGAACGAAGCGTAGGATGATGGGGAAGGAAGTGAATTTAGCAGTGAAGAAGACGCTGTGAAATCGCCAGGCTTGGCAAGCCGGATTAAAAATAACCCGAGACGCCTGAGATGAAGAAAACTTGACCCTGTATTTAAAGGAAAAAATAATTAAGATATTAGAATATTATAATATAATTTTTCACTGAAAACACTGAAAATTAGGCTGATCTCAGTAATATGCAGTGACAGACTGTTCACGAACTACAACGAACGCTGAAGATAAGATAGTCGACTGCTCTCCTCCAAAGACAGCGAGTTTCTGCTGATTTTGGGAAAAATATCGGAAATTTTCCTTTTTTCAACATCTGGCGTCCAGATGATTCAAGAAAAATAGCTAAGAAGTGGTAAGTTTCAGAGCCTTTAGCCGAAGAGCCGACAATATAGCCACATGATATTTTGACAACATGTGGCATTGGTATAGAGCTTTTCCCAGGGATCACCGAGGTTTTATTAGGAACTAAGATTAGTGCCGAAAACATAAAAATTCATAGGTAATTGGTCCCATGTGTTGATATAAATGCAGCTTTTCAAAAGTCTGCCAACCAATCTCCTTTCTGGTGCCGATCGCTAAAACTGTTACGATTTATAAAACCGATTACGCGTTATCAATATCACCTTGCTTCCACGTTGCTTCTATAGATTGCATCTCATCTCATTGGTTTCATCCCATATAACTAGACATCGCTAGCCATTCATATTTTTCGAGAGTCAGACACAGATGATTGGAAACGTTCTGTTAAAATTTAAAAGTGAAACGTAAAATCAAATCTATACTACAAAAACCTAGGCTATGGCCCAGACGAAGCAATGTGAATGAGCGTGATTTTAGTGAATAGGGATGGCCGGCACCCTCTCTCGGGCTACCTGCTAGAGCTGGACAGACCCCATGCACATGCGACAGTTCGTTAGAGAGAGAAAACGATAGTTTACCGTTAACTTCAAAAAATGTGTGGACCTTCGTTGCCCGAGCACAGTGGACCAACCGCCTAATATTAACGAAGAAATAAGCAAAACCAGTCATACTAATTCCACTCTACAGAGCGTAATTTTGGTCTGAAAAATTGGTAAAAAATACTGCACGTAGACGACAAATCATTCTTCGGTATCTAATCGCATCACCTTGGCATCTTTTTTCGCTTGGCGCACTCAAGCCAGTATAGATGGGTCCCGTTCTAGATTTTTTTCAAAGTGTCCCAAATTTTTTGAAAAATTATGAAGTATTTTAAATCAATAAGTGTTTATTGAAGAGTACGCACAAAAAGTTTCAACGTTCTAGCTTAAGAACTGTTCGCACAGGCGCGACAACAACGAACATCTACAAAATCACCCACTGGAGCCGCCTCTTAAATAAAACGTTTAGCCACTGTTCTAGTGTTTCATGCTGTGATTTTCAAACACCGCCGCCTGGATTTACTTTCATGACTTGGTGACATCAAAATGGAGGCCATTCTTCGAGTATGACCTTATCCTTGCAATTATCAGTCACCGATTTACCTTAATTTCTAGCTGCATTAGTTGATAAGTGTAATAATAAAGTAGCTAGTAAAATGCTAGAAGCTATGCGAGTGTTAAATAAAACGTTTAGCCGCTGTTCTAGTGTTTCATGTTGGGATTTTCAAACACCGCCGCCTGGATTTACTTTCACGGCTTCGCAACACGTTAACGGCGGGCATTTCTAAAGCGCGACCGAATCCCGGATGCACTTTGCCGCGATGTCTGTGGACCGAATCCCACGCACCTGATCTCGATGGCGTTGAGCAGGTTGCTGTTGACAATCTCGTCGATGTAGTCGATGTACGCCTGCCAGCGTTCGCGTCTCAACTCCTCCAGCCGTGCCAGGTCGGCCAGACGTTCCTCCTCGAGACGGACCAGCTGCGTAGACAACCGGTTGTCAGGTTAAAACAGTGCCGGAGTCACCATTAACCTAACAAACATGGCCAACTTCCAGCCCGATAAGCTGCCCAAGCAACCGGGTGACCGTCACGAACATAGCTTGCAAACGTGGACAACTCCGGGATCCATCTCAACCTCCGACTCTAGTTATTAGTACGGATGCTGGCAGTTATCCGCTTAGCCGGGTCGGTTACAGTTAGTGCTTTGCATACAGCTTTAACAATCTGGATAGTAATAAAGAAAAAAATAAAAAAAAAGGAGAGTACACACAAACTGCCACAAATGCCTTCTCCACCTCCCAAGCGGCTGGCTGGAGTGCCTTCCTCAATCTCCCCCCCCCCCCTTACACCCAGTAACTAGAGCCGAGTAAGTCATCTTTGTGGGAAAAGGTTCCTTGACAAATGATGTCTTGTTTCACTGCACTGTTTATACATATTTGTCGGTGTAGGTGGGAGGCAGTAGGATGCACCCTTCCTTGACGTTCCAAAATGGTTTGTTTTTTGCTGATAACGAGGATCGATTCCACTTGTCCGGATTATTCCTGAGCCGGCCATTAACCTAAAGAAACGGGTATAGAGCCGCAAATCATTCAGAAAGTACAGCGACTGTGATGGCTATTATACTGTCTTAAAAAAAAATTGGCTAAAAGTTTACTCCGATTTGGTTAATTTTCAACATCAACTCAGAGTATTTGCTTCGCCTGGCCACAACTGGTTACTACCGTTAACCAAACAAACCCGACCAGGCTGTGTACTTGTCGGTTTTGCTCCGTCTTGCTCCCGGCTTCAGGAGTCCTCAAGATGTCCACGCCAACGTGGACAAAACGTCGACCAACGTCCTTTTTAGGACCAAACGTCCGTCAAACCAGAGCAAAACCGACGACTAAACAACCACCATTCCGTGGCTCTCAACCACTCCGTCATGCCAAACCTAACAAGACCTCGGGACCTTACATCCGACTGAGCAAGTTATTGTCATTCCCGAGCCGGCCATTAACCTAACAAACGTGACTCACCTCAGGATCTATCTCCGGCTCCAGCACGGGCACGGGCTCGGGCTCAGGCGACGCGTCCTTCTTGCCTTTGGGCGTTCCGGGCCTTGTCGACGCCGCCGCCGCCGCCTTCTTCGCCTTCTTGGCCGCCTTGGCCGCCTCCAGCCGCAGCCTCTCCTCCTCTTCGGCGAGACGCAACGCCTCCGCCGCCTCCGCCAGCCGCAGTTCCTCCGCCTCCGCCTTGAGCCGGCGCTTCTCGGCGCGGTGGGCTCGTCGCGCTTGCTGCGCCGCCAGCGCCTCTTCTTGCTGCAGGCGCCGTAGTTAAGCAACGTTTTAACAGGTTTAAACGACGTTTCAAGACATCATACGACGCTTGACCACATAAAACACTCGGACAAACATACCAAATTATGCCTTGTCAAACATAGCATCATTTGGTGTGCAATGGCACACAGGCTTGTCAAGCTGTCATCACACCGTGGTCTGACCGTGTCGCTTGCTGCTCGAATCCAAGCGGTCGGGTGCGCAATGGCACACAGGCTTGTCAAGCTGTCATCACACCGTGGTCTGACCGTGTCGCTTGCTGCTCGAATCCAAGCGGTCGGGTGCGCAATGGCACACAGGCTTGTCAAGCTGTCATCACACCGTGGTCTGACCGTGTCGCTTGCTGCTCGAATCCAAGCGGTCGGGTGCGCAATGGCACACAGGCTTGTCAAGCTGTCATCACACCGTGGTCTGACCGTGTCGCTTGCTGCTCGAATCCAAGCGGTCGGGTGCGCAATGGCACACAGGCTTGTCAAGCTGTCATCACACCGTGGTTTCACCGTGTCGCTTGCTGCTCGAATCCAAGCGGTCGGGTGCGCAATGGCACACAGGCTTGTCACACTTTTTCTCGGCTATTATTGGACTTTATTGGACCCACCTCTGGCGTGAGAACTATCTCTTCTTCCTCTTCTTCCTCCTCCTTGGGTTCGCCGTCCTCCTCGTCGGGGGTGTCTTCATCGCCGGACGAAGGCGGCGTGTGGATGATGTTGTGGAACAAGTCGTAGTTTTCGGCGAGAATTCGCTGCACTTCTTCGCCGGTCCGAGTCACCTGTTCGTACCTGGAACAAACGAGCAACGATGTCATCAGTACACCTATTCCATTCAATCAAAATTACGTCATGCTACCCACTCGCTAAAGCCAGGCAGAGAAATTCGGGTTGTGATTTCCCTGTCTTCCTTTGTTATTTAGCAGAGGTAACAAATATATTTTTTCCAAGCTGGTAGTACGTCCAGTGGGTATCCGACGTCATTTTACTCCGAGTGGAATAGGTCTATTGGCTGAGAATATGAATGGATCTACTGGGCGGGATGTTAATTTTTTCAAGTTGAGATGATATGAGTGTTCAATTGTTTCATTAAAAAAATTGAATAAAGTTATCAAATCTCCGTAACTAACAGAGTTGCACTGCTGGCAACGATTTTTGAATGGATATTATTAGTATTAAGTTTCTAATAATTCGAAAACAGAGCGTTTCAAGAACTCTGAACACCGAAACCTTGATTTTAGGAGAATCGGTGAAAAACAAACGCTATCATCGCGGCGGGGGTATCATTTAGACGTGCATGGACTCACCTCTTAGCGACGCGATCGGCCCGCTCGTCCAGGTTCATCAACGCGTCCATCTTGCCGCCGCGCCGTTCAAACAGCGGACTCGACCACGACAGGAACATCTCGACGACGTCGGCCACGTTGTTCTGAGCCTGCTGCACCCGATCTTGCAGCTTCGTCACCAGCGTCAGCAGCGACTCGATGTTTTCCCAGCTGTCTGCAAGGGAACACGGCGCCGTAAGCAAGGGAACACGGCAAGGTTAGCAAGGGAACACGACAAGGTTAGCAAGGAAACACGGCAAGGTTAGCAAGGAAACACGGCAAGGTTAGCATGGGAACACGACAAGGTTAGCAAGGAAACACGGCAAGGTTAGCAAGGAAACACGGCAAGGTTAGCATGGGAACACGACAAGGTTAGCAAGGAAACACGGCAAGGTTAGCAAGGGAACACGACAAGGTTAGCAAGGGAACACGACAAGGTTAGCAAGGGAACACGACAAGGTTAGCAAGGGAACACGACAAGGTTAGCAAGGGAACACGACAAGGTTAGCAAGGGAACACGACAAGGTTAGCAAGGGAACACGACAAGGTTAGCAAGGGAACACGACAAGGTTAGCAAGGAAACACGGCAAGGTTAGCAAGGAAACACGGCAAGGTTAGCAAGGAAACACGGCAAGGTTAGCAAGGAAACACTGCGCCTTTAGCAAGAGGAACGGTGCATAGAACTTGTGTTTTTCAGTTTCTTAGCAAGTTGTTAGTAAGCTTTTATTAGTTGCTAGCTGTGTTAGTTTGTAAATTAGCTGTGAACGCTATTATGTGCATGTGTAATCGAAATTTTGCTATAAACTCCAAGCTAACGGCACGAGTTAGTAGTGGTCATTGTTATGTGCATGCGTACTCGAAACTTTACTATCGACGTCCAAGTTAACGGCATGAGCTAGTTGGGAACGCTGTCGTGTGCATGTGTGCTCGATATTTAAAGTCGACGTCCTAGCAAACAGCACGAGTCGGTTATGATCAAGCCTAAAGCGATGCCCCAGCCGTCGCCCACCGACCTTCCGAGTTCCAGTCCAGCTCGACGCAGTGCTTCTCCACCAAGAAGTCGATCGCGGCCACTTCGTCCGATATGATGTCGAACTCGACGGCGCTGCATTGGTCGCGGATCCGATTGTAGCGTCCGATCGCCTCGTTGAGGTTCAGGATCCACAGGTGCAGTTCCTTGGCGCGTTCGAAGAGCGCCACCGCCGTGGGGGGCAGGTCCTCGAAGTCCATCATCTGCAGGTAGCGCACTTCGCGGAGGGCGGCCACCAGCTGAGGTGAACAGGAAGCGGGGTTAGCGTTCGTTCTAGCAGACACTCGCTGCATCTACGCTTGGTATTGATTATTACAAACTACGTGTCCAATCCGAAATGTGTATCTGTGTCAGGATTTGAGCCCGGATCTTTCATCTGTCCGGGGTTTGACATTATCCAGTTATGCTAGACGGACAACTGACTTTTGAGTGGATGTTAAGTTTATTTGAGTTGTTGGGCTCCACGGAGATAGAAACAGGACTTTGAATCGATGTTGAGTTTGTTTCGCAAGGCTAGTATACAAAATACATAATCAAATCCCGGCTAAAGCCAGGCAGAGCAATGCCGGGTTGCGATTTCCCTATCTTCATTTGTTATTTAGCAGAGATAATCAATATTCTTGTTCCAAACCGGTGGTACGTTCAGTGGGTATCGGAATTCATTTTTTTCTGAGTGGAATATGTCTCTTGGCTGGGATAATGAATGTATCGACTGAGCTATGTTAATTGTTTCAAGTTGAGATGATATAAGTGTTGAATTATTTAATTAAAAACATTGAATAAAGTTCTCATCTCATCAAATCTCAAAAACTAGAGATGCACTGCTGGCTAGTATTTTGTAATGGATACTTCTACTGATATTAAGTTCCCGACGTAATATTCCTCCGAGTGGAGTGAATTAAAGTCGCGCTTCCCGGCTCACCTTATCGTGGAAGTTGAGCGTGACGAGCATGGTGACGGGGTCCCTCTTGACCAGCGTCAACGCCAGGTTCTGCTCGATGTCGCCGGGCACCGTCTCCGCCCACCGCGCGTACATCGCCGCGTCCAGCTCGTCCAGCATCCCCAGCATCTGGACCGCCTTCCGCCGCGCGTTCTGGCACCCGTCCGACGCGATGATGTTGTGCTCGAGTTCGTCCAGGTAGGCGATCGGCGCCGTCACGCGGTGCCTCAGCTTGCGCGACCACGTCAGGCAGCCGGCCAGCTGCGGTGGAGCGCGCCGTTAAGCGGGGTTATGGGAGGGCTGAGCGTTGTTAAGCGGGGTTATGGGAGGGTGGAGCGTTAAGCAGGTTACGGTGGTTACGGGTAGGGATGCCTTCGGTGGGCGACGTTAATGTCAGCCAGAGTAAACTGTGCCTGGAGTACAGTCTGTTTTGAAATGCACTTGACCTAACCTGTTCATTTCTAGCAAAACTTGCACTATATTTCCGTAATCGACTCGGTTAACCGGATACCCGCCGGCATTCCTAGTGTTAAGGCAGATTCACAACCAGCTTAGCAGCAGCCGTTCACGTCAACGTAAACTTAATGAAAATGCGCACTTCTAAAACTACCGTCGTAGCCGTAATAAATAAGCCAATCGGATTGCCGCTGAACCAGCGCCATTTTTTCGGCTTGTTTACATCGGTAATTACCTCAAAAGCAGACGATGAGCCCGATCGTTCATCCTTGAAAGCCTCAAGAGAAAATATTAGCTAAGGCTAATCTGACAGCTGACTTGAAACAAGAATCCACCGCCACTTGACTCGACTCACCATGGAAATCCAGCAGGCTGTGGAGAGAATGAATCGCATCTCATTGCTTCTCCTTACGTCAAACTTAGACGTAGACGTAAATCTTTGTCTCGGTCAAACACTTAGACTTCGGTGCGTAAAGCTTAAGTTATTAAGTTTGCTGTGAACGCTCTCATGCGCATGTGTACTAAATATTTAACGTTTATGTCTAGGTTTACGGCATAAGTTGGTTGTGAAAGGACGTTTAATGTTGACTTTGATGTTCCTGTTCCAGCTGTGGCAAGACTTCCACATCCCGGAGCAAGTGTTTGAGACATTGTAGGGAGTGAAAAAACCATAAAATTTACGGCATGAGTTGGTGGTTAATGGGCCTTAACCTTGTTCGCTCGGCACTAGTAGGAAACCTTCAAACGCGACTCTCGCTCCACCCCGGCGTCGATAAAACGGTAACTCCCTCACCGACTAGCTAAAACCCGTGTCGAGTCTAAGACACGCAGAGTTTCCTCCGCAAGAACGGCAAGACGTTGGACCAAGGCGTTGGACGGCGACGCTAATTTCACTTGCCGGCGGGAAGTAGGTGTCGACCTCCATGTAGCCGTTTGCCCGGCTGAACTCCATGTACGCGTCGAAGATCTCCTTGCAGTTCTCCATCTCCTCGTCAAGCAGGTCCACGATGATCTGGTACTTGTCGTCCACTTCCGTCGCAATCAGGTCTCGCTCCAGGATTGACCCGCCCACTTGCACCATCTGCCCGAAACAAGCCCACAGTGGGACCGATTTACTATCTTTATTATTTATTGATTTACATGGATTTGTACATCACATGCCATTTCGAAGATTGATTGCCGGTGTTAAACGACGCACTGTTTTGACAACTGGCCCTGTGGCGCTGGTCTATAATGAAAGGGTGATGATGAACCTAACCTAGTCTAGAAGGGAGGAGGGGAAACCCGGTGCCGGCACGTAGCCTACTCCTGTCGAAAAGCACCGAGGGGACATGGCTATAGAGATCAGTGGGAAGACATGATAAAGTGGCTCAATACGGCATCAAAGTCTCGCTGTACGAAGCGCTATCCAGGCTATAGAGATCAGTGGGGAGACATGATAAAGTGTCTCAATACAGCATCAAAGTCTCGCTGTACGAAGCGCTATCCAGGCTATAGAGATCAGTGGGAAGACATGATAAAGTGGCTCAATACGGCATCAAAGTCTCGCTGTACGAAGCGCTATCCATGGCTATAGAGATCAGTGGGAAGACATGATAAAGTGTCTCAATACGGCATCAAAGTCTCGCTGTACGAAGCGCTATCCAGGCTATAGAGATCAGTGGGAAGACATGATAAAGTGTCTCAATACGGCATCAAAGTCTCGCTGTACGAAGCGCTATCCAGGCTATAGAGATCAGTGGGAAGACATGATAAAGTGTCTCAATACGGCATCAAAGTCTCACTGTACGAAGCGCCATCCATGGCTATAGAGATCAGTGGGAAGACATGATAAAGTGTCTCAATACGGCATCAAAGTCTCGCTGTACGAAGCGCTATCCAGGCTATAGAGATCAGTGGGAAGACATGATAAAGTGTCTCAATACGGCATCAAAGTCTCGCTGTACGAAGCGCTATCCAGGCTAGAGAGATCAGTGGGAAGACATGATAAAGTGTCTCAATACGGCATCAAAGTCTCGCTGTACGAAGCGCTATCCATGGCTATAGAGATCAGTGGGAAGACATGATAAAGTGTCTCAATACGGCATCAAAGTCTCGCTGTACGAAGCGCTATCCAGGCTATAGAGATCAGTGGGAAGACATGATAAAGTGTCTCAATAGAGCATCAAAGTCTCGCTGTACGAAGCGCTATCCATGGCTATAGAGATCAGTGGGAAGACATGATAAAGTGTCTCAATACGGCATCAAAGTCTCGCTGTACGAAGCGCTATCCATGGCTATAGAGATCAGTGGGAAGACATGATAAAGTGTCTCAATACGGCATCAAAGTCTCGCTGTACGAAGCGCTATCCATGGCTATAGAGATCAGTGGGAAGACATGATAAAGTGTCTCAATACGGCATCAAAGTCTCGCTGTACGAAGCGCTATCCATGGCTATAGAGATCAGTGGGAAGACATGATAAAGTGTCTCAATACGGCATCAAAGTCTCGCTGTACGAAGCGCTATCCAGGCTATAGAGATCAGTGGGAAGACATGATAAAGTGTCTCAATACAGCATCAAAGTCTCGCTGTATGAAGCGCTATCCAGGCTATAGAGATCAGTGGGAAGACATGATAAAGTGTCTCAATACGGCATCAAAGTCTCGCTGTACGAAGCGCTATCCAGGCTATAGAGATCAGTGGGAAGACATGATAAAGTGTCTCAATACGGCATCAAAGTCTCGCTGTACGAAGCGCTATCCAGGCTATAGAGATCAGTGGGAAGACATGATAAAGTGTCTCAATAGAGCATCAAAGTCTCGCTGTACGAAGCGCTATCCAGGCTATAGAGATCAGTGGGAAGACATGATAAAGTGTCTCAATACGGCATCAAAGTCTCGCTGTACGAAGCGCTATCCATGGCTATAGAGATCAGTGGGAAGACATGATAAAGTGTCTCAATACGGCATAAAAGTCTCGCTGTACGAAGCGCTATCCAT
Organism: Nemurella pictetii; assembly: GCA_921293315.2. Classification (NCBI taxonomy): domain Eukaryota; kingdom Metazoa; phylum Arthropoda; class Insecta; order Plecoptera; family Nemouridae; genus Nemurella; species Nemurella pictetii. The sequence continues at coordinate 11,084,882 of OV121126.1, forward strand.
GGCTATAGAGATCAGTGGGAAGACATGATAAAGTGTCTCAATACGGCATCAAAGTCTCGCTGTACGAAGCGCTATCCAGGCTATAGAGATCAGTGGGAAGACATGATAAAGTGTCTCAATACAGCATCAAAGTCTCGCTGTATGAAGCGCTATCCAGGCTATAGAGATCAGTGGGAAGACATGATAAAGTGTCTCAATACGGCATCAAAGTCTCGCTGTACGAAGCGCTATCCAGGCTATAGAGATCAGTGGGAAGACATGATAAAGTGTCTCAATACGGCATCAAAGTCTCGCTGTACGAAGCGCTATCCATGGCTATAGAGATCAGTGGGAAGACATGATAAAGTGTCTCAATACGGCATCAAAGTCTCGCTGTACGAAGCGCTATCCATGGCTATAGAGATCAGTGGGAAGACATGATAAAGTGTCTCAATACGGCATCAAAGTCACGCTGTACGAAGCGCTATCCAGGCTATAGAGATCAGTGGGAAGACATGATAAAGTGTCTCAATACGGCGTCAAAGTCTCACTGTACGAAGCGCTATCCAGGCTATAGAGATCAGTGGGCAGACATGATAAAGTGTCTCAATACGGCGTCAAAGTCTCATTGTACGAAGCGCTACCCATGCAGTCGTGATTATCGGCGGGCGGCTACCGACCTTGAAAACGCTCTCGCAGTTGCAGCAGTCGTCGAACGCCTGCAGATAGATGGCGGCCAGCTTCCGGTCCATGTCCATCGCCTTGTGCTGGTAGTCGGCGTGGTCGCGCACGAACGACTTGTCTGCGGGATCGAGCGGGTCGTACTGGATGTTCTGGAAGTGCGAGAACGCTTCCGTTGCCTCGTTCCAGATGGTCACCACCTTGTTGGAGAGCGCCCGGCCTTTCAGGCTGCCGATCTCCACCTTCTCCAGCTTGGAGAACTCCAGCGCCGTCGTGAACAGTTGCTGCGGGGAAACGGAGGCGTTTTGCCGCGCGTTAGAACTCACTACGCTCCGTTTACTGGGAGGGCGTGCTTCATTTATTCATCAATTTCCTTGGTGTGACCTTTCCGTGTAAGACTGTAGGGCTGTAGGAAACTCTCATATCATTATGTTGAGGGTGAGCATTACTCCTAGCCGTTTGATTTACACAAGTTTTTACGTATGCTGCAGATTTTTCTACAAATTTAAGTACCTAGTGAATGAAAAGTGATTTGTATTCAGTGCCAACGCAAGTAATTAAATTCATTTCAAACCATTGGTTCAGAAATTATCATCAATTTTCAACCTTATATAATTTACAAGAGATTTATTGTTGTCTAATTTAGGTGTATCTATCTGGGTATCTGGGGATGTCTTCCATTAATCTCTTATAGAAACGGTGAAAAATGGACCAAAATGGTCAGGGTTTTTTTCAAAACGTTTATAATATTTTTCCCAATAACAATTTATCTTTTGAGCGAGATCTGTAACATTTTACTATTTTAAAATTGAATAAAACTAATTTTGTCAAGGCTGAAAATAGGGTATGAAAAAGGTAAACAACTCTTCACAGGTACAGTCTGTCCAACGATTTCATGCAGCAAAGTCACTTTTCGTCACTAAAATTTTTGGCGCGCACGCGCATTATGCCCTATGGGCATATTTATGCCTTATTGGCATAGGGTTCTGCCCTATGGGCATATTGACATGAAATTTTTTGCCCTAGGGGCATAGTTATGCCTTATGAGCATAGTTATTCCTCATGAGCAAAGTTATGCCTTATGGGCATAGGGTTATGCCTTATGAGCATAGTTATGCCTTATGAGCATAGTTATGCCTTATGAGCATAGTTATTCCTTATGAGCATAGTTATTCCTTATGAGCATAGTTATTCCTTATGAGCATAGTTATTCCTTATGAGCATAGTTATGCCTTATGAGCATAGTTATGCCTTATGAGCATAGTTATTCCTTATGAGCAAAGTTATGCCTTATGGGCATAGGGTTATGCCTTATGGGCATAGGGTTATGCCTTATGAGCATAGGATTTTCCTGAAGGGGAAACAGGTCACCATCTGAACTTAAATTTAAATTTAAATTAAAAAAAAAAGTAATAGGCTGCTAGTCTTCCTTTAACTTACAATAATCACCTGGTCAAAGGGTGAAAAAATTTCCAAAAACAAATCTCAGCTTCCGGTTGGATTCTCAAGTCTTAAGGCACAGGTCCTGTTGGGCCGGGCAGGTGGCGGGTCCCTTACCTCGATCGCCTCCAGTCGGTCCACGTAGCGCTTCATCCGGTCGAAGATCACCCGGCTGTGGAAGTTCCACGGAACGTACTCCACCTGCTCGTCCTTGAAGTACTTGGCCAGGTTCAGGCGACAGTGCTCAAACGTGGTCCTGCGTAACAACCGTTCACAACCATTTTACACGCTTCAGCTTCTGTAGGAAGCAGGACACCCCACGTGACCCCGACACACTGTAGCAACGTGCAACAAGAACTCAGACAGGACACTCTGCAGGAAATAGCTTCATTGAGCTCAGAATGGTGAGCGTGGGGTGAAGTTAAAGCAGCTCACAGCCATCTAGGTACAAGTTAACACAACGTTACTTACGTCATCTCACGTAATATCGAGGGGGCTTTGTTTGCCACTGATGCTCAATCTCAAGCGTCAACTCACAGCTGACATATTAAAGAGAACCTTTTCCGAATGATAACTGCACGCGTTTACTAAAACTTCACCCCTGTCTGCCAGGTTACACGGAGTATTCCGTATCCTATCACCTGGTAAGGTGTTTGGTAAATGCGTAGATGAAAATGGCAACTCACTCAAACATTTTGAAGATCTTGATGGACTTGAGAACGCGGTCCTTGGCGTCGTCCATCTCGCCCTGGAAGATGGAGCCTGGGTCCAGCATCTTTGACGACTCTTGGATGAGCATGTTGCAGACTTCGCGGAACAGGTTGATGATGCGGGCGCAGTCGCAGAAGTAACGGCTGTTTGCCCAGATCAGGGCAATCTAGTCAAAGAAATCAACCACCTTAGATACCTTAGATACCTTAGATACCTTAGATGCCTTAGATACCTTAGATACCTTAGATACCTTAGATACCTTAGATGCCTTAGATGCCTTAGATGCCTTAGATGCCTTATGTGCAAAGATACAAGAACACGTACTAGTAGCCAACATTCATGACTATTTATCCTGATGCTATTATGAAGAAGTCCATAGGACCCAGACAAAACGACGCAAAGCTCGCAACGCTCCGAACTCAGGCTCTGATTGGAGAACGCCACAGCGCAAAGCTCGCAACGCTCCCAACTCAGGCTCTGATTGGAGAACGCCGCAGCGCAAAGCTCGCAACGCTCCGAACTCAGGCTCTGATTGGACAACGCCACAGCGCAAAGCTCGCAACGCTCCGAACTCAGGCTCTGATTGGAGAACGCCGCAGCGCAAAGCTCGCAACGCTCCGAACTCAGGCTCTGATTGGAGAACGCCACAGCGCAAAGCTCGCAACGCTCCGAACTCAGGCTCTGATTGGAGAACGCCACAGCGCAAAGCTCGCAACGCTCCCAACTCAGGCTCTGATTGGAGAACGCCACAGCGCAAAGCTTGCAACGCTCCAAACTCAGGCTCTGATTGGAGAACGCCACAGCGCAAAGCTTGCAACGCTCCAAACTCAGGCTCTGATTGGAGAACGCCACAGCGCAAAGCTCGCAACGCTCCAAACTCAGGCTCTGATTGGAGAACGCCACAGCGCAAAGCTTGCAACGCTCCAAACTCAGGCTCTGATTGGAGAACGCCACAGCGCAAAGCTTGCAACGCTCCAAACTCAGGCTCTGATTGGAGAACGCCACAGCGCAAAGCTCGCAACGCTCCGAACTCAGGCTCTGATTGGAGAACGCCACAGCGCAAAGCTCGCAACGCTCCAAACTCGGTCTCTGATTGGAGAACGCCACAGCGCAAAGCTCGCAACGCTCCGAACTCAGGCTCTGATTGGAGAACGCCACAGCGCAAAGCTTGCAACGCTCCAAACTCAGGCTCCGATTGGAGAACGCCACAGCGCAAAGCTTGCAACGCTCCGAACTCAGGCTCTGATTGGAGAACGCCACAGCGCAAAGCTCGCAACTCTCCGAACTCAGGCTCTGATTGGAGAACGCCACGGCGTAAAGCTCGCAACGCTCCAAACTCAGGCTCTGATTGGAGAACGCCACAGCGCAAAGCTCGCAACGCTCCAAACTCGGGCTCTGATTGGAGAACGCCACAGCGCAAAGCTCGCAACGCTCCGAACTCAGGCTCTGATTGGAGAACGCCACAGCGCAAAGCTCGCAACGCTCCGAACTCAGGCTCTGATTGGAGAACGTCACAGCGCAAAGCTCGCAACGCTCCGAACTCAGGCTCTAATTGGAGAACGCCACAGCGCAAAGCTCGCAACGCTCCGAACTCAGGCTCTGATTGGAGAACGCCACAGCGCAAAGCTCACAACGCTCCGAACTCAGGCTCCGATTGGAGAACGCCACGGCGTAAAGCTCGCAACGCTCCAAACTCAGGCTCTGATTGGAGAACGCCACAGCGCAAAGCTCGCAACGCTCCAAACTCGGGCTCTGATTGGAGAACGCCACAGCGCAAAGCTCGCAACGCTCCGAACTCAGGCTCTGATTGGAGAACGCCACAGCGCAAAGCTCGCAACGCTCCGAACTCAGGCTCTGATTGGAGAACGTCACAGCGCAAAGCTCGCAACGCTCCGAACTCAGGCTCTAATTGGAGAACGCCACAGCGCAAAGCTCGCAACGCTCCGAACTCAGGCTCTGATTGGAGAACGCCACAGCGCAAAGCTCACAACGCTCCGAACTCAGGCTCCGATTGGAGAACGCCACAGCGCAAAGCTCGCAACGCTCCGAACTCAGGCTCTGATTGGAGAACGCCACAGCGCAAAGCTCGCAAAGCCAAACAGTAACCTCTAGACAGATGAAAAAACTAAGCGCAGGCATCAGAATCGATTGGGTTACTCACGCAGACAAGCATCGGTTCGATGCAGTAGCCGATTTCGATGAAGTCGTTGCTCTCGATGATCTCCATGTACTTGTTGAGCGGCGTGAGGTGCAGCGTGATGTCTCGCGCCGCAGTCACCGCGGAGACCACGTCGCGGAAGATCGTGCGGAACGTGGGGAAGTACGCAGAGTCGGTCAGCTCCAGGATCGACGCCATCTTCTTGACGCGCGGGTCGCGCAGCTGGTCGTAGACGCACTCCAGGTTGCGCAGCCGCGACTGCCAGAAGTCCATCTCTGACAATTGGGAATTTTTTTTTTCGTTAGCTGTTCTTTTTGTGCGTCAGGAAACGGAAAAGAGAATCGGAGAAGGTATTGAACCTTCTCAAACTTTAGCTTTAAATGAAAGGTGAAGAGTATCAACACAATTTCACTTTTCCAAGAAATGGTTGAATGGAACTGAACTTTTCAATGAAAAGTTTCAGCAAAATTTCACTTTTTAAATGAGAGTTTCAATGAAATTTCACTATTCAATAAAAAGTTTGTATGTAATTGCACATTTCAATGAAGAGTTTTAACCTAATTTCACTTTTCAATTAATAGTTTCAATGAGATTGCACTTTTCAATGAAGAGTTTTAACAAAATTTCACTTTTCAATGAAGAGTTTTAACCTAATTTCACTTTTCAATTAATAGTTTCAATGAAATTGCACTTTTCAATGAAGAGTTTTAACAAAATTGCACTTTTCAATGATAAATTTCAACAAAATCTAACAACTCCATGCTTCAAATGCAGCGTTTCACGTTAACGTGAGCGTAGCTGACCTTCGTGCGGAGTGGGGTTGGTTCCCGGGGTGAACACCATCGAGGACTCTTGCCGCAGGACTTCGTTGATCTGGTGAGACCACTTGATCACCATTCCTTCGATCCCGCTCTTCAGATGCAGGTCCACGATGTCCCCGTTGCTTCACACAGGAGCAAGGGAACCATTTTACCAAGCGTTGCACATGCCTTCGCCATTTTTCATGAGAAAAGCAAGAAAAGACGAAAAGACGAAAAAAGCAAGTGAAGTGAAGCGAAATCTTCAAATACCCTATCTGCCAAAAAGAAATCTCCATTTCTCTTTCTGTTTGTTTGTGCCACAGGCCAACTCTTTCTGTTTGTTTGTGCCACAGGCCAAACTTCAAAACCGATTTTCATGAAAATTTATATGGACCGAAACACGGACGAAAAATGAAATCCCAAACTCAAACTTTGGAAACGTTGGGAATAGTTTAAGTTTGAGATTTGGCATTCGCTAACCCAGTTAAATAGTTTTTTCCGAAAACTAGCGTGCCAAGAAAAGGTGAGCCTTAAGGTCTACCCACAATTGACGCAGGCACAACGATAGCGCGCAACGCGCAGCGCGCAAGGCAATAAATTCAAATGATCAGACGGCGCTGTCTCAAATTGTCGTAGACGGAGCGGGCAAACGCAGCGCGCAGAGCGCAGCGCGCAAGAGATGGTTATATTTTATATTTCCTTGCGTCTATCGTTGCGTCAACCAATCACAGCGCAGGAAATCTTCGTTTCCGATTCCGATTGTTTCCGATGTTGACACTCGAAACTCACAAGTCAAGGTCACTTCGCTTTCTGTAAGTGTCAAGCTAGTAATAAAAAGATATTTGTTCTTAAATTAAAGAAATAACAAGGAATTTGATAAAATTGGAGACGTGGAGGCAGACGCCGAAAACATGTAAATCGCGCCGGAGGAACTCGTTTTTAAATGACTATTAAACTGTCTAATTTGTCTGTCTTATTTGTTTCTGTCGAAGATATCAAAAGCACGTAAATATAGTTAAAAGCATTTAGTGAAAATTACTATTTCCAAATAATCCACCTTTCCTTTTTAGAATTGACTAACAATAAAAGGGCGAACAGAAAACTACGTTTGACATTAGATTTCGCGCGTGTCGCTGCCAGCAGTGACAGCTGTCAAAACACAGCTGACGCCCCTTTTCAATTGACAGTTCCCCGTCAACTCATCGTTGCGTCGTTGCAACGTGTCGATTGTAGGCACCGAGTTTTGTTATCGTTTGCGCTTACATTTGCGCGTTGCACGCTGCACTTGCACGTTGTGCTTGCACGTTGCGCTTGCACGTTGCGCGTTGCACGTTGCGCTTGCACGTTGCGCTTGCACGTTGCGCTTGCACGTTGCGCTTGCACGTTGCGCTTGCACGTTGCGCTTGCACGTTGCGCTTGCACGTTGCGCTTGCACGTTGCGCTTGCACGTTGCGCTTGCACGTTGCGCTTGCACGTTGCGCTTGCACGTTGCGCTTGCACGTTGCGCTTGCACGTTGCGCTTGCACGTTGCGCTTGCACGTTGCGCTTGCACGTTGCGCTTGCACGTTGCGCTTGCACGTTGCGCTTGCACGTTGCGCTTGCACGTTGCGCTTGCACGTTGCGCTTGCACGTTGCGCTTGCACGTTGTGCTTGCGTCAATTGTGGCCGGACCTTTAAGAAAGTACTACGTGCTTTCAGGAGCTCCGCAGGAATTGAGTGATTTTGCTCGGCAAGACGTTTGCCGCTACCTCTGTATGATGTCCTGCTCGGCTTGGTGAACGCGTTCGATCCCGACGGGCATCGGCAGCAGCGTCTGGTTCGTCATCTTGCCCAGCACCTGGTAGATGACGCTCTTGTACGAGTGAACGTGTTTAACGACGTCGTCCACCACCACCTTGGGCCAGCCGCGGTGGTTCAACGGGTTCGACAGCACCGGCACAAACACCTGCAACGAGCGGGGAGGACCCAGGCAACACAATCAATTTGCAGAATAACTCTTCGTTGCACGAAGTTGCACGAAGTTGCACGAAGTTGCACGAAGTTGCACGAAGCAAAATCTTCAATTTCAGTTAGTGGAGAAAAGAAACACTTGTTTGTTTTTTTTTGTTTGTTTGTGTGTTTGTGTGTTTGTTCGCGTGCAGGCCAAACGGCTGCTTCGATTTTGATGACAATTTCAGGAAACCGTATTTTGTTCTCAACTTGGACCCCCTGCTTTTTTCAGCAAAGTCGGGGTTACAGTTTCTGAACTATTCAAAATTTACAAAGTATTTCAGAATTTTCAAAACTTTTCTTATCTTTTTAAAGCCAAAAGTTATTTATATAATTACACCAAACTTAAGAAACATACTCAGCAAATTGATATGCAGCTGTGTTGAAATTTTTGAAAGGGCTGATATCAATTTGCCCCAAAATAAATCTTCCCAAAAACAAACTGCCTGAAAACATGATTTGGCTCAGACTGTACCAGTGGCGGCTCGTGCTAAAGGGCACAAGGGCACGTGCCCTATGTAGAAAGCTAAGGGTAGAAGAGAGAAAAGGGAATATCTGAATCTATATCTATTTATTTTTTGGTAAATTCAAAATAATATGCCAGCTTGTAAGATAAGAACCCCTTTAAGAATGCGCTTCCACGCGATCCGGTGCCAACGAAAACGGCAAAGAAAACGGCACGACAGGGAAAACGGCGCTCTCGCCACCGTTGCTTCGCTGCGAGATCGTCGCGCTCGCTGGCCGGTTACACCGCGCCGTGTGCCCGGCGTAGCGTCATCATAGTGACGTCACAAGACTGTATTCCGCGCGACAAGCCGCATCGGCACGGCCCGGCTCGCTGCTGTGAGGGCACCAAGGCCGTGCGCCCCGCGTATTCCTTGCACTGATTCAGGCATTTTGCTTGCTGTTACGCGCACACAGCAGGTGGTGGGAAGAAGGGGACACAGGACACTGAATGACTGATGCACTGCGTGTAAGGGCAACTCCTGTAGGCTCATTCAGCGCGTTCTTTTCTCAAAATTTCAAAGATAAACAGATTGAGAAGATTTTCCATCTAAAATATTGTAGAAGGAGCACAAAGCACTAGAATTATGTGATCATTTTCACGACTAAGAACATGTGATACAATTACCCGTACGTTCGCCTTTATCTAGATAAAAATCTGTGCCCTACCACCCCTAACACCCACGAGCCGCCACTGGACTGTACTAAGCTAGAAGTGGATGATCAACACAATGGAATCCACACGGAGGTGATTGTCGCGTCACGGCAAGCTACTAGCTACTACACGAGTAACACGCAAACGATACGACAGCGCAATCACAACTTGAATGACTCGACCTACTACTGGACATTCGATTGAGTTTTGATGGAATGTTGTGTATTTTCTCACCTCCTGCACGAGAACAGCCAGCTCCTCGATGGGGTTCGGTGCCATGTCCCCGATGATGAGGAGCGTGCGCAGATTGCTCTTGGTGAGCGCTTCGGGCCGCTTGCGTATGAAGTACGTCGCCTTCGCTTTGATCATGGCGGGGAAGCCGAGGACGGGGACGAGCGCGCCCGACGGAGTCAGCGTCATCACCAGCACGTTGCCCGAAGCCGGCTTGTCGAAGAAGTTCATCAATATCGCCTGCAATCGAAAAAACATTTCAATTCAATGATGTTTCGAACTTTAATACTAGCATTTTTGCTTTTTTAACTTGATCAGTTTAGAAAGTCTAGTACCTACTTAGAAACAATTTAACAAATTATAAGGACGAAGAGTTTGATGATGGGGAAGGAAGTGAATTTAGTTGTAGTGAAGAAGATACCGGGGAATCGCCAGGCTTGGCAAGCCGGATAAAAAGCAACCCGAGATGCCCGAGATGAAAAATGAAAACTTGACTCTGTATTTTTTTAAGGAAACAAGAAATAAAGATAATATATATATAGCAATCAACAAGTCAAACAGCCAGCTTCACCAATCATGTCAAAATTTGCAAGAAATATTAGGAATAAGAGTGAGATTTTGAAGCAGATTGAACAAACGGTATTCATTTTTATTGATTTACAAGAGCTATGGTTGAATTTGTGTACCTACCAAATTCACTTCTGGATAAACTTTTTAACATACTGTAAGAAATTTGGCTTCACAAACACTCAGATAATCGTAAGATTTACGCTCACCTACAACACGATTATATTGAGTGTGAGCAAAGCCCTAGAAGCATTGGTAGAACTGTTACATAAATTTAAAATGTTTGGCAATTAATTTGAAGGGCTACGTTCTTGATGGCAGTTGTTACCTGGAAATATCATGATTTTGTTGCTTTGAAATTATACAAATATTGGAAAATGTATAAATTTAAAAGAAATATTCAGTTGTTTTGCTTCAAAATAACACAGTATTTTCTTTTTGATATTTAAACCACCCCCGTAAGCTTTGTCAACATCGGTTGAAGATAAAGTTGCTTTAGTTGCAAAAAAAACTGCAAGAAAATTGAAAGACCATCATAAAAGTGCCATTTTCAAGAGAATTGCTAGATTTGCACCATTGAAATTTTCACACAAACATGAAATCACAACCTGGTTAACATAATATCAAGAAAATTTTGGCAAATTATTTTCATATTCTTGGCTTCCAGAGTTCGAAACGTGATTTCTAATTAGGTACCTACTGAATAATTTTGTAAAAACTGATTAACAAGAAAACTACTCGACCAATTTGATTCAATAAAGTGGCTGATCTAGATTCAGAGAAAACTAAGGTCCAAATAAATTTTCATCAAAATCGGTTTTGGCGTTCACCCCGTAGAGCGCTAACAAAATAAAAACATTCCAGAATTTTTTTAGCAAGTTTCATTGAAGATTTTGCTTCACTTGCTTTGCTCATCAATCAACATTCAATTGCTATCACCCAGTACCTACCATAATATCATTCTAAAACAAATAATGACAGGTATACTACGTACAACTAGTACCGATAACCTAGGTAGGTATAGTGGTTCCTGGTTACTCACCTTCAGGTCCTCATTCCCGATCATCTTCAACCATTTCTCGGGTTTCATCCGCCAAGACTTTTGTAGATAAGACATCACAAACTCCAAGCGAGGATCCTCTTCGGCCTCTCCTTTTTTTTCGTCTTTCTTCTCTTTCTTTGCTCCCTCCTCTTCGACTTTCGCTTCTTCTGCCATCTTGCTCGATCGTTTTCACTGAAACGTGAAATGACACATAGAAAGCACGTAAGACTTACCTATTCCTAAGTTGCAATACACTTAATGAAAAAAAACTTGCAAATAACGTCCCCGGATCTAATCATTTCCAATCAATGCTATCAAATTCTAAAAATATATGCCTCAACAGAGAACCTTCACGAAAGCGTAACATTACAAACAATAGGATACGAAATTTAACTGTTATTGTCAGATACTTTCCAATCTCTAATTGAAGGTACCTATAGTCTACTCACATATAAAAATTTCTCGTGGAACGGTTCCACAGAGGAAACCTCAGCAAGAGTGACAAGACGTTTTTGTTTTTCACTTTAGAAGACAAAATGAAGCCAGTCAACAATTTCTTATCGCCTAGCAACGTCAATTTGCTCAAAGGGTGTCAACTATTCACCATTATTGATTTAATTTCTCTCTATTTTTGCTTTGTACCACTCAATTACTCTATGGTAGCAATTTCACATGAAGTCATTGAAGAATATGTTCAATTATTGATTGAATTTATTGATTGAATTGATTGATTGAATGATTGACTGATTTCGACACAGTGTGACAAAATCAGGCAGTTGGTAATGTGCATTTACCGATAGAGAAACTACTTTTAACAGTAGAACGGGTTATCATAGAGTAGGTGCCTAAATAATTAAAACCTTTTATGTAGGTACTACAACAGTTTTTTTTAGTCTAAATTTTACCTCAAAAAGTTATTTCAAAATGTGGTAGGTAGGTAAAACCGTGGAGTACCTACCCTAGGTATGTAAATTTAAATCAAAATTAAGATCATCCACATTATCCCCTAACATAGGAGACAAATCCTGCAGTATGTTTCCAATTGAGACTATTTGGAGCAAATTGGATTATATATTACCTACTAGTAAGGTATATATAATTTAATACCTAGTTTCTTATTGAAAGAGCAAGCATTTTAGCCACTGTATTCTAGGTACCTACTAGTAATGTCTATGGAATTGGCTGTCGGGCTTTGCTATAAGCATAGATTGTGAATTATTCATCTTCACAGAGCCAAGCTGAAAAGAGTGGGTAGGTAACTTGCTTTTCAAACCTTATAAACTATATCATGCATATCCATGCATGTAAATCTTAGGGTTTAGCAATAGTGGATAAAAATCTAGATATGTCATTAGAAATATATAGAAAAAATTTAAAAAACACTCTTATATAAGCTTACCTAAATAATTTTAGTAGTACCTACCTATAAGGATAGGTAAGTACATTTTGAAGAATATGTACTACCATTTCTAAGCATTTCCATGCATCTAATATTTCATGTCCGAGTGATTTTGCAAAGTAACTTACTTGTATCTAAATTCTTGCAATAGTACCCAGCATGTGAAGCCACAGCATCTTTAATGGCAATCATTTTCCTTCGTCAGCCGCTCGCCTTGTTATCGATTGCAGGCCAATTATTTGCCGTGCTCTCAACGCTCACCGAACGAATAATCCGATGGTCGTCTCCGTTGCTACCGATTTTATAATGATATTAATACCTACTCTTTATGCTAGGAGACTTTAAATTGACAAGCATTCTGTTCCACCCCTTTTGGGTGGTATTGAACATGCCATAGACATGCCCGGGGCAATATTATAATTAGATAATTATGCATTTACATTCACACTAACATGAAGTATTAACTTACTTGAGATTTAGGGTCAGGGATTATTGTCAAGAATGACTTGCTTGGTACGAATTTGAGGTAAATAACTGTAAATAAAGACGATTGATTCGATTACGCATGCCGTGGGATGACGCTTATAATGCAGGTTATGTTTGGGACGAATTGACTCTGCATTTTTATTTCACCCCTGCTGTTAGTGGTTCGAGCCCCGAAACTGAAAGGCGCAAAGTTCAATCACAGATGGATACATTGTGTGCTAATGCATTTCATTTGTAACATTAATTGCCGCTACAAGGACATTATTCTATTAGTAATTAGTATACATATTAGTAGGGGAAAAACCATCTGATCACGTGAATGGACCTAACGTAGTAGAGGTAGAGGTAGAAGAGCCGAAGCGAGCTGTTGAACAAGCATGGCTTTATAGATATATCTGACAAATTATCAGGTGATAATGATATCATTATGATCATTAAGATATATATATTATGAAAAGAAGTAACCGTTCCAAAATTGTGTTCGTGGAATCGAACCTCAATCTTTCACGTTTCCGCCGCTATGCATAACCAATATGCTTCACGGACAACCGACTGTGAAATCGATAGTGTTTTTGAGTTGTTGGGCTCCATGGAGATAGAAACAGGACTATGAATGAACATAGAAGGTGGTGAATCTAGTGACGCTATGCTGCAATCACACGCCAACAACTCGACTAACCCCGATTATAACGTGGCTCCATGGAGATAGAAACAGGACTATGAATGAACATAGAAGGTGGTGAATCTAGTGACGCTATGCTGCAATCACACGCCAACAACTCGACTAACCCCGATTATAACGTGGCTCCATGGAGATAGAAACAGGACTGTGAATGAACATAGAAGGTGGTGAATCTAGTGACGCCATGCTGCAATCACACACCAACAACTCGACTAACCCCGATTATGACGTGGCCCCATGGCGATAGAAACAGGACTGTGAATGAACATAGAAGCCGGTGAATCTAGTGACGCTATGCTGCAATCGAACACCAACAACTCGACTAACCCCGATTATAACGTGGCCCCATGGCGATAGAAACAGGACTGTGAATGAACATAGAAGGTGGTGAATCTAGTGACGCCATGCTGCAATCGAACACCAACAACTCGACTAACCCCGATTATAACGTGGCTCCATGGAGATAGAAACAGGACTGTGAATGAACATAGAAGGTGGTGAATCTAGTGACGCCATGCTGCAATCACACACCAACAACTCGACTAACCCCGATTATGACGTGGCCCCATGGCGATAGAAACAGGACTGTGAATGAACATAGAAGCCGGTGAATCTAGTGACGCTATGCTGCAATCGAACACCAACAACTCGACTAACCCCGATTATAACGTGGCCCCATGGCGATAGAAACAGGACTGTGAATGAACATAGAAGGTGGTGAATCTAGTGACGCCATGCTGCAATCGAACACCAACAACTCGACTAACCCCGATTATAACGTGGCCCCATGGAGATAGAAACAGGACTATGAATGAACATAGAAGCCGGTGAATCTAGTGACGCTATGCTGCAATCGAACACCAACAACTCGACTAACCCCGATTATAACGTGGCCCCATGGCGATAGAAACAGGACTGTGAATGAACATAGAAGGTGGTGAATCTAGTGACGCCATGCTGCAATCGAACACCAACAACTCGACTAACCCCGATTATAACGTGGCCCCATGGAGATAGAAACAGGACTATGAATGAACATAGAAGCCGGTGAATCTAGTGACGCTATGCTGCAATCACACGCCAACAACTCGACTAACCCCGATTATGACGTGGCCCCATGGAGATAGAAACAGGACCATGAATGAACATAGAAGGTGGTGAATCTAGTGACGCCATGCTGCAATCGAACGCCAACAACTCGACCAACGGCAGAATCGCAGCCATCTAGCCAGCCATCAAAGGGGAATAGCTACGTAATACCCGACATCACACCACACGCACTATTGGAGATCCACGAGGAAGTCTCATGTATTGCCGATGACGGTTCGTCTTGGCAGTCGGCGAGCTGACATCGGAATGACAAGAAACAGATGCGCGCTCATCCTTGACCCAACCACTCGTTTTGAACAAGGAATGAAGCACGCCGAAGAGGTAGATAAGGAAAATAAGTATATTTACCAGCCCTGTATCGGGGCTGGTGCTACCAGATGCTACCAAATCCCTGCGGGATATCTGGTCGACGCTCCTGTCGGAATTCCGTCATTCCTCACCAATTTCCTTATACGATTTGCCATATCACTAAATTTATTTGATTCAATAGTTTCGACAGTTTTATAAATAATCATTTCTATAAAACAATTTTAGCTAGTTAATCATTTTTATTCGTGTTATATACCTTTATCAAACTATTTTTTTCAAATTTAAATAATTGTATTTTATGTTGACTGTATAGTAAGACTGTAAGCTAGACGTTAATGGTCAACCATGTATTATGGATAGCCGTCATTCTATTTTCTCTCTTAAAACAACGTTACTTACGTCATCTCACGTAATATCGAGGGGGCTTTGTTTGCCACCGATGCTCAATCTCAAGCGTCAACCAGTGTCAACCAGTGTCAACCAGTGTCAACCAGTGTCAACCAGTGTCAACCAGTGTCAACCAGTGTCAACCAGTGTCAACCAGTGTCAACCAGTGTCAACCAGTGTCAACCAGTGTCAACCAGTGTCAACCAGTGTCAACCAGTGTCAACCAGTGTCAACCAGTGTCAACCAGTGTCAACCAGTGTCAACCAGTGTCAACCAGTGTCAACCAGTGTCAACCAGTGTCAACCAGTGTCAACCAGCGTCAACCAGCGTCAACCAGTGTCAACCAGTGTCAACCAGTGTCAACCAGTGTCAACCAGTGTCAACCAGTGTCAACCAGTGTCAACCAGTGTCAACCAGTGTCAACCAGTGTCAACCAGTGTCAACCAGTGTCAACCAGTGTCAACCAGTGTCAACCAGTGTCAACCAGTGTCAACCAGTGTCAACCAGTGTCAACCAGTGTCAACCAGTGTCAACCAGTGTCAACCAGTGTCAACCAGTGTCAACCAGTGTCAACCAGTGTCAACCAGTGTCAACCAGTGTCAACCAGTGTCAACCAGTGTCAACCAGTGTCAACCAGTGTCAACCAGTGTCAACCAGTGTCAACCAGTGTCAACCAGTGTCAACCAGTGTCAACCAGTGTCAACCAGTGTCAACCAGTGTCAACCAGTGTCAACCAGTGTCAACCAGTGTCAACCAGTGTCAACCAGTGTCAACCAGTGTCAACCAGTGTCAACCAGCGTCAACCAGCGTCAACCAGCGTCAACCAGTGTCAACCAGTGTCAACCAGTGTCAACCAGTGTCAACCAGTGTCAACCAGTGTCAACCAGTGTCAACCAGTGTCAACCAGTGTCAACCAGTGTCAACCAGTGTCAACCAGTGTCAACCAGTGTCAACCAGTGTCAACCAGTGTCAACCAGTGTCAACCAGTGTCAACCAGTGTCAACCAGTGTCAACCAGTGCCAACCAGTGTCAACCAGTGTCAACCAGTGTCAACCAGTGTCAACCAGTGTCAACCAGTGTCAACCAGTGTCAACCAGTGTCAACCAGTGTCAACCAGTGTCAACCAGTGTCAACCAGTGTCAACCAGTGTCAACCAGTGTCAACCAGTGTCAACCAGTGTCAACCAGTGTCAACCAGTGTCAACCAGTCCATCTTTGCATGTGATAATTTACTTAAACCAACTATACTTTGTCAGTAAAACACCAATTTTGACGGTGGCTACGCTTGTACTAGTGATTGCTTCGAACTAAACTGCAATTATTCGTATAAATATTTTAAATTAAGTATGTGAAATCAATGATACCAGTTTCTTATGTAATGAAATGATGTTTTGGTTCCGATACTGACACTGGCAGTGTACCTACGCTACAACGAGAAGCCTCAAGGACACGGAAAGGCAATCAATGTTGTCGATCTGGTTATAAATATCGAATAGTCGACCTCTGAAGAGACTGCCACAATAGTTTGATGTTCTTTTTATTATTTAGTAAATTATACCTCCTACCAACAACTAGCAAATAGCTGGAATGTAAATAAAATAAAAATAATATTAATGATGTAGTTTCATCTGTTGGGGGTCGAGACCCCATCAGTTGACAGCTGCATCGTAGATGACGGCACAAATATAGTCACCCATCCAAAAATGTTAAATCCTTATGCATCATTTTCACAATCTTTAGGCGTACCATTTTTTTTCATACTCATTACTAAAATGTGTAATAACAGTTATGCTTGCAGCCTAGAAAGTTATAAAAGAGTAGTAGTTAAAATAGTTGCTCCTTACTAATATGCTCCATGATTGCTCCTTCGTAAATAGCTATTTGTAAAGACAAAATACGCTATGTGGTCTCCATATTGTATCATAGTAAAATGCCTGCAGGGTTAGATTCTATTGCAAGCTTCACCGTCACTTTGCAATCGTGACGTCATCCCGCTGAACTAGAAACAGCATTTTTTTCATCGTTCACCGATGTTGTAAATACACACGTCAAAGTAACGAAACATGGCATCAACAACGTTTTTTTGCATGTTGCATTCCGCGCTACCTACGTACATTTGCTACACATCTAGCAACACACATCTTAACGAGTAGTGTAGAATCTTGGGAAATGTTTTTTTTTTATTTTCTCTTTCACTAAATTCGAATCTTGAGTGACGGTTTCTCGTCATTGAAGCGTTGTTGTTTGATGCATCCACATCACGCACTCAAAAAAGTTCACTCAAATTTAGTACTTCAGTAAAATTCAATTTACTTAAAAAGTAGCCGCAATTTATACAAAATCGTATTTTCTCTGAGAGTGGTGTCATAACCCGGCGCTATACAATGAACTGCGTTCTCGTGCTTTGTGTCTCGATATTGAGCGTCGTTTCTTCGGCCGGATTCGATCTGAGATCGATCCTGGACCATGCTCTGGACGTGTACGCCCCCGTGTCCCAGGAGTTGGGGGATGGAGCTTGCAGGGCGCACGGACTGTTCTACAAGCAGGCGGTCAAGGACGGACAAGTCTGGGCGCTCAACAGTGAGTATTCTCGATTCTTCCATTTCACACTACTGCATAATATCCTGTATATGTCTTTCTGAAAATCTCTGGTCGCGCTCTTCAGGGCAAACGCCTCAACCGCGATTTTGATGAAATATGTTATGGATACTTTTGTTACTTCTCACCCTTGGATCCTGTAATATTTTCAGGACACTCCATTAACAATTTTTGTAGCTTTGCTAAGCGTTGGATGAGTTTGAGTTTGGGACTTTTCATAACGACGACTACATCGTGATATTTCCAAAAGCTGTTAAATTAACGCTGAACATTTTAAATTGATCATAAAAGCCTCTAGGCTATGCGCACGCGCAATAGAATCGCGTTGTGGATGAGCGTAAATATTACGCTCATCCACAACACGATTCTATAAGTGTTGTGTTTGCATAGCCTAGTAAAAAATAAATAAAACATGTGTTAGTGTGTATTTAAACCTAATTGCAAATACTCGTTGAATGTACGGAAGATAGCAACAAAATATCAAGTCCAAAATTTGTATCTAATGCCTTGATTTGTACCCGGGTTCTGTTATTATTATTCAACCATCAACCTCATACCCACTAGATGGCTTTAATCCAGTCGGAATAACGTCATCTAGGGTATTTGGTTTGATGGCTTTATTCCGGTGGAACAAAGCCATCAAAAAAAAGACCAGAATAAAGCCATCTAGCAGATGGCTTTATTCCGGTTTTCAATTTTAGGCCTATATGGCGTTATTCCAGATGGCGTTATTCAGCCCCCCCTTCTACTCATGGGTTTTTCTCCGCGCAGGCCGTAATGGTTGGATGGTGGAGGCACGCGATTGGCTAGAGAAACTGGCGGCAATATTTAGTGGCAATGGATGCGGTTAAATGCGCTGTTAGACTGATGTCATATGATAAAGATCTAATGAACTCTGAATAGTTTTAATAGGGATAACACTCATAATTTTAAAAAGGGGGTAGTCTACTTGATCGAACACATCGACGCGGCGGCCATTACTGTGGTTCTGACAGTTTCATAGTTGGGGATAAAATCATTTTAAAAACGAACTGATCAAAAGTTTAGTTTATTGAAAAAAATAACTAGTTCATGTCAGAAGTTCAAGTTCGTATGAAGAAACGAACGAGTTCATTTTAATAGTTCAATTTTCAGAAAAGAGCTATTTTTAAGCGTGTACATAAGCTTTGACATTTTCTGAAATTTCGGTCAATTGTGAGGAAGATTGACATTGGTACTGTGGTGATCCACTCCCCCGGGGGCAAGAAAGATCCAGGTCCCCGGGGAGTGGATTGTTGTGACCAACTCTGTTTTACCAGACTTATTTCAAATGACAAGACGACTAGATGTGTTTTGATATTTACATTTTTACTTCATCATTTTTATATCGAGCTTCACTCACTTCTTTACCATTTTAATAAAGTTTCTATTAAGTTGTTTCGTAAACTCGAATCTGTGTAGTTCACATATTGGTAGTCGAATATTTTCTCCCACAGTACCATTGTCACTGTTCGATCGTACCAATTATTTATTAATATTTGTTATTAACACTAACTGAGTACCTATTGGAAACGATGTAACGATGCCCAAACAGAACAGTTAACACCGCACTTTTCCTACTCCTCGGCCATTAGCACCATGCTAGCAGCCTAGCGGCCAGCATGGTGCATGTCACGTGACCGAAGGCGAAGCGATCGTCAAAGTAACAAACACTCCGTTTGGCAGATACGCGCATGTTTCATCGATAAAGACGCAGAATGTACCAATCGGCAACCGACTTCTATATTGACAAAACAACAGTAACACCAATTGCCAAACAGGAAAAATCGGCGCTAACGAAACCAAAATTCGCCATCAACTTTTGAAAAGTTCGCGGGAATAATGAACGCGTTGAAATATAAAGTTCATCACAGAAAAAATAGACGCGATCAGTTCAAAGCTTAGTACAAAACGAACGAGGCCGCGGACTTTTTAAAATTTCGTTCCACAACTATGGACAGTTAACATCATCATGGTTTAGATATTCCTCCCATTCAGTGCGTACAGAGCATTTGCGGCACTTAGCCGTAGCGTAAAATCAAAAACCCATGCTACTGATTTCACGTAAAATAGTTTTAAGAAACGGCGAAGCACGTACACTGAGATATCTTTGTGTGTATAACTATATTACATTGAAAATAGCCATTGAATATACATTTGGTGGTTTCTTTGAATCCTGGTGGAAGACGATTTCGGATCGTGCATTTAACCGCATCCATTGCCCCTAAATATTGCCGCCAGTTTCTCTAGCCAATCGCGTGCCTCCACCATCCAACCATTACGGCCTTCGCAGAGGAAACACCAAGTAGCCTATTATTGCCGCCATACCCAGGTGGTGAGAAAGATACCAAGAACTTGATAATTAGGGCATTGAGTATATTCATCCATTCTTGGCCAACACTCGAATATCGAAAATATTGTGTCAATATTTTCATTCCGGTACCCCTCCACCGGAATAAAGCCATCAAACCACATCTGCTAGATGGCTTTAATCCAGTCGGAATAACGTCATCTAGTGTTCTTGGTTTGATGGCTTTATTCCGGTGGAACAAAGTCATCAAGATAAAAACCGGAATAAAGCCATCTCGCAGATGGCTTTATTCCGGTCTCCAGTTTTTTCAATGTTCGTCATCTGATAGGTTGTCGATTAAAAGATCGAAACTGGAATAAAGCCATCTCGCAGATGGCTTTATTCCGGTTTCCAAAACCGGAATAAAGCCATCAACCTCATACCCACTAGATGGCTTTAATCCAGTCGGAATAACGTCATCTAGGGTATTTGGTTTGATGGCTTTATTCCGGTGGAACAAAGCCATCAAAAAAAAGACCAGAATAAAGCCATCTAGCAGATGGCTTTATTCCGGTTTTCAATTTTAGGCCTATATGGCGTTATTCCAGATGGCGTTATTCAGCCCCCCCTTATTATTGTTGTGTTTATCCGTGTCTTTGAACCTTGTCCTCCCTGTCGCATTGTACCATGCAGTGTTCGACGCCGGCTCGAAGCTTCCTTCGGGCGTGCTGACCGGCAACCTGGTGCAGATGGGAAACTACGAGCAGTGTCTCGGCGTGGAACACGTGCACCCGACCCTAGGGTCCATCACCGGCCAGCATTGCATGGTGGCGCTAGGGTCGAACAACTCGCTCTTCACACAGCCCACCATGACTGACAAGTTCCAGGGATATCGCGAACACTTCTCGCAGAAGGAACACTTCGAAAAGCTCCTGCGAGAGAATGAGACGGTGAGTTGGTGCCATCATTCGAAACCGAATGCGAAACGACATATCAATCCCCGAAAATGGGATCTAAGCCCGGGTCTTTCACTGTTGCCGGGATGAAGCAGTACCAACTATGCTACACAGACAACCGACTGTCGAGTGGTTTTAAGTTTATTAGATTTGCAAGTCTCCATTCATAGCCTTCAAAGAAGCCGCACAACTTCAAAGCTTTATAACCACTCGAAAGTCGGTAGTACGTGAAGCATAATTGATATAAACCCCGGTATAATGAGAGGTTCATTAATTTTACCGTAATTTTGTCGAGTTAGCACCGGCAAAGAAACTCTTTAATCTGTCAGCTGTGAGTTGACGCTTGAGATTGAGCATCAGTGGCAAACAAAGCCCCCTCGATATTACGTGAGATGACGTAAGTAACGTTGTGTTAACTTGTACCTAGATGGCTGTGAGCTGCTTTAACTTCACCCCACGCTCACCATTCTGAGTTTAACAACGCTATTTGCTGCAGAGTTTCCTGCATTGAAACATATTTGCCGATGCTGACAGCGTGTGATGTACCCTCGGCAGACGGAGGCGTTTGTCCGGCTCGGTGCGACCCTGTCGGTGTGCGTGCCGGCAGCGTGCACCCCCGGCGAGCTCCAAGTGCACCTGAGGTCGGCGTTGAGAGGATGGTTGGGGGACGCGGTGAACGTGACGGTCCACGGCAGCGCGTGTAACAGCAAGGCGGCTCCGACGGCTGCTCTCACCAAGAACGCGATGCTGGCCATGTGAGACCCGGAGATGAGCTGGCATGTTCATGACGTCATAGAGATTTTTATAAATTTGCAGATTGGTTATATTCTTTGCTTCGTTGGACTAATCTTGCAAGAAACTTATTTATAGTGTAATTTGTAGCGCTTCGCAAACACTCATATGATCGCTGAGCGTTATTGTTACACGCTCATCCACAACACGATTCTTTAAGTGTTCGCTAAGCCGAGATAAGACTGAATATTTTCGTAAAAAATGTTTTTTGGAAAAAGTGCTGTAAATAGTTCAGGGTCTAAGTTGATGGAAAAAATGTATCTATAAAATTTCATCCAAATCGTTTCACTCATTAAATGTGTTAACGACTCAAATTTTTTACATAAAATGTATTTTGACAGGATATTGGCGAATTAAGGCATCAATATTTTTATGATAAAATGATGAAAATTTTATTCGTGTAAATTATTTGATCACAAGAGAACTATAAGAATACATAAAAAAATGCCTCCATCCCAAGTTCATCACGTGATCACACACAATATTAATGACCATTTCTGAAAATGTTTTATA
Organism: Nemurella pictetii; assembly: GCA_921293315.2. Taxonomy (NCBI): domain Eukaryota; kingdom Metazoa; phylum Arthropoda; class Insecta; order Plecoptera; family Nemouridae; genus Nemurella; species Nemurella pictetii. Next base: position 11,107,178 of record OV121126.1, read on the forward strand.
TTTTTTTCCAGAATCCTTGTGAGCTGCTTCCTGGCGCTAATCCTGCTTGGAACTGCGTACGATCTACTGAAGGGAGCTGGTAAGTCATCAATTATTATTCACGAAATTATAAATTCGTAAATTGTACGCGGAGTCAAACCCGAATCTTTCACCGCTGCCGGTGTTGAGAATTACCCATTTTGCAATGCAAACATTCTAGACAGGGCGAGACCTTCCCGAAGAAATGGTTGTCTTTATGCACGTACCAACTCGAAGCCTGTTTCGAATGGAAAAGGATGAAAATACCTATTACAATCCACTCAGAGAAAAATGATGTCAGATGTATACTTCAAGTTTGGAAAAAATATTAATTATCTCTGCAAAATAACAAAGGAAGACAGGGAAATCACAACCCGAATTGCTCTGCCTGGCTTTAGCGAGTGGCTATCATGACGTCATTTTGATATAACTTTGATTGAATGGAATAACACTATGAAGTCAAAAACCCACACATAGAACCAGTTGGATCGAGATTCCCCTATCTTCCTTGCCTAAACTGCCGACCCAATAATATTTTTTTGGGGTAATCTTCTGCAGGTGGACAGAACAGCGTTCTGCTGGCATTATCGGTGCGCGCGAACGCCGTGGCGTTGATGGCGCCCTCGAAGAGCACGTCAGCGTTGCCGGTGCTCGATGGCATCCGGGTGTTGAGCATCCTGTGGGTCGTGCTCTACCACCACTACCGGTTCAACCTCACCAACGCCAGCATCAACTTCAACACGGTCATGCAGGTAACGGCCCGGCTTCATCGGAATCGGTTCAGGCGTTTTGCCTCTATGAGCGCTAACGAGCAATTTTTTTTTAAATCATTTATTTCTTTAATCCATTTATAATTTGCACATGGGCACACGGATACCTCGGTGGATTCTTGCCAAGAACCCACCATCAAAAAAAAAAAAAAAATTATTAACTCTCTCTCTCTCTCTCTATCTTCCCCGTCCTCGAGCAAATATTTACAAAAAAAATGGTTTTCTAATCAGCATAGTGAATATAATTGGAGATTCGCTTCGGTTAAAATTGGTCAAAATTAGTCAAAATTGGTCAAAAGAAGTTAAAATGTTCAAAATTGTTGACAATGTTAACACTGAAACGTTTCGCTGTTGCAGATGGTAAGGAGCGGTGTTCTTAGATGGATGCTATAAGTCCCAAAACTCAAACATATAGCATTCTTTCCTCAGTTAAACAGTGTTCCTCAAAGCGGACGTGCTAGTATAAGGAAAAGTCACGATTGTTAAGCAAGTAAGAGAGCGTTGTTCTTGGGATGCAGGTCGAGACGGACTGGAAACACATGGCAATCAGCAACGGCAGCCTCTGCGTGGACTCGTTCCTCCTGCTCGCCGGCACCTTGCTCGCCTACAACTTCCTCAGGGACAGGAGCAAGGGCCTCGAGTTCAACTTCACCAGGTTCTACGCTCAAAGATACATCAGGTACATCTATACTCAACTTATTCGAAATAATACCACATCGGAAGTCACTAATATAGTCGTGTTGTGGATGACCATTATTCTCACGCTCATCTACAACACGGTTATATTGAGTGTGTGCGAAGTCCTAGGGAAGCCCTAGCCCTCTGCCTCCTGGGTTCACTACCATGGGCAGGGTCAATTGTCGGAAATGATCCCCCACAGGGTCTTAGTTGAGACAGAACAAAGAATGCATAAAATTTCATTCAACAAACCCAACGGTTTGGCAACGTTGGAAACACCGGTTCTCGTGAGATCACCGAAGTTAAGCAACATCGCGCTGGGTCAGGTGTTTGATGGGTGACCATCATGCACACGGTCAGTTCTGTTCGGGAGAGAGGTCGGAGGGTTTGAAGTTAGTACGACAACTTCACTCGCCTTGCTTGTCAACCTCTCGACAGCACGGATTAGCGGAGGAATCCTGTCGTTCGAGTTGTACCGTCCTTCGGAAGGGATGTAAAGCCGGTGGTCCCCTCGGTGCTTTTCGACAGGAGTAGGCTACGTGCCGGCACCGGGTTTCCCCTCCTCCCTTCTAGCCATAGGTTAGGTTCATCATCACCCTTTCATTCACCGACGCCGTTAGACCAGCGGCACAGGGCCAGCTGTCAAAACAGTGCGTCGTTAAACACCAATAATGAATTAATGAATCAATCAATCAATCAAAATCGGTTGAGTCGTTTGGCCTGGATTTTTCAGCAGTAAGTGAGATTGAAGATTCGCTTCGGTCGTTTTGCTCAGCGTTAAGGTGCCTAGCGGTTTGGGATGTAGTCGTGAGTTTTACTGAAGTTAAGCAACATTGCGCATGTACCGGGGCTGGATGGGTGACCGTCGATCATGATCCCGGTGTTCCATGTCTGTCAGGGTGGCTCCAGCGATGCTAGGGGTGTCCTTGGTGACTCTCATCCTGACAAACATGGCGGGCGGAAGTCCGCTGGTGAAAGCCAACGCCGCCCTCGTCGAGGACGCGTGCGACAACATCTGGTGGCAGTTCCTCTTCATCAGCAACTACGTTCCCAGCGACCCTAAGGTAGGTCTTCCTAAGTACATCCATAGTGTAAGCCTTCCTTGCAGGTAAAACCTAACTAACTAAGCAATGCCTAAGGGAGGTCTTCCTAAGTACATCCATAGTGTAAGCCTTCCTTGCAGGTAAAACCTAACTAACTAAGCAATGACCAAGGGAGGTCTTGTTAGATCCGCCCAGGTCCCAAGGTACTAGGTCTTCCTGGGCTCTCTTTGTGTTTGTACTAAGTCGTTCTTAAGGCAAAATTTACCCAATTCCGAATAATTATAGACGGAAAAAGTCAGCAGACAAGCTATAGGTAAGTTAAATTTAATTTAATTAACGTACAGATATAATCATGAAAAGAAACTCTTTAATATGTCAGCTGTCAGTTGACGCTTGAGATTGAGCATCAGTGGCAAACAAAGCCCCCTCGATATTACGTGAGATGACGTAAGTAACGTTGTGTTAACTTGTACCTAGATGGCTGTGAGCTGCTTTAACTTCACCCCACGCTCACCATTCTGAGCTCGACAACGCTATTTGCTGCAGAGCTTCCTGTCTGAGTTCTTGTTGCACGTTGATACAGTGTGTCGGGGTCACGTGGTACCTGAGCATGGACATGCAGCTCGTCTGGATCGCACCGCTCTTGCTCTTCCCGCTCTGGAGGTAAGTAACACTCAAAACGCTCAAAACACTCAAAACACTCATAACACTCAAAACGCTCAAAACACTCAAAACACTCATAACACTCAAAACGCTCAAAACACTCAAAACACTCATAACACTCAAAACACTCAAAACACTCAAAACACTCAAAACACTCAAAACACTCAAAACACTCAAAACACTCAAAACACATTTTATTTTAATATTCAACGTTTACCATGCAGATATCAGTAGAGTGGATATCACATATTTTATATCCGATGTCGAGATTCAGTCTTTTCCATAGCATTAGGAAGGTATTATTATGAGTGCTAGGGGCTCCGCCCCCGCGGTCTCCGGCCGCCAACCCCGCAAGGAACCGCAGCGAGACCCCACCGTTGCAACCAAGAATGTTGTATCGAGTGCGTTTCCAAAATTTCATGAAAATGGGATAAGAATTGTAAACGGGCATAGACATGTCTGAAAGTGATGAAAACATCCTGAACCACAGGGATAATATTAGGGTGGGACTACTAGGGCTTCGCGAACATTCTGATTTACAAAAAAAATGAAATTTATTGTAATAGGTAAACGATTAGTAGAGCCTACACTCGTTGCAGGATGAGCGAGCCGTAATCTCCCTGAGGAAATCCAAACGGAAAACATTATGACAATCATGTAATAAACCGAATATAAATCGGTATTGAAACCGTTTAAAGGCAAAAAAAAACAATTTTTCTGATTAGCAAAATACTTCATGCACGAATCTGAAACTTCGGCAATTCGTTTAACTTGTTATCATATATATTCAATCCAAATTTGGTGCGGATCGGTTAATTAGTTACGAAGCTAGTACCAAAAAACTGAAAATTGAACGGGTTTTTGCTCATAAAAACAAAATGGCTGACCAGATTTCGCTCAAAAACCAAACAGCACCTCGCTGAGTCACCACGAACGTTTTTGGCAAATTTCGTAACGATCTGTGACCTTTAAGTAGGGCTGCTCGTTTTTGTTACAAACAAAACAAATCCAAGCGCTTTTTCCCCTATGTTGTGAAATTGAAGGATTTCGCTTGCTCATCCAATAATTATTGGAACAAGTTGTTCAATTGTTTTGATGTATTTTACACTGACACCTACACTGACACCTACACTGACACCTACACTGACACCTACACTGACACCTACACTGACACCTACACTGACACCTACACTGACACCTACACTGACACCTACACTGACACCTACACTGACACCTACACTGACACCTACACTGACACCTACACTGACACCTACACTGACACCTACACTGACACCTACACTGACACCTACACTGACACCTACACTGACACCTACACTGACACCTACACTGACACCTACACTGACACCTACACTGACACCTACACTGACACCTACACTGACACCTACACTGACACCTACACTGACACCTACACTGACACCTACACTGACACCTACACTGACACCTACACTGACACCTACACTGACACCTACACTGACACCTACACTGACACCTACACTGACACCTACACTGACACCTACACTGACACCTACACTGACACCTACACTGACACCTACACTGACACCTACACTGACACCTACACTGACACCTACACTGACACCTACACTGACACCTACACTGACACCTACACTGACACCTACACTGACACCTACACTGACACCTACACTGACACCTACACTGACACCTACACTGACACCTACACTGACACCTACACTGACACCTACACTGACACCTACACTGACACCTACACTGACACCTACACTGACACCTACACTGACACCTACACTGACACCTACACTGACACCTACACTGACACCTACACTGACACCTACACTGACACCTACACTGACACCTACACTGACACCTACACTGACACCTACACTGACACCTACACTGACACCTACACTGACACCTACACTGACACCTACACTGACACCTACACTGACACCTACACTGACACCTACACTGACACCTACACTGACACCTACACTGACACCTACACTGACACCTACACTGACACCTACACTGACACCTACACTGACACCTACACTGACACCTACACTGACACCTACACTGACACCTACACTGACACCTACACTGACACCTACACTGACACCTACACTGACACCTACACTGACACCTACACTGACACCTACACTGACACCTACACTGACACCTACACTGACACCTACACTGACACCTACACTGACACCTACACTGACACCTACACTGACACCTACACTGACACCTACACTGACACCTACACTGACACCTACACTGACACCTACACTGACACCTACACTGACACCTACACTGACACCTACACTGACACCTACACTGACACCTACACTGACACCTACACTGACACCTACACTGACACCTACACTGACACCTACACTGACACCTACACTGACACCTACACTGACACCTACACTGACACCTACACTGACACCTACACTGACACCTACACTGACACCTACACTGACACCTACACTGACACCTACACTGACACCTACACTGACACCTACACTGACACCTACACTGACACCTACACTGACACCTACACTGACACCTACACTGACACCTACACTGACACCTACACTGACACCTACACTGACACCTACACTGACACCTACACTGACACCTACACTGACACCTACACTGACACCTACACTGACACCTACACTGACACCTACACTGACACCTACACTGACACCTACACTGACACCTACACTGACACCTACACTGACACCTACACTGACACCTACACTGACACCTACACTGACACCTACACTGACACCTACACTGACACCTACACTGACACCTACACTGACACCTACACTGACACCTACACTGACACCTACACTGACACCTACACTGACACCTACACTGACACCTACACTGACACCTACACTGACACTCACAGCTGTTTCTTGTCTGCAGGTGGCCGAGGGTTGGTAAGTCGATCATCGGTCTTGTGTTTGCTGCGGGAATTACAACAGTCTTTGCTGTCGCCTACGCGAACGAAGTCGCCATCTCCAAGTACATTCTTCCTCGGTAAATTTATTAATATCGGCTATGATTATTTCTAAGACAATTGGTGGAAGATGGAGTGGAAGAACCTGGAATGTAGATTGGAAAGAGCGAGGTTCATTTTCAGTTGGACATGAAAAGGAAAGGAATGAGAACTATAAGGAAATTTCAGAAAAGGTTGTAGAGGAATGAAATAATTTAAGACTAAGTGGAAAGATGATGGAAAGTGTGACGATATTCAAGGCAGGGAAGAATGGAATGGCATGTTAGGGACTCAGACAAACTGGCATGTGAATATACTAATCTGATTAAATACATAATTAATAATGACTTGATAATTTATCGTTTAATATGATCTCCATAGCCATGGATAGCGCTTCGTACAGCGAGACTTTGATGCTGTATTGAGCCACTTTATCATGTCTTCCCACTGATCTCTATAGCCTGGATAGCGCTTCGTACAGCGAGACTTTGATGCCGTATTGAGCCACTTTATCGTGTCTTCCCACTGATCTCTATAGCCATGGATAGCGCTTCGTACAGCGAGACTTTGATGCTGTATTGAGCCACTTTATCATGTCTTCCCACTGATCTCTATAGCCTGGATAGCGCTTCGTACAGCGAGACTTTGATGCCGTATTGAGCCACTTTATCGTGTCTTCCCACTGATCCCTACAACCATGGATGGCGCTTCATCAAAACAGCGCGTCGTTAAACACCCACCAAACATCACAAGCATCCAAACAATCTCCCAATTCCCCAGCGTCAACGAAGAGTCCCTGCTGCTGCTGCCAACGCACGCCCGCATCACGCCCTGGCTGCTCGGCCTGCTCCTCGGCAACGTCCTCCACTTCGGCAGCCACACGTGGAGCACGCGTCGCACGTCCTGGTCGCTGGTCGGCGTCGCCTGGACGTCCAGTCTCGCGCTCCTGGCCACCTCCTTGCTCTACGCGCATCGCTTCTACGCCAGCTGCGAGCCGTTCGACGGCCTGTCGAACGCCCTCTATCTGGCGATGATGCGGCCGGCGTGGGCGTTGGGACTCGCCGGCTTGGTCGGGATATGCGTCACGGGGCACGGGGGTGAGGCGATTCTCTGATGATGCTCTTTTGTAGTGCGAGTTTTGTTAGAAATTAACAGGTTGAATTGGTTATGTCAACCGCATTTCAAAACAGACTGTAATCCAGGCACAGTTTACCCGGGCTCACATGAAAGTCACCCATCTTTTATATGTCAGCTGTTTGTTGACGGTTGATATTAAGCATCAGTGGCCAACACAGCTCCCTCCAGGAAACTCTACAAGAAAATATCAAACTAGGCTGTAGAATGCAGGAGCTGAAATAGCGTTAGCTGGTGAAGGTATCGTTAAGCATTAAAGTCGTCTAGGTACAACTTACCGATGTTTGCTGGCAGAGTGTCCTGCATCCTACAGCCTGGTAAGATGTTTGCTGGCAGAGTGTCCTGCATCCTACAGCCTGGTGAGATGTTTGCTGGCAGAGTGTCCTGCATCCTACAGCCTGGTGAGATGTTTGCTGGCAGAGTGTCCTGCATCCTACAGCCTGGTAAGATGTTTGCTGGCAGAGTGTCCTGCATCCTACAGCCTGGTAAGATGTTTGCTGGCAGAGTGTCCTGCATCCTACAGCCTGGTGAGATGTTTGCTGGCAGAGTGTCCTGCATCCTACAGCCTGGTGAGATGTTTGCTGGCAGAGTGTCCTGCATCCTACAGCCTGGTGAGATGTTTGCTGGCAGAGTGTCCTGCATCCTACAGCCTGGTGAGATGTTTGCTGGCAGAGTGTCCTGCATCCTACAGCCTGGTGAGATGTTTGCTGGCAGAGTGTCCTGCATCCTACAGCCTGGTGAGATGTTTGCTGGCAGAGTGTCCTGCATCCTACAGCCTGGTGAGATGTTTGCTGGCAGAGTGTCCTGCATCCTACAGCCTGGTGAGATGTTTGCTGGCAGAGTGTCCTGCATCCTACAGCCTGGTGAGATGTTTGCTGGCAGAGTGTCCTGCATCCTACAGCCTGGTGAGATGTTTGCTGGCAGAGTGTCCTGCATCCTACAGCCTGGTGAGATGTTTGCTGGCAGAGTGTCCTGCATCCTACAGCCTGGTGAGATGTTTGCTGGCAGAGTGTCCTGCATCCTACAGCCTGATGAGATGTTTGCTGGCAGAGTGTCCTGCATCCTACAGCCTGGTGAGATGTTTGCTGGCAGAGTGTCCTGCATCCTACAGCCTGGTGAGATGTTTGCTGGCAGAGTGTCCTGCATCCTACAGCCTGGTGAGATGTTTGCTACCAGAGTGTCCTGCATCCTACAGCCTGGTGAGATGTTTGCTGGCAGAGTGTCCTGCATCCTACAGCCTGGTGAGATGTTTGCTGGCAGAGTGTCCTGCATCCTACAGCCTGGTGAGATGTTTGCTACCAGAGTGTCCTGCATCCTACAGCCTGGTGAGATGTTTGCTGGCAGAGTGTCCTGCATCCTACAGCCTGGTGAGATGTTTGCTGGCAGAGTGTCCTGCATCCTACAGCCTGGTGAGATGTTTGCTGGCAGAGTGTCCTGCATCCTACAGCCTGGTGAGATGTTTGCTACCAGAGTGTCCTGCATCCTACAGCCTGGTGAGATGTTTGCTGGCAGAGTGTCCTGCATCCTACAGCCTGGTGAGATGTTTGCTGGCAGAGTGTCCTGCATCCTACAGCCTGGTGAGATGTTTGCTACCAGAGTGTCCTGCATCCTACAGCCTGGTGAGATGTTTGCTGGCAGAGTGTCCTGCATCCTACAGCCTGGTGAGATGTTTGCTGGCAGAGTGTCCTGCATCCTACAGCCTGGTGAGATGTTTGCTGGCAGAGTGTCCTGCATCCTACAGCCTGGTGAGATGTTTGCTGGCAGAGTGTCCTGCATCCTACAGCCTGGTGAGATGTTTGCTGGCAGAGTGTCCTGCATCCTACAGCCTGGTGAGATGTTTGCTGGCAGAGTGTCCTGCATCCTACAGCCTGGTGAGATGTTTGCTGGCAGAGTGTCCTGCATCCTACAGCCTGGTGAGATGTTTGCTGGCAGAGTGTCCTGCATCCTACAGCCTGGTGAGATGTTTGCTGGCAGAGTGTCCTGCATCCTACAGCCTGGTGAGATGTTTGCTGGCAGAGTGTCCTGCATCCTACAGCCTGGTGAGATGTTTGCTACCAGAGTGTCCTGCATCCTACAGCCTGGTGAGATGTTTGCTGGCAGAGTGTCCTGCATACAACAGCCTGGTGAGATGTTTGCTGGCAGAGTGTCCTGCATCCTACAGCCTGGTGAGATGTTTGCTGGCAGAGTGTCCTGCATCCTACAGCCTGGTGAGATGTTTGCTGGGAGAGTGTCCTGCATCCTACAGCCTGGTGAGATGTTTGCTGGCAGAGTGTCCTGCATCCTACAGCCTGGTGAGATGTTTGCTGGCAGAGTGTCCTGCATCCTACAGCCATGGTGAGATGTTTGCTGGCAGAGTGTCCTGCATCCTACAGCCTGGTGATATGTTTGCTGGCAGAGTGTCCTGCATCCTACAGCCTGGTGAGATGTTTGCTGGCAGAGTGTCCTGCATCCTACAGCCTGGTGAGATGTTTGCTACCAGAGTGTCCTGCATCCTACAGCCTGGTGAGATGTTTGCTGGCAGAGTGTCCTGCATCCTACAGCCTGGTGAGATGTTTGCTGGCAGAGTGTCCTGCATCCTACAGCCTGGTGAGATGTTTGCTGGCAGAGTGTCCTGCATCCTACAGCCTGGTGAGATGTTTGCTGGCAGAGTGTCCTGCATCCTACAGCCTGGTGAGATGTTTGCTGGGAGAGTGTCCTGCATCCTACAGCCTGGTGAGATGTTTGCTGGCAGAGTGTCCTGCATCCTACAGCCTGGTGAGAGCAGCAGCAAGCAGCAGCAGCAGCAGCAGCAGCAGCAGCATATGACTAAAGGGTATACTGTCGTGTCTGCAGGCTGTGTTAACACCCTACTGTCGTGTCTGCAGGCTGTGTTAACACCCTACTGTCTTGTCTGCAGGCTGTGTTAACACCCTGCTGTCATGTCTGCAGGCTGTGTTAACACCCTACTCTCATGTCTGCAGGCTGTGTTAACACCCTACTCTCATGTCTGCAGGCTGTGTTAACACCCTACTGTCATGTCTGCAGGCTGTGTTAACACCCTGCTGTCATGTCTGCAGGCTGTGTTAACACCCTACTCTCATGTCTGCAGGCTGTGTTAACACCCTACTGTCATGTCTGCAGGCTGTGTTAACACCCTGCTGTCATGTCTGCAGGCTGTGTTAACACCCTGCTGTCGTGTCTGCAGGCTGTGTTAACACCCTACTCTCATGTCTGCAGGCTGTGTTAACACCCTGCTGTCATGTCTGCAGGCTGTGTTAACACCCTACTGTCATGTCTGCAGGCTGTGTTAACACCCTACTCTCATGTCTGCAGGCTGTGTTAACACCCTGCTGTCATGTCTGCAGGCTGTGTTAACACCCTGCTGTCGTGTCTGCAGGCTGTGTTAACACCCTACTGTCATGTCTGCAGGCTGTGTTAACACCCTACTGTCATGTCTGCAGGCTGTGTTAACACCCTACTGTCATATCTGCAGGCTGTGTTAACACCCTACTCTCATGTCTGCAGGCTGTGTTAACACCCTGCTGTCATGTCTGCAGGCTGTGTTAACACCCTACTCTCATGTCTGCAGGCTGTGTTAACACCCTGCTGTCGTGTCTGCAGGCTGTGTTAACACCCTACTGTCATGTCTGCAGGCTGTGTTAACACCCTACTCTCATGTCTGCAGGCTGTGTTAACACCCTGCTGTCATGTCTGCAGGCTGTGTTAACACCCTGCTGTCATGTCTGCAGGCTGTGTTAACACCCTGCTGTCGTGTCTGCAGGCTGTGTTAACACCCTACTCTCATGTCTGCAGGCTGTGTTAACACCCTGCTGTCATGTCTGCAGGCTGTGTTAACACCCTACTGTCATGTCTGCAGGCTGTGTTAACACCCTACTCTCATGTCTGCAGGCTGTGTTAACACCCTGCTGTCATGTCTGCAGGCTGTGTTAACACCCTACTGTCATGTCTGCAGGCTGTGTTAACACCCTGCTGTCATGTCTACAGGCTGTGTTAACACCCTACTGTCATGTCTGCAGGCTGTGTTAACACCCTGCTGTCGTGTCTGCAGGCTGTGTTAACACCCTGCTGTCTTGTCTGCAGGCTGTGTTAACACCCTACTCTCATGTCTGCAGGCTGTGTTAACACCCTGCTGTCATGTCTGCAGGCTGTGTTAACACCCTACTGTCATGTCTGCAGGCTGTGTTAACACCCTGCTGTCATGTCTGCAGGCTGTGTTAACACCCTACTCTCATGTCTGCAGGCTGTGTTAACACCCTACTCTCATGTCTGCAGGCTGTGTTAACACCCTGGTGTCATGTCTGCAGGCTGTGTTAACACCCTGCTGTTGTGTCTGCAGGCTGTGTTAACACCCTACTGTCATGTCTGCAGGCTGTGTTAACACCCTACTGTCATGTCTGCAGGCTGTGTTAACACCCTACTGTCATGTCTGCAGGCTGTGTTAACACCCTACTGTCATGTCTGCAGGCTGTGTTAACACCCTACTCTCATGTCTGCAGGCTGTGTTAACACCCTACTGTCATGTCTGCAGGCTGTGTTAACACCCTGCTGTCGTGTCTGCAGGCTGTGTTAACACCCTGCTGTCATGTCTGCAGGCTGTGTTAACACCCTGCTGTCATGTCTGCAGGCTGTGTTAACACCCTGCTGTCACGTCTGCAGGCTGTGTTAACACCCTGCTGTCATGTCTGCAGGCTGTGTTAACACCCTGCTGTCATGTCTGCAGGCTGTGTTAACACCCTGCTGTCATGTCTGCAGGCTGTGTTAACACCCTGCTGTCATGTCTGCAGGCTGTGTTAACACCCTGCTGTCACGTCTGCAGGCTGTGTTAACACCCTGCTGTCATGTCTGCAGGCTGTGTTAACACCCTACTCTCATGTCTGCAGGCTGTGTTAACACCCTGCTGTCATGTCTGCAGGCTGTGTTAACACCCTACTGTCATGTCTGCAGGCTGTGTTAACACCCTACTCTCATGTCTGCAGGCTGTGTTAACACCCTGCTGTCATGTCTGCAGGGTGTGTTAACACCCTACTGTCATGTCTGCAGGCTGTGTTAACACCCTGCTGTCATGTCTGCAGGCTGTGTTAACACCCTGCTGTCATGTCTGCAGGCTGTGTTAACACCCTGCTGTCATGTCTGCAGGCTGTGTTAACACCCTGCTGTCATGTCTGTAGGCTGTGTTAACACCCTGCTGTCATGTCTGCAGGCTGTGTTAACACCCTACTCTCATGTCTGCAGGCTGTGTTAACACCCTACTCTCATGTCTGCAGGCTGTGTTAACACCCTACTCTCATGTCTGCAGGCTGTGTTAACACCCTGCTGTCATGTCTGCAGGGTGTGTTAACACCCTACTGTCATGTCTGCAGGCTGTGTTAACACCCTGCTGTCATGTCTGCAGGCTGTGTTAACACCCTGCTGTCATGTCTGCAGGCTGTGTTAACACCCTGCTGTCATGTCTGCAGGCTGTGTTAACACCCTGCTGTCATGTCTGTAGGCTGTGTTAACACCCTGCTGTCATGTCTGCAGGCTGTGTTAACACCCTACTCTCATGTCTGCAGGCTGTGTTAACACCCTACTCTCATGTCTGCAGGCTGTGTTAACACCCTACTCTCATGTCTGCAGGCTGTGTTAACACCCTGCTGTCGTGGACGGGATGGCTCGTGCCCAGCCGTCTCACCTTCTGCGTATATCTTACGCACTGGACGCTGCTGGCCGGCTTCCACACAACGCTGACACACACGCGTCATTTTGACGACATGTCCATGGTAGGCTTCATGTATCATGTATCATGATTCATGAATCATGAATCATTCATTATGTTTCATGTGTAATTTAGGGTTGGATTTACAACGTTCAAATTAATCTTCCTGTCAGGAAGAATACAGCTATGAGCAACCGATATGGCTGTCACCATGGGATGACAAAACCGAAATTTATGTCAAGTTGTTCGGTATTTTACGGGCCCTGACTTATTAAACGGTCTGTTAACACAATATCTTGACAGTCGCTATGGTGATGACACGTAAACGTACCGTTAAGCAGCTTTTAAACTGACTATAACCATGGCGACTGCATACAGACATTTGAACATTTAAACTCAGAAAAATAACCGCACAGGAAATCGCTTTTCTCACATTTCCTCTCTTCCGGCAGGTGGTCGAGTTCCTGGGGCTGTCGATGTTTAGCTTTGCGGCTGCGCTCTTGCTCCATCTGCTGTGCGAGGCGCCGGCGACGGCGCTGGGGAAGCTGTTGCTCGACCAGATCATAGGTATCCACCGACAACACATGCATCTCATGCGTTACGTACACAGACATCCCATTCAAAGGCATCACTTAACAGCTGCTGTAGAATGGAGCTGGATAATTTTTTATGTGGTCATTTTGTTCCAAACAATTTTTCAGAGTGGAAACTTATTAACTTTGGACATTTTTTGAAAGTGGACATTTTTTCCAATTGTATTTCTAAAAATTGGACATCTTTTTAGAATTGGATATTCATTCCAAGTCGAGATTAGGTGAAAGAAAGAAATGCAAACCAACTTGAAGCTCGATCCCGAGCTCCTATCTGTTTTTCTTCTGTTTACTCCAGAGCGGCCCGTCAACAGTGAATCTTCCAAGAAGCAAGAAGCCAGCAGCATCCGCGAAGATGGAATTGTTTTAGAAAGTCCAGCGCCAAAAATAAGGAATCTTAGAAATTTAAAAGAAGTGTAAACAAAACACGCTAGCGTCAATGCTTCATAATATAATATGTAGGTATACGATCTGTTTTTTAATAAAGATAAGAATAATTTTATTTATAAATTAGTTTTGTATGTTTCATTTTTATTATTAATTAGTAGAAATTAGCATTGTCTTCAATAAAAACTGCTGAGATATAATTCTCTTCAGTAGGTACACTCCTGGACACTGAAATCCGTCCACTAGAAATTTATACAAGTTCCGAGGGAGGTTGGCTTGAAAAATAGTGTAGGTAAGTCGGGTACACACCATGCGGTATGCCATGCGCTTTCTGAACCTGTACCTCGTTATGATAAACCAGTTTTCCTTATCAGTAATGCCTGCCCAGTGAAATGAGGATCGAGCAAGCTCACAAATATGATATCTCGTGAGTCTTGCACACCATTTCAGCACCCCCCAATGGCCTATAACTCGTAATTTTGTAGATGCAGAAATAATTCGAAAACTTCCTGCCTCTTCTCTTTACAGCAAACACGTTTATCTCATCACTTCTTCAGTATTCTGGAAAAAGTTTGTTTCCATGGCACGTTTTAATTTTCTCTCCTTTTAATTGCTTATCTTATCTTTGGATCAAGTCAATGGTTGGCTCCGAGACCCGACCTTTTTGATGCTACCTTGTCCTGGCGGGTCGGATATATTATATCAAGTACGGGAGATTAGATAACAAACGACGTCGATTATTAAAATGCATTGGAGGAAATTCAAACGGTTGTCATTTTTAGTATTTTTACCATCGAATAAATGTTTTTTAACTATTAATAGGTATCAATAGTAAATGTAGTGTAGTTACAGCAAGGATATTGAAATTCGTCCAAACCGTCTAAATCTTCACCGGCAACTCTGTGACAAATGCTGGAGCTCGATCATGCCAAAAGGGCTACTCTGGTGAACGAATATTCGCAATGCACGGTTCATATGAATTGTTCAAAGCCCTACTGGTAAGAAAACTGGTTTTCCATCATTAGGCAGCTTCCCAAGCAAGTGGTTTGATATGCCATGTGCTCAGCCTCTACCTGGCTACCTATACTATTTTCAAGCAAGACCAAATTGGGACTTGTAAAAATTTCAGGTGGACGGGTTTCAGTGTCCAGAGGTGTACCTACTGTTAATCTAGATATAAAATATATACAATATAAATTGATTTGAAATGAATCCACCCAGCATGAAAATAATTAAATAATAACCTTCTGATCTTGATCATCTAAATCAAGTAAAGTACTAGATGTTATTCGAATATTTATTTTAATTGCCCCCATCGCAATTCGCGGAACAAGTCGTCGAACTTTTTGCTGAGCTATTTTGATCTTGAACAGAATCCAAACAAGTTCATCGTTCCTTGTATCTGTGAAACCATCCACAGAACGAATCTCTTCCCTGTGTCCCAAAATTCCCTAACTCCTTCACAATTTCCGCTTGCAAAGCGAGCTATTGGCCTAGATATTAACACAAAGACAAACTCGTGTAAGAATTTATATCATCATTTCAACCTTCCTAATTCACAACAAAAAACGTACATAATTAAAGTCGAACCGAACAACGATTACACATCATTCACAGCATGTAACTGAGCGGACAACAACAACATTTCCTTGCTCCAGGCAGGACGGGTTGCTGGATTCGTTCCCAATGTCGCTGCCCCAGAGCCTTCGGCTGATCTCTGTGATTCACAGCAGCCTCCGAAGACCTTCCGGCTGCAGTGGCGCTGAATTCATCTCACCCGGCTGCAGGTTCTAGAATACTCGCGATATCTCGTTTATATGTCAACAGCAGCTGTCAGATTAACATTTGACATTAAGCATCCGTGGCAATCTGAGTAGTGAGTCCCCCTCGATATTACGTGAGTATAACGTTGTTTTTAATTGTACCAAATATCTTAGTTTTAAAATGTGGGAAAGTCCGGCGACAAGGCGCTGGTAGCGAACCTGTCGGACCGGGTGAAGATTTAGTAAACGCGTGCAGTTATCATCCGGAAAAGAAACTCTTTAATCTGTCAGCTGTGAGTTGACGCTTGAGATTGAGCATCAGTGGCAAACAAAGCCCCCTCGATATTACGTGAGATGACGTAAGTAACGTTGTGTTAACTTGTACCTGGATGGCTGTGCTGCTTTAACTTCACCCCACGCTCACCATTCTGAGCTCGACAACGCTATTTTGGCAGAGTTTCTTGCCTGATATTCGCGGTGTTATCAGTAAATTTACCACCCGCAGCAAATCAGCACCATCAATTTGAAGCTCTACTTTCAGTTATATAAAAAAGTGGGTGTGGCAGAAAAAATCGATGACATAATGCTGGTCGTCGGCCCCTAGAATGTCGAGACATGCGCCACTGCAAATCGGAAATTCCAAAACAACAATTTAACTTGTACCTCGAAAGCGAACGGGACCACTTTCGATTGGCGTGAAAAGTAGAGCACCGGCTGGACCAGTCGCCAAGGTTGCGAAGACCGTCATTTGAGTTCAACGAATCCCCGCGCTGTGATAACCTTCGATTTCCGCTGGATCGAAGCAGTACACTCCTTCCAGGATAAGGTCACACTCATTCGCGAGGTCACCGGAGTTAAGCAACATCGCGCCGAGTTACAGGTGTTGGATGGGTGACCATCATGCACACGATCAGTTCTGTTCGGGAGAGAGGTCGGAGGGTTTGAAGTTAGCACGACAACTTCACTCGCCTTGCTTGTCAACCTCTCGACAGCACGGATTAGCGGAGGAATCCTGTCGTTCGAATTGTACCGTCCTTCGGAAGGGACGTAAAGCCGGTGGTCCCCTCGGTGCTTTTCGACAGGAGTAGGCTACGTGCCGGCACCGGGTTTCCCCTCCTCCCTTCTAGCCATAGGTTAGGTTCATCATCACCCTTTCATTCACCGACGCCGTTAGACCAGTGCCACCGGGCCAGTTGTCAAAACAATGTGTCGTTGAACACCAATAATTAATCAATCAAGTCATAATTAAAACATAGCCGCCAAGTCATGAAAGTAAATCCAGGCGGCGGTGTTTGAAAATCACAGCATGAAACACTAGAACAGTGGCTAAACGTTTTATTTAACACTCGCATAGCTTCTAGCATTTTACTAGCTACTTTATTATTACACTTATCAACGAATGCAGCTAGAAATTAAGGTAAATCGGTGGCTGATAATTACTTTCGCATCGTGTCGGTGTTAATGCTGCCTACTAGCGCTGAGCGGACCGGCTTGTTGTTTGATTATAGAGTCTAGCAACCTTGTCCTAGCCCGGCGTGGGTAATAACCGATCTGTGGTCAACTCTTTCTTGGGTTACACAACGGACTTGTTGCTCACAAGTTGTGGTAGGTCCTTCTGGGTTTTTTTCTACGGCCAAACCTCAATCATTACAAAATTATCTAGTGTTCATGCAAAGATCTCATCTGATTTGACATTCAGTCTTATAAGGCTTACCCTAATTTAAAATTTACCTATTTTAAAATACGCGCACCATGTTCTTACATTATAAAAACATCAAACGCTTTTCTTCCTTGCAATATCTAAAGATAGTTAATATTAGAAACTAAATGACTTTTTATAATAATTATTTACACACCCCGGGGAAGATCTGAGTTTGACTTCCGGTGTGGAAACTTTTTTGAATGTAATATTTCGTTTCTTATATCTATCGATACAAGCAACGAGTTTTTGAAATTTAATTCGATCGCACATCGGCGAAGGGGCGAAGGGGGGCGAAGCCCCCTGCAAGGGGGCCCCGAGCAGATGGTGCTTTCGGGCGAAGCCCCAAAGCACGCCGGTGGGGATGGCGGCCGGAGGCCGCAGGGTCATAGCCCCTAGTTTATATATATTTCTAATTGCACCTCACTAATTATCGTTAAAACCCATGATGAAATCACAAAATGCATGAATTCGGTACTAAATGGCTTAAAATTCTGTGAAAAACGTGGATTTTCCGATGATCACATGATTTGAATGTTTTTGTTTTTTTTAATGAGTACACCTCACTAATTCTTACTAATTTCCATCTTGAAATCACAAAAATTCACGATTGCAGTACTAAATGGTTTATTATTATTCATAAATTATATGAAAAACCGGGTATTTTCCAAATTGAGGCCACTTTAGAGTTAGATGGCGCACGGACAAGAAAAAATCAAACAAATGCTCTGCAAAATGCAAAATTTTTACCGGAGGCAAAGTAAAATTTGACTAAACGCTGTATTTAAGCTTCTCTGAGATAGATCCTGTGTAAGTCGCTTGAGGTCAAAGCAATCGTACAGCACAGGTGGGATATGATAATATGTCGCATGTGCTCTTTGCTGTGCATTAGGAAATGACCTGTCTTGGCCTTCGTTCTGTCAAGTTGCCCGCCTGCTTTTTGGGTCAAGCGAATTGACAATCGAATTGCCGAAAGTGGAGGGGACGATTCGTTTATTAGGTCGCGTGCTCCGTTTCGTGGTTCATTGTCTGCAGAATACGAGAAGAAGTCTGCTGAATTTGTGCTCCGATACTTCATTTGAGATGATTTCAACACGAGTAAGTGTTTGTTGGAATTTGGTTTGTGGTTTTTAAGCAGAAAATATTGTAGAAGATGTCGAGATGGAAGAAGGGGAGGGTTTAGAGAAGCGGGTTGGAATGCGTTGGTCAGGGGTTGGAATCAAATAGTTTTAAATTGAAATCAATGGTCAATATACTGGGTTGGATTTTGGGTTCTTGCTGGTTTTTTGAGGCGGCTCTGGTTTTTGTTGGTTCTTTTGTGTAGAATATTGTTGCTAGTTGGCACTCGAGTTTAGACCGTTGATAGATTGCAGGCAGCACAGCTTTGTGCAACCGTGGCAAAAGTTCGAGTTTGCTAGCATAGCATACAATAATACCTAGTTATATATTTTTTCTGAAAAAATTTATAATTTTAAGTGTCTTTAACCAAAAGTTTCAATATCTAGCACATTTAGCTAAAATAAATTTCTGTAAAATTGTGAGTTTTTTTAAAACACAAAGTTACGCCGAATAATGCACTTGCGATTAACACGTTTGGTTACACCAAATATATCTTTTTAGTCGACTACTTTCATTGTAGATTGTAGATTGTAGATTGTAGATTGTAGATTGTAGATTGTAGATTGTAGATTGTAGATTGTAGATTGTACTACAGGACATTAAAGATTAACATGAAACATATTATTTTAAATAGGACTTCACGCAAACTCAATATAATCGTGTTTTCGAAGAGCGTAGCTACTATTTACGCTATATTTGGAAACGTACAAATCATTTTAAAGAAATACTTTTCAGTTGATTTCCTTTAAATTAACACAGTATTTTATTTTAAATAAGCTTAACGCACACTTTATGATTTGTCAATATTGGTTAAAGTTTCAGACACTTTAGTTGCTAAAAACTGCAAAAACGTATCAAAAAACGTCATCAAAGCGCCATTTTCACCCAATAAGTTGTAATCACAGAGATGAGTTTGTATATCTGTGAGCAAGCCAAGGGACTGGTCTCTTATTTATTTATACAGTCAGATTAGTAAATTCACATTTTTTTACATTGAGATTTTAACATTCTAAGACCGGGCCTACTTCCAGTTAGTGATCGCCGTCTGGATGGTGACCATCCTCTCGGTCGTGCTCGCCGACCTCGAAGACGCCGTCCAAGACACTCCCAGCAGCGACCTGGACACCGCCGAGACCGGCATCGGCTTCGGCATCAACTTGGGACTGGGCGGATACCCCGGCTACGGCGGCGGATACGGAGGCGGATACGGTGGCGGATACGGCGGCGGATACGGAGGTGGATACGGAGGCGGATACGGAGGTGGATACTACCCCGGAGGCTATGGCGGCTATGGCGGAGGCTATGGTGGCTATGGAGGTGGTTATGGAGGAGGATATGGCGGCTACAGAAGGGGAGGATACGGCGGATACGGCAGGGGTGGAGGATTCTACCGCGGACACCGCCACGGAGGTTAAAAGATACACGATTCGTTATTTTCGCTGTATATTTTGCTTTGACTGATGCTGAATTCCAACGCAATAGACCACATTCTAAATTGAACATGCCAGGATCTATGAGTGATTACAAAAAATTCATTCCTATGAGAAAAGGAATACCACTTAAATCTATAACGTCTTTGGAATTGAATTTTGAATGTGGTCTTTTAAAAAACAATAAAATATATTATTAAAATATATATATATCGATGATATTTTATTTAATGATCGAAACTAAATATCCATTCCTAAATCTGTGCACATTCCGGGATCCTTTTATGCTACACTTTCAAGTGGATATTAAGTTAATTTGAGTTGTTGGGCTCCATGGAGATAGAAGCAGAACTATATGAATGCTTCGAGCAAGGCTAGGTTGGGATACCTTCGAGCAAGGCTAGGTCGGGATACCTTCGAGCAAGGCTAGGTTGGGATGCCTTCGAGCAAGGCTAGGTTGGGATACCTTCGAGCAAGGCTAGGTTGGGATAGCTTCGAGCAAGGCTAGGTTGGGATAGCTTCGAGCAAGGCTAGGTTGGGATAGCTTCGAGCAAGGCTAGGTTGGGATACCTTCGAGCAAGGCTAGGTTGGGATACCTTCGAGCAAGGCTAGGTTGGGATACCTTTGAGCAAGGCTAGGTTGGGATACCTTCGAGCAAGGCTAGGTTGGGATACCTTCGAGCAAGGCTAGGTTGGGATACCTTCGAGCAAGGCTAGGTTGGGATAGCTTCGAGCAAGGCTAGGTTGGGATAGCTTCGGACAAGGCTAGGTTGGGATGCCTTCAAGCAAGGCAAGGTTGGGATGCCTTCGAGCAAGGCTAGGTTGGGATAGCTTCGAGCAAGGCTAGGTTGGGATACCTTCGAGCAAGGCTAGGTTGGGATAGCTTCGAGGAAGGCTAGGTTAGGATGCCTTCAAGCAAGGCTAGGTTGGGATGCCTTCGAGGAAGGCTAGGTCGGGATAGCTTCGAGCAAGGCTAGGTTGGGATGCCTTCGAGGAAGGCTAGGTTAGGATAGCTTCGAGGAAGGCTAGGTTGGGATGCCTTCGAGGAAGGCTAGGTTGGGATAGCTTCGAGGAAGGCTAGGTTGGGATACCTTCGAGCAAGGCTAGGTTGGGATACCTTCGAGCAAGGCTAGGTTGGGATACCTTCGAGCAAGGCTAGGTTGGGAGGCCTTCGAGCAAGGATAGGTTGGGATGCCTTCGAGCAAGGCTAGGTTGGGATGCCTTCGAGCAAGGCTAGGTTGGGAGGCCTTCGAGCAAGGCTAGGTTAGGATAGCTTCGAGGAAGGCTAGGTTGGGATGCCTTCGAGGAAGGCTAGGTTGGGATAGCTTCGAGGAAGGCTAGGTTAGGATAGCTTCGAGCAAGGCTAGGTTGGGATGCCTTCGAGGAAGGCTAGGTTAGGATAGCTTCGAGGAAGGCTAGGTTGGGATGCCTTCGAGGAAGGCTAGGTTAGGATAGCTTCGAGGAAGGCTAGGTTAGGATACCTTCGAGGAAGGCTAGGTTAGGATGCCTTCGAGGAAGGCTAGGTTGGGATAGCTTCGAGCAAGGCTAGGTTGGGATGCCTTCGAGGAAGGCTAGGTTAGGATGCCTTCGAGGAAGGCTAGGTTGGGATAGCTTCGAGCAAGGCTAGGTTGGGATGCCTTCGAGGAAGGCTAGGTTAGGATAGCTTCGAGCAAGGCTAGGTTGGGATGCCTTCGAGCAAGGCTAGGTTAGGATAGCTTCGAGGAAGGCTAGGCAAGGCTAGATTGACATACCTGGGAGCTCCCCCCAAACGATCACATTGAATGGCGTCATAGCTGTGTGATAGCTTGACAGATTTCATATTTTCTGACAGCCCTAACCGACTTTCAAATTAAAACTATGATTTAATTAAATGCATGGCTAAAATCAAGGAAATTAACCCTCAGTAAACAACATCAGCCAAAAAGTCAGAGAAACCTCGATAGTGCGTTTTCTATTTGCAATCTTCAAGTTCTGCTCAATTCTGAATTAGAAAGTAAAAATTTTCTATTACAAACGCGAGGTGCTCGTCCGATGTATGCTGTGTACATCTCCAATGTATTCCACATTGTAATTTACATTGTAGTTGACATTGCAGTTCACATGGCTCGGGAAAAAAAAACAGTTATTTTTGTCATTGTTCTAAAATTTTAAATCTTCTTGGTAACGTTCGCAAATGGACAAAAAGTCAACAATTTGAAACAAATCGCGTCTAATTGCAGCACTGTTTAATGATATGCCAGATGACTTAACACTGCACATATAACTTGCACCGTGTGCATCCGACACAAAACATTTTGACTGTCTTTTAAACCTAAAATTGTTATCTTGACTTGCTCAAACTTGCTTGCAAAAATACTTGACGGTATTTTTTCATATTATAATTTTTTAAAGTTATTTTTTGGGCTCCGCCTCGCAGGAGAGCTGGTAGAGGAACTGCACGATCGTGCGCGTGGGCGAGCCGGACATCCGGTTGTACGCCAAGTAGGGGTAGTCCGAGCAGTCGGTCACGAGGCCCTTGCCGGTCGTGTCCATGTGCAGCCAGTCCACGCACCCCACGAACTCCTGCTCGACAAGCGAACCGAGCAGACGTCACTCTCACCTCTCTCACCGCAATCTCCTTCTTTATTCAATGATTAACTCACAAACTCAATCGTTCTCCGAGGTTCAAGAGCCCAAACTCAAGTCTTGTCACTTGGAATTTGAACATTTGGTAAAGCAGGCAGTATATATTATTTGCAAAACGCTGGTATGAAGTTGAGTTTGGTAGTTTAGCATTCAAAAACCATGTTAAATAGTATGTTTTTCTTCAAAGCTCCCAGCTCTGCACCCCACAAAGTATAAACACATTGACAGCGACAAAGAGAAGTGATACAAAATAATTGGCCAGCGTAAGTTTTGTTGGAAAACCCCTACGTTTTAGATTCATGGTCGACATTTTGAAATTCCGCCGTTTAATTTTGGCCTTAGAGTTGGTACGAGCAAAAAGGCTGCCAATATTTTAGTAAGGTCTGAGGAAGGTCCGCCGGGCGCAAGCTGCTTGCTCCAGACCGAGTTCTCACCCTGAGGAAGGCTGCCGCGCGACACGGAGCGCCGTGGCCTTGACCCACGTTGGTCATGTCGGCCGCCCGCACTTTGGTCACCCTCTTCGTGTAGTGCTTCCACAACGGCATCCTCCAGACGCGGTCGCCGGTCACCGCGCCCGCCTTCTTCATCTGCTTCCAGAGGGCGTCGTTGTTGGCGAACACGCCGGTCGCGGTGAAGCCCAGCGCCGACCGGATGCCTGCAGAAACACACTTCCGGCTGTCAGTGTTTGACACAGATCGAGATCGGCAGCAGCCGCCAGTGAATATGCACTGGCAATCATGGCAGCAGCTAGACTTCAGAGAGACTTCAAGTTGAAACAGTCGACGATTCATAGCTCGTTGAGTGTGTGATCAACTTTAGAAAGCACTTCCTTTAAAATGAACGCGTTGTTTCCATGAACAAGTCACTATCATGGTTTATTAACCACCGAAATTGAGTCTACGTTTGCTGAAATATCATTTCTGTCCTCTGCCCTGTATGAACTCGGATAGAAGCTGCATCTCAGCATCCCGGACGCTGTTGTGTGATCAACGGTGTTCCTCGACGGAAATTACAAGAAGTGTAGTGAAGGCAGAAGAGTTGCTGACCGTTGGTTTGCGATCCCACGTCGATGATCATCCTCGGCTTGAACACTTGGTTGGCGTAGAGGATGGCGTCTGCCAACACGATGCGCCCCTCGTTGTCGGTCATGTCAATCTGGATGGACTTCCCGTTGCCCAGCGTGAAGCAGTGGTCACCCGGCTTCATCGTCATCCCACTCACCATGTTCTCACAGAGCGGTATCACGGCTGGAAGCGTTACAAGAAAAATACTATGATTCTAAATGTAGTCTTAATTAGGTTTGGCTGAAATTGAAGTAGCTTAAATTTTTTATTAGTGTTGTCTTCCTTGCTTGCTATTCTACTGAGTCAATTTTGTCAGAAGCTAGATAAGAAAGGTTTCGTTACTTTGTGTCCATACATTGGTGGCTGATGTAACGCAGGACATACCTACCGTTGAGGTTAAGGGGCAGAGAGGGTTGTTACTTGTGTCCATACATTGGTGGCTGATGCAACGCAGGACATACCTACCGTTGAGGTTAAGGGGCAGAGAGGGTTGTTACTTGTGTCCATACATTGGTGGCTGATGTAACGCAGGACATACCTACCGTTGAGGTGAAGGGGCAGAGAGGGTTGTTACTTGTGTCCATACATTGGTGGCTGATGCAACGCAGGACATACCTACCGTTGAGGTGAAGGGGCAGAGAGGGTTGTTACTTGTGTCCATACATTGGTGGCTGATGTAACGCAGGACATACCTACCGTTGAGGTGAAGGGGCAGAGAGGGTTGTTACTTGTGTCCATACATTGGTGGCTGATGCAACGCAGGACATACCTACCGTTGAGGTTAAGGGGCAGAGAGAGCGTCGCCGCCGCTTTCATGACGGCCACGCAGACGGCGGCACCGCCCATTTCTCCGCGCCTCTCGCTCATCTTCTTGCACTTCCCAAGACACAAGCCGCCCGACTCGAAGGTGAGCCCCTTGCCGATGAGAACGATGGGCTTCTGGTCGGAAGGCCCTCCGCAGTAGCCGAGCTCCACCCAGCGCGGTTCCTCGCAGGAGCCGCGGGCGACCGACAGGAACGCGTTCAGCTGCTTGTTCGCGCACCAGTCTTTGTCGCGGATCTCGACGCTCACGCCGCAAGGGCACAGCGCCTTGGAGGCCGCCTGGATGGACGTTGCAATCGGGTTAGACATTTGATTCCGTGTTGCCCGTGTATCGCACAAGGTGGTATGGCATGTGATAGTTAGGTTGTAACAATCTTCGACTCACCTGAGAGAAACGAGTGGGCGTCATGAGATTGGCAGACGTGTCGCTCAATTTGCGCGCCAGGTTTTGTGCTTCGGCCTTAAATATGCCCCTCGTCCAGCCGTCCTTGTCTTCGTCGAAGTAGAGGTCGATTTTGGGCACGATCTTCCGGTTCTCCTTGGCTTTGCGCTTCTGGAAGCGCCAGACGCCGAGACAGGCTCCTTCCGCCGAAGACTCGGCGTGGCCGAACCCCTCGACGTGGATCGTCGGGATTCCTTGCTGGCGAAGGACCTTGGCTCCGACCGCGGCCGCCACTCGGATTGTCTCTTTGCACTCGTCCATGTTTTCCAAAGAGTTGTAGCCCGTGTTTCTGAAAAGAACCGGTACATTTTAAACCGAGAGACAAAGTTAAAATGAAGCAAATGAGCGGAAATTGATGTCTGGTTTACTCTTTTCCAAGGCCCACGACGGCCACAGAGTAGTACTCGGGGTCCAAGTTTTGGAAGCAGTGATACTGGCCCCGACGGAGATGTCGTCCTTGTTTGAGAAGCTCGTCGACGCGTCCTCCTGCCTGGCTGTTGAACTTCTGCGTGGCTGCCGTCAGCTTGTGCTCCCTTTCGGCTTCATCCGAGTAGACTCCCAGGACCAAGCCTGGGCAAGGAGTTGGCATTGGGATGGAAAATAATTTAATGCGATTCCTTGCTTCAACGTGCATGGGGCTTTGGTTTCTGGGAAGTTTCATTTCTTGATTTACTTTCAATCCTAGTGCCAGAGACTGCTGATTTCCAAATGAAAAATCCACTGTCCATCTTCCCTCATTGATAGGTATTACATTAATTTTTATTCCATGCAAATGAAACATTGATATTTGATGTGCTTCTTTCTTGGACCAAACCCCTGTCTGTACTTCTTGTTGTTTCATATTGCTAAAAGCAAGCTAATGCCCGCTTCTTATACTGCGGTTGACTATAATTTAAAACTTAATTTTACTTTTCTGGCATATTTACAGCCAGTGCAGCCAATAAAATATTTCTCTAAAAATAATAACAATAAAAATAAATTAGATTGAATATATTTTTTAAGCTACTTCCAGCGAAATTAATCATATGTTAACGTAAACTTTTTGTTTACTCAAGATGAACTAAGCTAATTTGAATCAAATCTTGGAATGTCCAGCGCCAGGAAGTGACTTGTATTTTCAGGGGCGAACGAATGGCTGGGCCGAAAAATTTTTCACTCACCCTTTCGGTTATCTTTGTACGGCACTTCTTTGGTGCTGTAATTCTTTGCAAATTGAGGCCATTTCAACGAGACTTTGATTTGATTCAATTGATTGCATTGAAAAATTTTACCAGCCATGTCAAAGACAGATATGGGACAGACGCCCTATGAAATAAAAGTTTAACAAAAAATTTGGATGGTTTCCTAATCTAAAGATTTGGAAGACTAATTTTAAATGACGTTTCTCCACGGAAACATTGGACAATCGAAACGGAAACTATTGTCAGACCTTCGTGGAGTGCTATTTTTTTAAGTAAAAAATGCAAGGGCGATAAATGACAAATTAGCAAGTTCAGTCAAAAATTCACTCATCAAAAGAGATTTGCGTTAGCAAAATAATTCAAACTGGTCAAATGAGCATTTTATAATTTGTTTTAATTAACTTATAATGGGTCAAATGATTTAGGAATGAGATGGTGGAAGGATGATTGAACATGTTTCTGTGAAGGTAAACTTAAAAATAAATGGGGTTAAATTTTGTGGGCAGTTGCAAAATTATCTGTGAACCAGAGAAATAATAACTTAAAGTTCACAACAGAAAATCTATAACAAATACTTGTAATATTCATTAACATTCATTGCTAGATATGTCCATACGGCCTATGGCAAGTTTTTTAAAATAATTTTTAAGCACGATTATCCTGAAATAATTAGTTAGTAAGCTTGATGCCAACTTTGAATCAAGTATAATTTCACCCACTTACATCATAATCATATCTTAGCCTTCAGTGTTATATGAATGCCACGATAAAGAAATTTTAGACTCGACAGGCGACAGCCTGGCAGGTAATTTCAAGTGATAGCACCGAATTCCTGGACATAATCACACAATAGACCTTTGGAAAAATATGTGTCGCGTGACTTATAAGATAGTACCAAGCAATGCCACGAATATGAAATACCTTAAGGCCAAAATAATTATATTGTACTTAAAAAATATACCCTTGAATGTTTGATACCCGTGTATACTTGGTGATATTAGTCGTATTTTCCTCCTGCCTTCCGTTGCACCCGCATTGACTCGAAGAAAATGTCTCGAGCGTTATTTTTAGGTGAGTATTCTGAGTTTCCTTGTCTTTTGAGCAATAGCATCATGAAACCAACATCCAAGACTTTTACAACACAATCAATCTTTAGTGGCAACTTCTCTTTGGCTTCATGTTAAGAAAACTTGCAAGATAAGAAGCCAGTATCTGAGCCCGATTCGAATAGAATAATCCTATATTTCAAGCTTTAAGGTTTACGTTTTAAGAAATTTCTAAGTTTCAAACCACGAATAGCGTTGAGTTCGATTTCTTGTACAAAGAAAAGGTGTTTCAATGTCTACCGGTGTGAATATAATTTCTCAAGCCTTGTTTAAGATGGGCTTGAATTATGGGGTGTTTTTTCAGAAAATGTCAACATTTTACGATGCGTAACATGTTGATGCGTAAAACCTCGACAAGCCGATTACCAAAAGATTGAATCATATTTTTTTGCGTTTTTATGGTTCATTTTCACATGGACAGCCTCGAGTGGAAACAGTTTTTATGTAAAAATTGCTGTAAATTTTTTTGTCAAAGTTTTGTTGCCCTTTATTGGCACTCGAGTTTAGACCGTCGGTAAAGCAGGCAGCACAGCTTTGCGAAACTTTGCAAAAAGTTTGAGTTTGGTTATAGAATAACGCAGCTAAATAGTATTCCTGAGACATAACGCGCTATAATATTAGGAAGAATTACTTAACACTCGCATAGCTTCTAAAATTTAGCTAGCAACTTAATTTCTATACAGTCATCTACTTATGTGCTAACTTATGTTAGCTGCATAGTTATCAATAAGGTAAATCGGTAAGTACAAATTTCTCATAGCATCTGACTACTATAAGCGCTGAGCGGACCGGGTTAATGTCAAATTACATATATACTTTAAAACTGATTGCAATGCCTCGACCTGTCTTGACCTGTGTTGACCTGTGGCAACCTGTTACTCATCCCCAGTGGCGACTGCCGTGCTCCTGGCGACGGGGGTCAGAGGTCAGTGCCCGACCTGCGACGCCACGAACGGCGCACAGACGGTGTGCGTGGTGGACTCGACCACCCAAGCACTGCAGCAGTTCCTCAGCCTCTGCGAGATGGACCTCTTCAACTGTCAGAACAACTACAATGGTAACGTAGCAGCTAGACTAGGGTTTCGTGTTTAAACATGTTGATGAAAAAACTGTAAATTTTCGTAAAAAAACGTTTTTTATTAAAAGTTTTCAATGGAATGTTCTGAAAATGGTACAGGTTATTAGTTGAGAGTATACAAAGCTTTCAATAAAATTACATCAAAATCGGTTGAGACGTTTGGCATGTAGAGCGCGAACAGCCACAAAAACCGAAAATAACATGGGATTCTTATCACTTTTGCCCACCGAACGGTTTGGCAACGTTGGAAACACCGGTTCTCGTGAGATTACCGAAGTTAAGCAACATCGCGCTGAGTCAGGTGTTTGATGGGTGACCATCATGCACATGGTCAGTTCTGTTCGGGAGAGAGGTCGGAGGGTTTGAAGTTAGTACGACAACTTCACTCGCCTTGCTTGTCAACCTCTCGACAGCACGGATTAGCGGAGGAATCCTGTCGTTCGAGTTGTACCGTCCTTCGGAAGGGACGTAAAGCCGGTGGTCCCCTCGGTGCTTTTCGACAGGAGTAGGCTACGTGCCGGCACCGGGTTTCCCCTCCTCCCTTCTAGCCATAGGTTAGGTTCATCATCACCCTTTCATTCACCGACGCCGTTAGACCAGTGCCACAGGGCCAGTTGTCAGAACAGTGCGTCGTTAAGCACCAATAATCAATCAATCAATCATCAATCAATCACTTTTGCCCACCATTTATATGTATTCAATGAACCAGCAAGCTTGGTGCGTTCCAGTCTTCCAGCCGCTCTACTACGGCACCTGCCAGACCAGCAGCCAGACCAGCAGCCCGTACAACACCGCGTGCCCCAACTCCGTGTACGCCACCCAGCCCAGCTACTACCCCAGCAGCGCCTACGCCCAGCAAAGCAACGCGTACTACCCCTCGGGCTCTGCTTACCAATACCCATACCAACGCAGCGGCACCGACGCCAACGGCGACTGGGCGGTGCGTCTCCTCTCAAACATAAACCCGGCGTTCTACCAACGAGCCGGCGGCGCCAATCCAAACCTGGTCGCCCCGAAACAAGCCGTCGGAGCTAAGCTCCTCGCTAACGCCGTGCCGTTGACGACAGCCAATGTATCTCCAGCGAACACAGCAGCTCCTGTATACACGGCCAAGATGGCGGCGGCCAGCAAGACGTTCGCTGCGCCTGTCACCGCGTACAAGGCGGGTGCTGTTTATAATTTGGCGGCTAGGAGTGGAAGCGGAGGTGGGTATGCGGTAGCTGGTAGTAAAGCTGCGGGTGTTGCGACGAGGGTGGCTGGGAATGTGGCGGCGGCGCCGGCTGCTGTGGTGAAACCGTGGGCTTCGAACAAGGGTTAGTTTGAGGTTATGGTGTTCGTTTTAACTGTTTGTCTGTGTGGGCGTTGTGCAGTTTTCTGTTGAATTCAGTTTGAAATTTCCGAGTTTCGCTTATCGTTTTTAAACAGATCCATCTTGATGAGCTGCTGCTGTTATTTGACATTGCCTTTGTCTTGCAATCTGCAGTGAAGATGAAAAGTTGATTTTTTTTTCGGTATTTTGACATAATTCTGCCTAGTTTTTTGACAAACGTCAACGCAACGCTCGCAAAGCCACTTGAACGTTGCGTGGTATAATAGTGTTTTTGTGTTTCGGGGTTTCGTGTTCCAAATATTTATGAGTTGATTTGTTGTAACCCAAGATTTTTGGTTGTTAATTTTAAGAAACGCTTGACGAATGACGGCGATCGGTTTTTGCGCGCAGAAAGGAGAGGATACAAGTCTGATATTTAGAATTTCTTGATTATAAATTTAAGAGATGATTGTAATAACCAGTAAAGTCCACTTCGTTAAATGTTGAGGAAATGACAAAATCTGCGAGGAATTTATGTATAGCAGCAGATGGAAAATTTGAACTAAAAAAGCTTGTTAAATGGGAACGGAGCAGGTCTCTCCTGACTTTTCACACATCGCCGGAGATTCCTTGTTTAAGGACGACTTCACAGCCGACTCATCTTTAACACACGTGAACTCAACTGGTTATTATAGATTCAACTCAAAAATTATAGGATAGTAATATCTTTATAAGAAAATGGGATGCATTTTGCGTTCAAATCATAAGCAGAATATAATTTCTAATGAATGTTTGATGTTAAATTTTTTAAGTTTAAACGTATTTTGAAATCTCACTTCTACCTCCGAGGTAGGCGTGACTTTCAGCTCATTGAAAGCTGTGCTGTGATAACTGATAAAGATAATGTACATCATTTTCTTTATCATCAACTGACCAAAGTTTTGTGTTTGAAATGGTTCACGCTGTAGATTTCTTGTCAAATAAACCACATCGCGACAAATCCGTAATAATCGAGAATACATTACATTTCCTTATTGTTTCAATGACATCGTCAATTTCCTCGTGAAACAAACGGACACTTCGTGGCATCCATTTTTTTAAATCTTGATCCATGGAATTGTTTTAATTGATTTGTTGCGTCATTGAAATCAATCATCAATCAATCAACAATCATCATCATCATTGCGTCATCACGATAACATGGTAACATGATTTTTTGCAGACAAAATGATTGAACTCGGTTATTGAATGTAAATATTTCCCGTCGTTTAGCAAACCTGTTTGCAACCTGTGAACGCAATCTAGTCAAACAGGTCGGCAACCCGCCATACAGCAGGCGGCGAACATTCAGGCGTGACAGCAGCTACCTCGACGCTAGTACGTTCTAAGCTTTCTACACAAGGCAACAAGAATCACTACACAAGCTACAACGCTCAGCCCTGATTACAATATCGCTAGCAAATGGCCACAGGTGAGAGGTGACAGCAAGGAATATGATGTGATTCTAGATTAGATTGCTATAAACAGTAAAAAGATCACACATGTAAATTGAAGGGCGATGCAGCAGCTGTCAACGCTGCAGCAGATTCTGGCTGCTTGCCGGGAATATAATCGTCATTATCCATGTGAATGAACCTTAGCTCAAGTCTTTCCTGTAGGTAATACTGCCGCAATCTGATTTGCTTCAATATAATTTGTTGATGTGTAACTAAATTTCGTTTGGAGCATGACAGGTGGTGGGTGTGTGTTGAATATCGTCGGCTGTTATCTATTGCAAAGCTGTTGAGTATTTCTGATGATTTGGGGAGTTCTTGTGTAAATCCCGGCAAGTAACGTCCTCTGGCATTGCCAAGTGGTCTCTTCAGCAGGTATCGTGAACAGTAAAATAGCAATATGCCCGAGTTAGGAAAAGAAAGAGAATTCAAGATCAAAATTAGTTGTCTTCATTTTTTATTTGTATCTTTGTAGAGCCATCCACGTATTCAATCAAGTTCACAGATGGATAAATGCATTGCTTAAGTTAAAACACGAGAAAGATCACAAAATCAGCAGCCAGCATAAGTTTCGAAACATTAAAACACCAAACATTCACAAAACACAAAAATCCACAGCTGATATAAATTGCAGTAAGTTGATGGAGCAGATCACGGCAGCAAAGAGCTTATTTTAGTTAAAGTTTACAGCGATCACTGACAGAAAAAAGTAGTCAGTCATTTTTTCACTGTGCTGTATCAACTTCCTCCGCAAACCTGAACATCCAGCATTTCCACCAGAAACTAGTGGCTACTAATGCCCAGTTTTTCATTGGCCCGTTAACTTCTTAACAGTCTGTTAATTTGTCATCACCATGGCCACCGCAAAACACCGTGAAATAATTAACAATCCTCTAAATAACTGGGCAATTAAGTTTCAAACAACCAAGACCCATGTTTTTCAGTTTGTTAAAATAATAATTGGCAACTCGTTGGCAGCGGTCATGGCAATAACACGTAAACAGACCGTAAAGAAGTTAACGGGCCCCTGAAGAGATAGTTACACGACGGATTAATCCGGTGCGGTTAATACCACTCTAGGAAAAGAAATTCGAACCCTCAGCAAACAGCTACAGTTCATTTACCGGGGTGGCAGACTTTTCCGCAGGCTTTGTGTCACCAAATTCATACAGTTCAATTAAAAAATTCAATTCATAAATCCGAGTTTGTTAATTTATTATCAGTATACCTATACAGATAATCAGATCATTGAAGGCATTTTATTCAAAGGCTGCGTTTTAGTTTTTCTGTTGATTTTTTTTTCAAACCGCGTCGTCTAAGTTTGGTTTTAGGAGTTTAGGTAGGAGCAAACAGGCGGACATTTTTTTGGTATGGTCTCCCCTGTACTGACAGTATGCAGAAAATGAAATCAGTCGTCGCTTTTGATGTTTCCTTGCTGTTTCCGTGCTGTATCCTTGCTGTATCCTTGCTGAATCCTTGCTGTATCCTTGCTGTTTCCTTGCTGTATCCTTGCTGTATCCTTGCTGTATCCTTGCTGTTTCCTTGCTGTATCCTTGCTGTATCCTTGCTGAATCCTTGCTGTATCCTTGCTGTATCCTTGCTGTTTCCTTGCTGTATCCTTGCTGTATCCTTGCTGTATCCTATCGAACTCAGGCACACAAACCGTTCTCACAGACTTTCCCAGCGGCGCATCCCGAGCAACTGGTGCCCACCGTGTACATCGTTTCATTGATGTAGTTGCCGCCTTGGCCGTAGTTGCAGACAAAGTAACGCACGTAGGGAACGATCGTCTCGTTCACCAGCGCGCTCTTGTACGAGGTGAAGCCGCAGCCGATGAACTCGGTGTTGGCCCAGAGCAGCGCCGAGTAGTGGGCGGTTTCCGACGAGAATCTGACGGTTGTACGGGTCACGTTAGCGGTGGCCATGGCTTTCAGGTGCATGTGCCTTGGAAGGGATTGGATTATTGGTGTTTTACGACGCACTGTTTTCACAACTGGCCCTATGGAATTGGTCTAACGGCGTCGGTGAATGAAAGGGTGATGATGAACCTAACCTATGGCTAGAAGGGAGGAGGGGAAACCCGGTGCCGGCACGTAGCCTACTCCTGTCGAAAAGCACCGAGGGGACCACCGGCTTTACGTCCCTTCCGAAGGACGGTACAACTCGAAGGACAGGATTCCTCCGCTAATCCGTGCAGTCGAGAGGTTGACAAGCAAGGCGAGTGAAGTTGTCGTACTAATTTCAAACCCTCCAACCTCTCTCCTGAACAGAACTAATAATGGTCACCCATCAAGCACCTAAGTCTGCGCGATGTTGCTTAACTTCGGTGATCTCACGTGTACCTGTGTTTCCAAAATGCCGAATCGTTCGGTGGCTAATCGTATTTGAAAGGTACTTTATCTGGCTGGTAAGTAATGCTTAGCCTCGGAAAGGTGAAAAGGCTTCACTACAAAAGTCGATAGCCACCTGGATATAATAATAAACATCTAACAAGCATTTGCATAAAGTCTCAAATCAAAACCTGACAACGCTCTAACCGGGCCGAATTAAGCCACCAATGCAGTGAATTTGACTGTATTTTTCCGGATGTACACTCACTGGAAGGGTTTGATGTTGACCGGGTTGAATGCAGTGACCTCGTTGTACCAAGCGAGCGTAGGCCGCGTCCAGTTGACCAGTGGGTTGTATTTGCTGGTGAGGATGCGGAAGATGTTCTGTCCGACGTAGAACCGGTCCACCTTGCGGCAGGCGTCGTGACCGTAC
The DNA here is from genome assembly GCA_921293315.2 of Nemurella pictetii. Lineage (NCBI taxonomy): Eukaryota > Metazoa > Arthropoda > Insecta > Plecoptera > Nemouridae > Nemurella > Nemurella pictetii. The sequence goes on from OV121126.1 coordinate 11,141,083, forward strand.
TCGCACTGGTTGGCCCACCGCTGCGCCACCTTCGCCAGCTCGTCGTCCCACACCTGCCGACAGATGGCGACACCGCTTAGAGTTGTTGCTGGCCGGGGGGTGCTGGGCGTCTAGGTACAACTTGGCAGGACGCTCTGCCAGCTAACATCTCACCAGGCTGTAGGATGCAGGACACTCTGCCAGCAAACATCTCACCAGGCTGTAGGATGCAGGACACTCTGCCAGCAAACATCTTACCAGGCTGTAGGATGCAGGACACTCTGCCAGCAAACATCTCACCAGGCTGTAGGATGCAGGACACTCTGCCAGCAAACATCTCAACAGGCTGTAGGATGCAGGACACTCTGCCAGCAAACATCTCACCAGGCTGTAGGATGCAGGACACTCTGCCAGCAAACATCTCACCAGGCTGTAGGAATCCACTAGAGATAACCTATAAAAATTGCTAGTAATCTAATCGTCGGTCTCACCAGTTTCTTCATATCGGCGGCGTTCGGCTGCGGCCCCGGGAAGCCCCGAGCTTCGCCGCCGTTCGCCACCAGGCTGCGAAAGTTGTTCTGCTCGGTCAGGATGAGCGCCTTCTGCGCCTCCGACACGCCGGAAGTGATCGGGCCGGTGCCGGTGGAAGCGGTGCATGCCGGGCCGATAGGCTAGACACGAGGAGGCGTAGGTTGCATTGCATGGTCTTATTTTTATTCTTCTGTGGAATAAATATGGGTAGAATTGGAAGTGAGTATTTTGAAAAATTCACAATTTTTTTTGCCGTTAACATTCAAGGCTTTAACTCTGTCACCGCTGCAAGGAAACGGAAGCGTTTTACTGGCACTGGCACAGATAGCGCTTCGAAGCCTAGATCAAGTACTTAAAATGAAGATAGATTTTCGTTATATTCGTCGCCCCAATCATACGGCTAAATTCAGAGCCTATTGTCTTTTCATGCCGATATACCAAGAAATATTAAACTTTAAGGATTCATGTACAATTATTTAATCGCTTCCACTCCAAATTTCCAACTAATATACTTTTAAGCTGATGAATTTTATGAGAATTGTAAGTAGGAGAAGGTGGCTCCAAGGCTCCTCAATACGGCATCAAAGTCTCGCTGTACGAAGCGCTATCCAGGCTATAGAGATCAGTGGGAAGACATGATAAAGTGTCTCAATACGGCATCAAAGTCTCGCTGTACGAAGCGCTATCCATGGCTATAGAGATCAGTGGGAAGACATGATAAAGTGTCTCAATACGGCATCAAAGTCTCGCTGTACGAAGCGCTATCCATGGCTATAGAGATCAGTGGGAAGACATGATAAAGTGGCTCAATACGGCATCAAAGTCTCGCTGTACGAAGCGCTATCCATGGCTATAGAGATCAGTGGGAAGACATGATAAAGTGGCTCAATACGGCATCAAAGTCTCGCTGTACGAAGCGCTATCCAGGCTATGAGATCAGTGGGAAGACATGATAAAGTGGCTCAATATGGCATCAAAGTCTCACTGTACGAAGCGCCATCCAGGCTATAGAGATCAGTGGGAAGACATGATAAAGTGTCTCAATACGGCATCAAAGTCTCACTGTACGAAGCGCTATCCAGGCTATAGAGATCAGTGGGAAGACAATATGATAAAGTGGCTCAATACGGCATCAAAGTCTCGCTGTACGAAGCGCTATCCATGGCTATAGAGATCAGTGGGAAGACATGATAAAGTGTCTCAATACGGCATCAAAGTCTCGCTGTACGAAGCGCTATCCAGGCTATAGAGATCAGTGGGAAGACAATATGATAAAGTGGCTCAATACGGCATCAAAGTCTCGCTGTACGAAGCGCTATCCAGGCTATAGAAATCAGTGGGAAGACATGATAAAGTGTCTCAATACAGCATCAAAGTCTCGCTGTACGAAGCGCTATCCAGGCTATAGAGATCAGTGGGAAGACATGATAAAGTGTCTCAATACGGCATCAAAGTCTCGCTGTACGAAGTGCTATCCAGGCTATAGAGATCAGTGGGAAGACATGATAGAGTGTCTCAATACAGCATCAAAGTCTCACTGTACGAAGCGCTATCAAGGCTATAGAGATCAGTGGGAAGACATGATAAAGTGTCTCAATACGGCATCAAAGTCTCGCTGTACGAAGTGCTATCCAGGCTATAGAGATCAGTGGGAAGACATGATAAAGTGTCTCAATACAGCATCAAAGTCTCACTGTACGAAGTGCTATCCAGGCTATAGAGATCAGTGGGAAGACATGATAAAGTGTCTCAATACAGCATCAAAGTCTCGCTGTACGAAGCGCTATCCAGGCTATAGAGATCAGTGGGAAAACATGATAAAGTGTCTCAATACGGCATCAAAGTCTCGCTGTACAAACGCTATCCAGGCTATAGAGATCAGTGGGAAGACATGATAAAGTGTCTCAATACGGCATCAAAGTCTCACTGTACGAAGCGCTATCCATGGCTATAGAGATCAATGGGAGGACATGATAAAGTGACTCAAGTCTATATGGCATCAAAGTCTCGCTGTACGAAGCGCTATCCAGGCTATAGAGATCAGTGGGAAGACATGATAAAGTGTCTCAATACGGCATCAAAGTCTCGCTGTACGAAGCGCTATCCAGACTATAGAGATCAGTGGGAAGACATGATAAAGTGGCTCAATACAGCATCAAAGTCCCACTACGGAGCGCTATCCAGGCTATAGAGATCAGTGGGAAGACATGATAAAGTGTCTCAATACGGCATCAAAGTCTCGCTGTACGAAGCGCTATCCAGGCTATAGAGATCAGTGGGAAGACATGATAAAGTGTCTCAATACGGCATCAAAGTCCCACTACGGAGCGCTATCCAGGCTATAGAGATCAGTGGGAAGACATGATAAAGTGGCTCAATACGGCATCAAAGTCTCGCTGTACGAAGCGCTATCCAGGCTATAGAGATCAGTGGGAAGACATGATAAAGTGTCTCAATACAGCATCAAAGTCTCGCTGTACGAAGCGCTATCCATGGCTATAGAGATCAGTGGGAAGACATGATAAAGTGTCTCAATACAGCATCAAAGTCTCGCTGTACGAAGCGCTATCCAGGCTATAGAGATCAGTGGGAAGACATGATAAAGTGTCTCAATACAGCATCAAAGTCCCACTACGGAGCGCTATCCAGGCTATAGAGATCAGTGGGAAGACATGATAAAGTGTCTCAATACAGCATCAAAGTCTCGCTGTACGAAGCGCTATCCAGGCTATGAGATCAGTGGGAAGACATGAAAAAGTGGCTCAATATGGCATCAAAGTCTCACTGTACGAAGCGCCATCCAGGCTATAGAGATCAGTGGGAAGACATGATAAAGTGTCTCAATACGGCATCAAAGTCTCACTGTACGAAGCGCTATCCAGGCTATAGAGATCAGTGGGAAGACAATATGATAAAGTGGCTCAATACGGCATCAAAGTCTCGCTGTACGAAGCGCTATCCATGGCTATAGAGATCAGTGGGAAGACATGATAAAGTGTCTCAATACGGCATCAAAGTCTCGCTGTACGAAGCGCTATCCAGGCTATAGAGATCAGTGGGAAGACAATATGATAAAGTGGCTCAATACGGCATCAAAGTCTCGCTGTACGAAGCGCTATCCAGGCTATAGAAATCAGTGGGAAGACATGATAAAGTGTCTCAATACAGCATCAAAGTCTCGCTGTACGAAGCGCTATCCAGGCTATAGAGATCAGTGGGAAGACATGATAAAGTGTCTCAATACGGCATCAAAGTCTCGCTGTACGAAGTGCTATCCAGGCTATAGAGATCAGTGGGAAGACATGATAGAGTGTCTCAATACAGCATCAAAGTCTCACTGTACGAAGCGCTATCCAGGCTATAGAGATCAGTGGGAAGACATGATAAAGTGTCTCAATACGGCATCAAAGTCTCGCTGTACGAAGTGCTATCCAGGCTATAGAGATCAGTGGGAAGACATGATAAAGTGTCTCAATACAGCATCAAAGTCTCACTGTACGAAGTGCTATCCAGGCTATAGAGATCAGTGGGAAGACATGATAAAGTGTCTCAATACAGCATCAAAGTCTCGCTGTACGAAGCGCTATCCAGGCTATAGAGATCAGTGGGAAGACATGATAAAGTGTCTCAATACGGCATCAAAGTCTCGCTGTACGAAGCCCTATCCAGGCTATAGAGATCAGTGGGAAAACATGATAAAGTGTCTCAATACGGCATCAAAGTCTCGCTGTACGAAGCGCTATCCAGGCTATAGAGATCAGTGGGAAGACATGATAAAGTGTCTCAATACGGCATCAAAGTCTCACTGTACGAAGCGCTATCCATGGCTATAGAGATCAATGGGAGGACATGATAAAGTGACTCAAGTCTATATGGCATCAAAGTCTCGCTGTACGAAGCGCTATCCAGGCTATAGAGATCAGTGGGAAGACATGATAAAGTGTCTCAATACGGCATCAAAGTCTCGTTGTACGAAGCGCTATCCAGACTATAGAGATCAGTGGGAAGACATGATAAAGTGGCTCAATACAGCATCAAAGTCCCACTACGGAGCGCTATCCAGGCTATAGAGATCAGTGGGAAGACATGATAAAGTGTCTCAATACGGCATCAAAGTCTCGCTGTACGAAGCGCTATCCAGGCTATAGAGATCAGTGTGAAGACATGATAAAGTGTCTCAATACGGCATCAAAGTCCCACTACGGAGCGCTATCCAGGCTATAGAGATCAGTGGGAAGACATGATAAAGTGGCTCAATACGGCATCAAAGTCTCGCTGTACGAAGCGCTATCCAGGCTATAGAGATCAGTGGGAAGACATGATAAAGTGTCTCAATACAGCATCAAAGTCTCGCTGTACGAAGCGCTATCCATGGCTATAGAGATCAGTGGGAAGACATGATAAAGTGTCTCAATACAGCATCAAAGTCTCGCTGTACGAAGCGCTATCCAGGCTATAGAGATCAGTGGGAAGACATGATAAAGTGTCTCAATACAGCATCAAAGTCCCACTACGGAGCGCTATCCAGGCTATAGAGATCAGTGGGAAGACATGATAAAGTGTCTCAATACAGCATCAAAGTTTCGCTGTACGAAGCGCTATCCAGGCTATAGAGATCAGTGGGAAGACATGGTAAAGTGTCTTAATACAGCATCAAAGTCTCGCTGTACGAAGCGCTATCCAGGCTATAGAGATCAGTGGGAAGACATGGTAAAGTGTCTTAATACAGCATCAAAGTCTCGCTGTACGAAGCGCTATCCAGGCTATAGAGATCAGTGGGAAGACATGATAAAGTGTCTCAATACGGCATCAAAGTCTCGCTGTACGAAGCGCTATCCAGGCTATAGAGATCAGTGGGAAGACATGATAAAGTGTCTCAATACGGCATCAAAGTCTCGCTGTACGAAGCGCTATCCAGGCTATAGAGATCAGTGGGAAGACATGGTAAAGTGTCTTAATACAGCATCAAAGTCTCGCTGTACGAAGCGCTATCCAGGCTATAGAGATCAGTGGGAAGACATGATAAAGTGTCTCAATACAGCATCAAAGTCTCGCTGTACGAAGCGCTATCCAGGCTATAGAGATCAGTGGGAAGACATGATAAAGTGTCTCAATACAGCATCAAAGTCTCGCTGTACGAAGCGCTATCCATGGCTATAGAGATCAGTGGGAAGACATGATAAAGTGTCTCAATACGGCATCAAAGTCTCACTGTACGAAGCGCTATCCAGGCTATAGAGATCAGTGGGAAGACATGATAAAGTGTCTCAATACGGCATCAAAGTCTCGCTGTACGAAGCGCTATCCAGGCTTTAGAGATCAGTGGGAAGACATGATAAAGTGTCTCAATACGGCGTCAAAGTCTCGCTGTACGAAGCGCTATCCAGGCTATAGAGATCAGTGGGAAGACATGATAAAGTGTCTCAATACGGCGTCAAAGTCTCACTGTACGAAGCGCTATCCAGGCTATAGAGATCAGTGGGAAGACATGATAAAGTGTCTCAATACGGCATCAAAGTCTCGCTGTACGAAGCCCTATCCAGGCTATAGAGATCAGTGGGAAGACATGATAAAGTGTCTCAATATGGCATCAAAGTCTTGCTGTACGAAGCGCTATCCAGGCTATAGAGATCAGTGGGAAGACATGATAAAGTGTCTCAATACGGCGTCAAAGTCTCGCTGTACGAAGCGCTATCCATGGCTATAGAGATCAGTGGGAAGACATGATAAAGTGGCTCAATACGGCATCAAAGTCTCGCTGTACGAAGCGCTATCCAGGCTATAGAGATCAGTGGGAAGACATGATAAAGTGTCTCAATGCGGCATCAAAGTCCCACTACGGAGCGCTATCCAGGCTATAGAGATAAATGCTCACCTGATATATAGCCATCGTGTGATTTGCACACAACACAGAATAGTCCACGGTTTGCCCGAAGACTGACGCCACCGCCGCCGAAACCAGAACAGCTGCTATCATCCACATTTTCTCACTGTTGCTGTCCTCGGGTAGCTTCCAGCGTTGACTGTTTAACGTTGCTGGAATCCAGTCACTTAAATACCCCCGGGGGCATACAAAATCAAAAACAAAAAAATGGGAACATGACTATCTTGACTGTCAGTGAGGTTGTTGGTCGAATTCCATGGACCTTGTGCCAGAAGATAAGGGAAACACCGCTTTCCTGGAGTCGAAAGTGAAAATGTGAAGCAATTACGCGTTAGCGATACAACAGGTGGTGTGTGTACGTTAGGGTGTGTGTTTGAAAGACGGTGTCGACTCTAACCTCGTTAGGAAATGTGACGAAAAGTGGGCAATAATATTGTGCAATCGTGATTGTGTTGCTGTTAATTAATATTCAATAGGTGGCATGGTAATTGTTGTGACAATCGGCAGGTGGAAATTGGCGTTTCATCGATATTTACATGGAAATGCTTTTGTCGCGGCAACGATAGCTGCTTGCTGATATGGCTGGCAGCGATTATGGCAGCTACTTGGAAATATTATCATCGCTTATATAATTCAAGTTACGACCCATAAAGTCGTATGAAGTACTTTAAGAAACTAACCATATTCACTCTTAAACTGAATCCCACTTCCGTGGGATGCAGCTTTTGTTGGAAAAAATGTATCCTATCCAAAATAATTAGTTCCGATTTGGTAGGGTGGTAAAATGGAAGAATTTTTTTACATAAGGTTTATATTTGTGATATAAAATAATTCAGAACCATAGCCAACACCTTCAAATATTGAATTTTGAACTCCATGCGGATGATGGTGACATAGATGATGTCATCAACAAAATTTTGGCTAGCATTGGTCATGCGTGGTAATGGTTTTTGCTAATGTTTACTATCGAGAAATATGGGTATGGTATGAAACATTAGCAGCTGTCACGTTGAGTGATAATGATGGCCGATAGCGTACTTGAAATTGGCGTGGGGCTGCATTTTGGCACGAACGAGACAACATTGAGATTATTTGCAAAGTACATTTTGGCACATCGCGATTTATGACATGGGCAATCACTTTCCTTTACTTCTTGAAGTTTATAATTTAATGTCTTGGCACGAACCGGGAAATGTTCCTTGACTTAAATTTGATTATTAATTTGCTACAATGACTCACTGACTTTTATAATTTTGTTGCTGTATATTTTTTAAATTTAAATTTAAATCAGAAATATAGCGATGATCGTTTACCATTCAGGGAACTATATGACGTCATATCCCCACTAACGAAAGCCAGATGGATTGAGGTTTCCCTGTCTCCCTTGGTTTAAAGCGGAGAAAATAATATTTTTTTTGTATAACTTTTCAACCAAAGAAATCAAACCCCACGAGTGGCTTTTCTTAGCGGCTATTTGACGTCATTTTTCTTCGAGTGGAATCGGTGTACTCATATCTTTTGTGCTTTAAAATACAAGTGTGGGATGAAAATGAAAAATAATTATGAACTTCTTAAAAATTCTTAAAAATTAAAGAAATTTGTTTAAGAAAAAGAAAGGCTCAGTACAAATGATTTCTGAAGTTTTCATTGATGCAATGAGGTAATAAGTATGGGAAAACACGAGGAATCATAATTGGAAGGAACAAAGAAGGAACAGCGTGGAGCAAGATGACATAAGGGAAACCGATTGAAAAGAACCATCGGAAAATTAGGTCGAAGATTAATCATCTTTTTTAGGGATATAAGCATATATTTTTGCCGGAACCAATATTTCAGTATTAAACATGCTAGAGTCAAGTCTTAGCAGAGCAGAAAATGCTTTATTTACTTCTTTATTTGCTTATATTTATTCCAATCATATTTGCATATTGACAGTTAATTTTGTCCGAGTCCCTAACCGTAAGCTACAATAATTTTCTGTTCCAATCTGCGGATATCAATTAATTCAAACGGACATGGAAGAAATGAACACTCAGATCTGACAAGTGACATGTTTCGTTATTGCGTAGTGTTTCACCAGCCAAGTCAGCTGTCATCGCCTTCTGTTGACATCATGATGTCTTAGGCTCATTTAGTGGCATAAACATGCAAAGCAGCGTGCGCCCTGTCAAACCTCACGTAGTTTTCATTCATCGCCGAGCAGGAAACAACGACAGCTGACTACGCTGAAATATTTAGACAATTAATGTATCAAGTGTTGAGGAAATATTGTGATTTTTGATATGCGTAACGAGTGAAGTGAAATCTTCGATCACAAATACTGCAGAAACAAGTCCCCGTTGTTTCAATGTTAACATGTTTGTGTTGATGTTCGCGCTCGACAGGCCAAACGCCAAAACCAATTTTGATAAAAAATTTCAAGGATTTTCGCCTTCTTTAAACTTAGATTTGCCACGTTTTTGAAGCAAATCGGACGAGTAATTTAGTTGCTTAAGTTTTTACCAATTTTGTCAGTTTTTGTGATACACGTTTTGTACTCTAGGGGCTAGCATCTGAAAATAATTTGACAGAACTTTCTAGCTACCTTGACCGTCACGATTTCATGTTTGTGTTGAAATTTCATTGTTTAATGTTCAGCACTTTTCTTGAATAAAGCGCTTGTATGACGTTTTTCCTGCCTTTATTTCGCGTTTTTGCAGTTTTTTGCAACTAAAATCAACTTTCTATTCAACCGATGTTGACTTACAGTGAAGTGTGCGTTAAGAATCTTAAAGAAAAGATACCTACTCCGTTATTTTTAAGCTAATCCATTGAATAGGTTTGCTTTAAATCCACTTCTACGTTTTGAAAATATTCAAATATTTTCACGACGGCAAAAATCATGATATTTCCAAGTAACAAAAACATCGAGAAAGCTGCTAAATTATCGTCAAACATTTCAAATTGATCTTTCACGCTTTTAGGCTATGCGCACACTCAATGATAATCGCGTTGCTACGATCATGTGTGTGTTGTTCGCGAAGCTCTAGTGATAAAAAAACGAAATATCCGCACCAGGAGTCAAACCCGAATCATTCACCTCTTGAATTATCCTTGAAAACTGTATCAACCATTATGGACACCCCTGTACCATGGCTCGCATCATGAAGGCCAGCGAGGCCAGCAACTTTTAGCGAGGATTATTGCCGGCAAGTTTGTTCCAGCATCTCTTCGGGGCTCGGGCAGTCGGCTGGAAGTCTTCGAGCGCGAGTCATGTATCTGTTCGCTCCCAACGAAGAGTGCCTCGCACGGGCGTCGAAGGAGATAGGGCTCACGGAGGAGAGGTTCAGGGATGACGTCCGGACGATCAAGAAGTGGATGGGATACCAGCATCACCTGCCGCAAATACCTGGTAAGTAATTGTAGCAATTTTAATAGTTTATATTGTCTGCATTATCAAGTACACGATGTTGTATAAAGAGAGTAGTTTTCTTCAAACTATGACATCTAAATACTAAGCGAGTTTCGTAGGTAGTCATTAACACTGAACAAATTTAAAGGGTGTTTTTTTGTCCAATTCGTTTAAAATTGATTATCTTTTTATTTCTAATATAATCGAGTAGGTTGGCGTCAGATACCCACTGGACGTGCAACAAGTTTGTTACAAAATACTTCTTAGTTTTCAGAAAGTCCATTAAACTGTGTATTGAATGCTAGCTCGAGTTCAGACCGGTGAAAACGCAGGCAGCACGGCTTCGCGGACGTTGGGAGATGTTTGAATTTCCTCGCTTAGCATTCAATTACATATGTAAAACATTTTTTTTCGGAAAGGTTTAGAAAGGTTCTTCAATCTTCGCTCGACCAACCGCGATTTTTTCTCTTCACGTCAACCTCGGGCGTGCATTTGAGTCAAGTGCGTCATTACAAATCGAACAACGTCATTATTACAAGATCAAACTATGTTTAAATCTATCGCGTAATCGTATACATGTTATTAGAATTACAAAAAAAAGTTGCAATCAAAAAGTAATTTTTATAATTCACGGCTCTCGGTGTCCGTGTGATTAATTTTTAACCGGTTGGCATAACAAGTCTGCAAGCAACTAAAGTTAACCTTCGAGTCTTCGCCGTGGCTAGTTTACATCTATGAATAGTTTTAATTGCAACCTGCCAGCAAAATATTTTGGAGGCGACATGCGATGTAATTTAAATAATACCAAATCTTCAAATCCCATGGCGCAGCTCAGTTAAAGTTGCCACAGTAAAATGATAAAAAATATTATTACAAGTCCATGTTCCGTAAAAAAATGGCTTTCATAAAGTGTCATGATTTTCTATTTGAGGCGATGATTTGTGCAAGCAATGTCCAATGTGACGAACAAATCTTCGGTAACCGAGTTTGTGTATAAAGTCAGAAAGTTCGTTTGAAATCATGCATTGTAGCAAAGTTTGCGAATGCTTGCAACTTTCGCGTATTGCTTGCTCCAAGGCTTAAGTATGGTTGTGTCTGCATCCTACAGCCTGGTGAGATGTTTGCTGTATGGTTGTGTCTGCATCCTACAGCCTGGTGAGATGTTTGCTGTATGGTTGTGTCTGCATCCTACAGCCTGGTGAGATGTTTGCTGTATGGTTGTGTCTGCATCCTACAGCCTGGTGAGATGTTTGCTGTATGGTTGTGTCTGCATCCTACAGCCTGGTGAGATGTTTGCTGTATGGTTGTGTCTGCATCCTACAGCCTGGTGAGATGTTTGCTGTATGGTTGTGTCTGCATCCTACAGCCTGGTGAGATGTTTGCTGTATGGTTGTGTCTGCATCCTACAGCCTGGTGAGATGTTTGCTGTATGGTTGTGTCTGCATCCTACAGCCTGGTGAGATGTTTGCTGTATGGTTGTGTCTGCATCCTACAGCCTGGTGAGATGTTTGCTGGCAGAGTGTCCTGCATCCTACAGCCTGGTGAGATGTTTGCTGGCAGAGTGTCCTGCATCCTACAGCCTGGTGAGATGTTTGCTGGCAGAGTGTCCTGCATCCTACAGCCTGGTGAGATGTTTGCTGGCAGAGTGTCCTGCATCCTACAGCCTGGTGAGATGTTTGCTGGCAGAGTGTCCTGCATCCTACAGCCTGGTGAGATGTTTGCTGGCAGAGTGTCCTGCATCCTACAGCCAGGTGAGATGTTTGCTGGCAGAGTGTCCTGCATCCTACAGCCTGGTGAGATGTTTGCTGGCAGAGTGTCCTGCATCCTACAGCCTGGTGAGATGTTTGCTGGCAGAGTGTCCTGCATCCTACAGCCTGGTGAGATGTTTGCTGGCAGAGTGTCCTGCATCCTACAGCCTGGTGAGATGTTTGCTGGCAGAGTGTCCTGCATCCTACGGCCTGGTGAGATGTTTGCTGGCAGAGTGTCCTGCATCCTACAGCCTGGTGACATGTTTGCTGGCAGAGTGTCCTGCATCCTACAGCCTGGTGAGATGTTTGCTGGCAGAGTGTCCTGCATCCTACAGCCTGGTGACATGTTTGCTGGCAGAGTGTCCTGCATCCTACAGCCTGGCGAGATGTTTGCTGGCAGAGTGTCCTGCATCCTACAGCCTGGTGAGATGTTTGCTGGCAGAGTGTCCTGCATCCTACAGCCTGGTGACATGTTTGCTGTATGGTTGTGTCTGCAGAAGACAGCCTGCTCTGCGAGAACATGCTGCTGAGGTGCAAGGGCAGGCTCGAGCTGGCGAAGCAGTGTATCGACTTCAACTTCTCGATGAGGACCATCTTCACAGAGTTCTTCGTGGACAGAGACCCGTTGAGCGATGAGCTGCAGCATATCTTCGGGTTGTGGTGAGATACTGCTGGATTCCTGGTCGAAACACCGAACGTGTTTCACTCAAATTATATATTTTTTTTTAAGTTGTTGTTTAGATAATTTCAGGAGTCTGCGAACTGAGGAAAATAATGGGAGTTGAAGGATTAAGATTTAGAGTAGGCAAATAAAGACTGAGTTGGTCTGCATAGATTGAAGCGAATGGAAGAAAGCAGAATAACAAAATGATTTTTCCGTGTTGAATTCAAAGAACGAATTGTTGGAAGGTGTAGAGGAAGATGGATTTAAGAAGTGATGTTGAAGAAATAGTTGGAGGGTGTGAAAAGGTGGTTGAAGAAGAACAAGAACAAGATGGATGAGAAGTAGGGTAACAGATTTGTTGTAGGCCGTGGATTTTTGGCAAGAATCTTCTCTGGTTTATTATTTGTCCCCGTGTATCTATTTCTACCAGTTGAATTAATGGCAAAAATAAACAGAAGATTTTAAAAATATATTTAGAACACTAAATGAGCTAAATTAACAGTAATATTACTCTTTAGCACCCAAAGACCTATTCTACTCAAAGAAAAATGACGTCAGATACCCACTGGACGTGCTACCAGTTTGTAAAAAATATTAATAATCTTGGCTGGTAAATAACAAAGGAAGACTGGGAAATCACAACCCGAATTGCTCTGCCTGGCTTTAGCGAGTGGCTATCATGACGTCATTTTGATTGAATGGAATAGGTGACTATAAGGGTACGTCGTTGATTTGCCAGGACGCACGCGCCGTTGAAGCAACTCACTCCTGAGGGCTACCGGGTGCAGGTCTACGTGTGCATCACGCCAGACGCGCTCTGTTCTCTGCAGACGTCTTCGCTTATCAAGCTGTGGTTGATGCAGCTCGATTTGGAATTGAAAGAGGTTGGTTGCATTGCATTAAACAATCGCACGATTACAAAGAAAGCTTGCAGAATTCACATTTATTAATGTACAATAATTTTTTTTGAAGAGCTGAGTGTTATTTAACCAAATGTGTCAATGTTTTTATATGTCCAGCTGAAATGACGATAACTGCAAGGAAGTTTTGTAGTAATAGTCTATTTAATGTAACAACAACCCGATCCGCTCAGCGCTAGTAGTCAGCATTAACACCAACACGATGCGAAAGTAATTATCAGCCACCGATTTACCTTAATTTCTAGCTGCATTCGTTGATAAGTGTAATAATAAAGTAGCTAGTAAAATGCTAGAAGCTATGCGAGTGTTAAATAAAACGTTTAGCCACTGCTCTAGTGTTTCATGCTGTGATTTTCAAACACCGCCGCCTGGATTTACTTTCATATTGAGTTGGATGGAATTTAAATGACAGCCAATTTTTAGTATAACGTATAACCTTATATATATATATATATATATTTATATTTATTTGTTATTTAAGTCAAAAAAATTCCTATGCTGTATGAAACATTGGAATGTAATCGATTTGGCCTTTGTTTCAGTTAGTTTTTCTCGGGATGATTGGATGAGCGAGCGAAGCGAGCGAAATCCTTCAATTTCACAACATAGGGGAAAAAAAAGCATTTGGATTTTTGTTTTTTTTTTGTTTGTAACAAAAACGAGCAGCCCTACTTAAAGGTCACGGATCGTTACGAAATTTGGCAAAAACGTTCGTGGTGACTCAGCGAGGTGCTGTATAGTTTTTGAGCAAAATCTGTTCAGCCATTTTGTTTTTATGAGCAAAAACCCGTAATTTTTTCAGTTTTTTGGTACTAGCTTCGTAACCAATTAACCGATCCGCACCAAATTTGGATTGAATATATATGATCACAAGTTAAACGAATTGCCTAAGTTTCAGATTCGTACATGAAGTATTTTGCTAATTAGAAAAATAGTTTTTTTTTGCCTCTAAACGGTTTCAATACCGATTTTTATTCGGTTTATTATATGATTGTCAATTGTTTTCCGTTAGGATTTCCTCAGTGAGATTACGGCTCGCTCATCCTGCAACGAGTGTAGGCTCTACTAATCGTTTACCTAGTTTAAAGTCATTTTTGCTTCTAGTCATGTCAATGTGGGTGTGAATTGGAAATGAATCTTTGTTGACTTGTATAAATATTCATAATCTGTAGATATATAAATTTGGCATCGTTATTATTTTTAGTCTTTGAAAATGTTTGCGACACGATTTTTTTGATTTTAAGTTTTGCATTATGCGGATAGCACGTTTTTGGAGAGTAAATTTTTTATGATGTTGACTATTTCCCCAGAAAATAATTCCGTAGCTCATATGAGCCTCAAATAGTCCATGATATATCATTTTTAAGGTTTTTTTTACTATTTTTTTAATTACCCTGATTGCATAGCATTGTTTTGACAGTTTATTTTTAAGTTTAATTATTTGTAATTTCCAACTTATTTGCGCGTCCAGGTCAATGGCTAGGAAAGGAGCGTGATCAGTAGCTACGAGCTTTTCACCAACAGCTGCCCAGACTGTGGGGTTTGCTTGGGCACTTTTGCTACACCTTGTTCTAAATTTAATTATCATTGTTTTTGCGCATTTAATGTTAATTGATTGTATCTTAGCCAGTCACAAAGCTCAGTCATTGATTTATTAGCTTTTGCTTCTACTTTATCAAATGAATTATCTGTTATTAACATGCTGGTTTCATCCGCGAATAAGGTTAGAGTTGCATTTCTAATATTAGATGGTAAATCGTTAATATAATATATAAAAGGAATAACAAAGGACCCAGTATATTGGAGAGTCTGTTCACGCTCTCTACAGGCAAAACGCCTTCACCGATATTAATTAAATTTGTATGATACCTCCATTTTGTTTTAACTTCGACCCTGTAATATTTTCAGCAAATTCCATTCACAACTTTGTCCAAAAATCAAATTTTTATGGAATTTTTCCGTCCCTTCATTACCTGGGCTGTTGATTACCTGGGCTGTTGATTACCTGGGCTGTTCATTACCTGGGCTGTTCATTACCTGGGCTGTTCATTACCTGGGCTGTTCATTACCTGGGCTGTTCATTACCTGGGCTGTTCATTACCTGGGCTGTTGATTACCTGGGCTGTTCATTACCTGGGCTGTTGATTACCTGGGCTGTTCATTACCTGGGCTGTTCATTACCTGGGCTGTTCATTACCTGGGCTGTTCATTACCTGGGCTGTTCATTACCTGGGCTGTTGATTACCTGGGCTGTTCATTACCTGGGCTGTTCATTACCTGGGCTGTTCATTACCTGGTTTGTTGATTACCTGGGCTGTTGATTACCTGGGCTGTTGATTACCTGGGCTGTTGATTACCTGGGCTGTTCATTACCTGGGCTGTTCATTACCTGGGCTGTTCATTACCTGGGCTGTTCATTACCTGGGCTGTTGATTACCTGGGCTGTTGATTACCTGGGCTGTTCATTACCTGGGCTGTTCATTACCTGGGCTGTTCATTACCTGGGCTGTTGATTACCTGGGCTGTTCATTACCTGGGCTGTTCATTACCTGGGCTGTTCATTACCTGGGCTGTTGATTACCTGGGCTGTTGATTACCTGGGCTGTTCATTACCTGGGCTGTTCATTACCTGGGCTGTTCATTACCTGGGCTGTTGATTACCTGGGCTGTTCATTACCTGGGCTGTTGATTACCTGGGCTGTTCATTACCTGGGCTGTTCATTACCTGGGCTGTTGATTACCTGGGCTGTTCATTACCTGGGCTGTTCATTACCTGGGCTGTTCATTACCTGGGCTGTTGATTACCTGGGCTGTTCATTACCTGATTACCTGAATCCCTTGTTAATTGCTTGTGAAGCCTGACTGGGTTCCTGACTTCGACAGGACGTCAACTTGGGAGAGATCCACATCCACGACCTGAGCAACATGAGCATGGCACACATGGTGCGGACCACGCCCACTCTGTCGCACCAGCTGGTCAAGATCTGGATGGTGAGATTCAACTGCTCGCACAATATATTTCTCTGTCCTTCCACGCCATTCAACACTCTGCAGAGAAAGGCGGCTTTCTTTTCTGAAAATCGAAGCCTCGCGGAAATAATTTTTTTTTCTTCCTTCGATGATGGTTTCCAGAGCTGTTGGTAGATGTCGTTGTTGTTTTCTTGGATTATCTCTGATTTGATTTGATTGACGAGGCCGTGATAAGGACCAGCCATCATTTGTTTTAATCTTAATCTTCGCCCCACCCCTCCACCCCTCTCCCTTTCTTTATTCACTCACGTGAATATGATGTGGGACAGATTAAATTTTTGGTCATAATCGGTTCATATTGAAATCATTTTGGATTGAGTTTGCCCAGAAGCTTTTTATCGTTTATTGATTATATTGATTAAATTGTTTTATTTTCAGAAGAGGAAATAATAGAAATATCTTCCAGTGAAAAATAACAATTTTCCCATTTCACTATTTTTTCCACATTTGAGTGAAAATCTAATATTTCAAATACAATACATTGAAGCACACATGCCTACAGAAGTATTTATCCACCAAGCTATCATCTCATGCTTTTTATCATCATTGTTTTCAACACCAGAAAGCAGGTAGGTGTACAATAATTGGTATGAAACATGATACTGTTTATTAGAAACGAAATATCAATTCCAAAATTTACATCTTTACCGGGATGTAAATTTTGGAATTGATATTTCGTTTCTAATAATCATCATCTACCGTCCATGCAACGAGTAATTGCATTTAGGATTAAATTCACACTTATATGATACTGTTTCTTTCTGAAATAATAATAAGAAAATTAACTACCATTTTTCATTATTTTTTACTAAGCATACTAAGTAACTCGAGGGAAATAGGAAACGTTCGAGCTTGGAACTAAGCATTCAATACGTGGATTTATTCTGAAGACTAAAGCCCGTAGCACACTGGTGTCAAACGTACGTCTGACACCGAGCGCTCCGTCTGCAGTCCACGAGGAGCGTCAAATTGCCAAGCTAGATACGAAGCGTTTGAAAAGTTCCGCCGAGATTATTTGTCACATTTCTTTCAGCCATCTTTAAAACCGCTCAGCTGCTTGATATTTGGCACTGACAGTAGCGGCTCGCATCGAACTTCATATTTAAATTAATAGAAGCAGAGAAAGCAGCGTTTGAAGCGAAGAAAAAGACTGTTAAAAATTGCTGCGGCGTGTATTGTGGTGATGGGGATTTAAAGGAGTCTGGATGACATGTTTCCCACATAAATCTTCTTGGCTCCATAAAATCAATCATAAGTAACTCCTTTTCTACCGTCCACAAAGGATTTTTTTGAACTTTAGGCATTTCTCTCTATAGTAATTATTTTCGCCGTTTTGACACAAGAAAATATCTGACAATCGATGCAGCTCCTGTAGATTTGAATAACCGCCACCTTTATCCCGTGATATTTTCGTGCTCTGTGATTGGCCAATCATGGTCTGTGTGACACGCACCTACCAAAAAAATAGGAAGTTTCCTATTTGAATATTTCACGCGGACCGGCACGGAGCGTGTCGACTTTCTGAAACTGCGCATGCGCATGACGGAGCGCTCGGTGTCAGACGTACGTTTGACACCAGTGTGCTACGGGCTTAAGGCTTGATAAAATTAGGAAATTAAATGAATCTCAAGAGAGTAAAGAGGAACTCCTAATGATTTCCTCCAGAACGGCATCAAGATCCGCCTGAAGGCGGTCCACTTCCTGAACCCTCCGCCCTTCATGGACGCCCTCATGAAGATCACCAAGACGCTGCTCCCGAAGAAGCTGGTGGCAAGGATCCACATTCACTCGAGTCTCGAGTCCCTGCATCGACACGTCGACCGGGCCAACCTGCCTGAAGATTATGGAGGCGATTTGAAGCCCTTAGCTGACCTCTCGCGTGAGTTACAAACATCTCACCAGGCTGTAGGATGCAGGACACTCTCCCAGCAAACATCTCACCATGCTGTAGGATGCAGGACACTCTGCCAGCAAACATCTCACCAGGCTGTAGGATGCAGGACACTCTGGCAGCAAACATCTCACCAGGCTGTAGGATGCAGGACACTCTCCCAGCAAACATCTCACCAGGCTGTAGGATGCAGGACACTCTGCCAGCAAACATCTCACCAGGCTGTAGGATGCAGGACACTCTGCCAGCAAACATCTCACCAGGCTGTAGGATGCAGGACACTCTGCCAGCAAACATCTCACCAGTCTGTAGGATGCAGGACACTCTGCCAGCAAACATCTCACCAGGCTGTAGGATGCAGGACACTCTGCCAGCAAACATCTCACCAGGCTGTAGGATGCAGGACACTCTGCCAGCAAACATCTCACCAGGCTGTAGGGTGCAGGACACTCTGCCAGCAAACATCTCACCAGGCTGTAGGATGCAGGACACTCTGCCAGCAAACATCTCACCAGGCTGTAGGATGCAGGACACTCTGCCAGCAAACATCTCACCAGTCTGTAGGATGCAGGACACTCTGCCAGCAAACATCTGACCAGGCTGTAGGATGCAGGACACTCGGCCAGCAAACATCTCACCAGGCTGTAGGATGCAGGACACTCTGCCAGCAAACATCTCACCAGTCTGTAGGATGCAGGACACTCTGCCAGCAAACATCTGACCAGGCTGTAGGATGCAGGACACTCTGCCAGCAAACATCTCACCAGGCTGTAGGATGCGGGACACTCTGCCAGCAAACATCTCACCAGGCTGTAGGATGCAGGACACTCTGCCAGCAAACATCTCACCAGGCTGTAGGGTGCAGGACACTCTGCCAGCAAACATCTCACCAGGCTGTAGGATGCAGGACACTCTGCCAGCAAACATCTCACCAGGCTGTAGGATGCGGGACACTCTGCCAGCAAACATCTCACCAGGCTGTAGGATGCGGGACACTCTGCCAGCAAACATCTCACCAGGCTGTAGGATGCAGGACACTCTGCCAGCAAACATCTCACCAGGCTGTAGGATGCAGGACACTCTGCCAGCAAACATCTCACCAGGCTGTAGGATGCAGGACACTCTGCCAGCAAACATCTCACCAGGCTGTAGGATGCGGGACACTCTGCCAGCAAACATCTCACCAGGCTGTAGGATGCAGGACACTCTGCCAGCAAACATCTCACCAGGCTGTAGGATGCAGGACACTCTGCCAGCAAACATCTCACCAGGCTGTAGGATGCAGGACACTCTGCCAGCAAACATCTCACCCGGCTGTAGGATGCAGGACACTCTGCCAGCAAACATCTCACCAGGCTGTAGGATGCAGGACACTCTGCCAGCAAACATCTCACCAGGCTGTAGGATGCGGGACACTCTGCCAGCAAACATCTCACCAGGCTGTAGGATGCAGGACACTCTGCCAGCAAACATCTCACCAGGCTGTAGGATGCGGGACACTCTGCCAGCAAACATCTCACCAGGCTGTAGGATGCAGGACACTCTGCCAGCAAACATCTCACCAGGCTGTAGGATGCAGGACACTCTGCCAGCAAACATCTCACCAGGCTGTAGGATGCAGGACACTCTGCCCTTGGCTCGCGCAACCTTCAAAGTTTTCCTAGAGTTAGCTTTAAGCGTTCCCGGACTTTTGTTGAACTGAAACAAGCGGATTAGCGGTAACCCATCCAGCGTCCGTCCACGCGCAATGTTGCTTAACTTTTCAACCCCTGATTGTTTCCTCGTGCAGGGGACTGGCGGAGCAAGGTGGAGAGCTACCGGAACTGGTTAATGGAGTACGAACACACCGCCAAGGTGGACGAGGCGAAGCGTCCAGGTGGCAGCACTTGTCAGCAACAGGATCACTGTTTCGGGTTCGAGGGCTCCTTCAAGAAGCTGCAAGTTGACTGACGGATGGGAGGGGAGGCTGCAATTTGATCATGTGCTTTACTTACTTGGGATTTAATATGAATACACCGATTCCATTCAATTAAAAGTCTATCAAAATGACATGATAACCACTCGCTAAAGCAATTTGGGTTGTGATTTCTGTCTCTTTCTTTGTTAATTAGCAGAGTTAATTATTTTTTTTCCATGGGGTATCTGACGTCATTTTTCTCTTGAGAATACATTTGTGAAAAATAATTTATTGACCCTGGACTGGACATCCATAAATTCTTCGGGCGGCGGACACTTTGCCAGGGGACACTTTGCCAGGCAACCCTTCAAGACATGCCCCCTTATATAGAGAATACACTGCCTTGTAGGTACCAGGTAAAAAGTTAGAGTAAAATGAAACATACAATAAAAAGATCAACGCGAAGATCCAAGTAGCCGGGGTATTGTATTTGCGATGATAATTGTTTATTCTTTCCTGTCTCGAAGTCTAGATATTATTATTTTAGAAGAGATTTTAATTGAGATCGAGATTTAAGTTTCAAACGAAGTTTTTTTGGTGTGGGTTGAGTCGGGTCGGGTAAGGTCAGGTAGGGTAGGGAAAGATTAATGGTGGGGGGGGGGGTTAGGTCGGGTCGGGTAAGGTTAGGTAGGGTAGGGATAGATTAGTGGTGGGGGAGGGGGGGTTAGGTAGGGTCGTTTAGGTTAGGTAGGGTAGGGATAGATTACTGGTGGGGGAGGGGGGGGGGGGTTAGGTCGAATCGGGTAAGGTTAGGTAGGGTAGGGATAGATTAGTGGTGGGGGGGGGGGTTAGGTAGGGTCGGGTAAGGTTAGGTAGGGTAGGGATAGATTAGTGGGGGAGGTTAGGTCGGGTCGGGTAAGGTTAAGTAGGGTAGGGATAGATTAGTGGTGGGGGGGGGGTAGGTAGGGTCGGGTACGGTTAGGTAGGGTAGGGATAGATTAGTGGGGGTGGTGGTGGGGGGGGGGGTGGTTTTGATTTTGAGAGTTTGGGGTTGAGTTAGGTGTTGATTGATTGTATCTTTAATTCAAAGTCAAGGTCTATCATTATAGGATCATATTTTCATATTATCAAATAGGACCTGTTTTGAATAAAAGTTTATCTTCCAGCTCCCAACAGTTCCCAAACTTGGTAACCCTGCAATTGTGTGGAATTACACTTGAATCGTTACATCTACACATTAACACATCATTATGTATGTTTCATTTTACTCTAACTTTTTACCTGGTACCTACAAGGCAGTGTATTCTTTTTCTAAGGGGGGCATGTCTTGAAGGGTTGCCTGTCAAAGTGTCCCCTGGCAAAGTGTCCTACGTTCAAATTCTTCTATGGCTCTCTTGGAATTAGTGTTTTTTTCTTAATACATTTCAAACTTTTTTGGAATTCGTCTATATTTTTCTTTGTAAGAAATGAAACATCAGTTTTAGAATTTACATAATATTAAATCTATTTCTTGAATCACAAGCAGACACCCGCAGACACCTACGGTTCTGCTACAACATAACGTTCAAAACATTATTTGCATCTTACTTCAAGTTAAATAGGCTTAAGTCGAAAGTTTGGCTCGCGTCTCGGTTAAAATTTACACATTATGAAATAATACATAAATGAATAATTGTGTAAATTATAATGAAATAATACATTATTAACAAAACATTTGAATAACAAAGCAATTAGCTATCATCATCCTTTATTAACAATATGAATACTCATGCTAAGACTGTATAATAATTATATACTATATAACTGATGAGCGTAACGAGCGTAGCGAGTGAAGCGAAATCGTCACTTACACTTTACTGCTTAAAAAATCCGGAATATATATTTTTTCTGTTAATGTGATATTACCATGGCAACTGCCAATGAGATGCCTGGATACTGTGGTAACAGACCGTCAAATAATTAAAAATCCACTGACAGTTAACAAACTGGAATTACAGATTTGCAGATTTACAATAAACGATAAAATATGAACTTACAACAAGAAAAACCATGAAGCATAATATTGAATAGCTATTGTTGGGTTGGTTAACAATCAAGGTTTGTTATGATCGGGTTTGGTCGACGGGGTGGCTTCGTGCGAGAGCAAGAGAGACAGGAGATGCAAGCTACTCGGTATCGGGCTTGTCGAATGTTGATTCATCCAGTTAGTCCGTGGACGTTGACTCTCGAGCAACGTCATTCGAGCTCCACTGATATTCATGTCAATAATAGTGTTTCACTGTGAAGTTGCCATTGCTGAGAGTGAAGAATAACAGCTGTTGTGTCTGCACGCTGCCAGAAGATGGCTGTTCCCTGATTCTGGTAAGTCTGCATTGCGAATATTAGCGTAAAGTGTTCGAGTTCTTGCCTTTCAATGTTCAACCTTATATAATTTACAAGAGAGTTGTTGTTGTCTAATTTAGGTGTATCTATCTGGGTATCTGGGGATGTCTTCCATTAATCTCTTATAGAAACGGTGAAAAATGGACCAAAATGGTCGGGGTTTTTTTCAAAACGTTTATAATATTTTTCCCAATAACAATTTATCTTTTGAGCGAGATCTGTAACATTTTACTATTTTAAAATTGAATAAAACTAATTTTGTCAAGGCTGAAAATAGGGTATGAAAAAGGTAAACAACTCTTCACAGGTACAGTCTGTCCAACTATTTCATGCAGCAAAGTCACTTTTCTTCACTAAAATTTTTGCCACGCACGCGCATTATGCCCTGTGGGCATATAGTTTGCCCTATGGGCATAGGGTTTTGCCCTATGGGCATAGGGTTTTGCCCTATGGGCATATTGACATATAATTTTGACAGCATTTTGCCCTATGGGCATATCGTTTTGCCCTACGGGCAAAAACATGCCCTCTGGGCATATCTTTGCCCTTTGGGCATATCTTTGCCCTATTGGCATATTTTTGCCCTAGGGGCATAGGATTTGCCTGAAGGGATAACAGGCCACCATTTGACCTTAAATTTAAATTTAAAAAATCTAATAACAAAAAAAGTAAAAGGCGTAAGCGCATAGTGCCAGAGGCACGGGTCTCCGCTGCTAGTTTCATGTCATAAGGTCTGATTTAAGTCTGATTCATACCAACGTTGAAATTGTTGTTATTTGAAACGAGATATCGATTCCAAAACTATGTCCGTACCGGGAGTCGAACTTGGATCTTTCAACTTTAAAAGGGTTGAGCTGACAGCCAAGTTTCGAAAGTATCAAATATCTTACTATTAAGATTTGGGAAACTCTCAGCGAAATCTGGCGACAAAATTAGAAGTTTAATTTAATAAATGCAGTAATCATCCGGAAAAGAAACTCTTTAATATGTCAGCTGTCAGTTGACGCTTGAGATTGAGCATCAGTGGCAAACAAAGCCCCCTCGATATTACGTGAGATGACGTAAGTAACGTTGTGTTAACTTGTACCTGGATGGCTGTGAGCTGCTTTAACTTCACCCCACGCTCACCATTCTGAGTTTAACAACGATATTTGCAGAGTTTCCTGCATTAGAACAGTAAGATGTTTGATATTATGTTTCAATCATGATCATTTACCATACGGATTGTAACCAATTCAATAGACCTATTAATCTCATTGAAAAATGAGGTCAGATTCTAGGACACACTATATACCAGTCTGTTAAATAATTATAATGATCTCTGCTAATTACCAGTGAAGATAGGGAAATCACAACCCGAATGGCTGTACCTAGTGGGTATTATGAAGCAATTGTGATTCATGGAATGGATGTAATTAAATGCTGTGTAAATTTTTCATCCTGGAATGTGGTTTCAATTCGACAATTGAGGCGGCGAATCGCAGAGGTCAGGTTTTCAATGACGCGCTGTCAGTAATTTCGACAGCTGGCCCTGAGGCAGTTGTCTGTTGGCAGCGGTGAATGATAGAAGCAAGAAGGTGGTAAGGCTTGTAATCATTGTAACAAAGAGAAACCTAAATGCAAATTCTCGGTGCATTTATACGGTGGATGACTATGATTAGGAACGAATATTTTCGATAAAACGATCAAACAGCACATTCATGATGCTTTATTGAGGTTTTTTTCATTTTTATTCTCACTTAAACAAAATAATTGTAACTCTTGTGATATTTCCACGTCATAGCGAATGTCATCATCAAAGCCGCCCCTAAAATTTCCAAATGTCCGAAAATGACTTAACAATCATCTTGCGCTAAACAATTGTAACAGTTAGCCTGCTACACACTATACTAGCTACGTAGATGAGCATAAAGTTGACCTTTGCTCCTAGCAGCACGCTATGCTGGCCACGCTATACTGCAGACACCTGCTCGCAGATCTGTTCTCGTCAGAGCCTGGCAACCTTTCAAACCAGCAACATCTCCTTATCACTAGTCCCTGATAATATACACTGGTTTTGAAGCATCCACGGATAAAACCCATATAACTAATTCAATTTTCATGTACAGTTGCTATCCCGACCCTCGGCATTTTACAATAATCTTTTGTTAACGTCTGAGATTGTAAAAATTAATAATGTTGATATTTTACAAATTACAACAACAAAGACACTATTGATTTGCAAAACAAATGCCTCCATTTTCATGGCCGCCAACTTATGAAAGTAAATCCCGGCGGCGGTGTTTGAAAATCACAGCATGAAACACTAGAACAGTGGCTAAACGTTTTATTTAACACTCGCATAGCTTCTAGCATTTTACCAGCTACTTTATTATTACACTTATCAACTGATTATTTCACTTCTTACGGTTATTCAATACACGTCCGTGTCGCTGGTTTCGAAGAACATGAAATCCTGAAAATAAAAAACACAAAAATTCCATACACCTTTGAAAAATGTTTATGCGAACTCAAAAATATTTTAATAATGGTGTAAAAAGCATAATTAGGACTGAGACAAACTAATTTGTGAATAGATATTCAAATCCGATTAAATAAACATTAAATAAAATAATAAATAGTTTTAGGAATGTTTAATTAAAATTATATCTCTAAGGATATGGGAACTTTGGAAAAGTGGGTCGAGAATGTAATGAGTTTAGAGTGAGGAGTTTATTGAAAGTGTGGGCAAGTTTAAATTGATAGATAACTGGTGTTTAACGACGCACTGTTTTGACAGCTGGCCCTGTGGCGCTGGTCTAACGGCGTCGGTGAATGAAAGGGTGATGATGAACCTTACCTATGGCTAGAAGGGAGGAGGGGAAACCCGGTGCCGGCACGTAGCCTACTCCTTTCGAAAAGCACCGAGGGGACCACCGGCTTTACGTCCCTTCCGAAGGACGGTGCAACTCGAAGGACAGGATTCCTCCGCTAATCCGTGCTGTCGAGAGGTTGACAAGCAAGGCGAGTGAAGTTGTTGTACTAACTTCAAACCCTCCGACCTCTCTCCCGAACAGAACTGTTCATAAGCCTGATGGTCACCCATCCAACACCAAACTCAGCGCGATATTGCTTAACTTCAGTGATCTCATGAGAACCAGTGTTGCCCACATTCTGAGAAAAACGGATGCGAAAACTGGTTGAAATGGTAGGGTAATGGAAATGGGGGTAAATCTATGAAAATGTACAAATTTACACACAAGATGACAAAAGTCAACAATCGGGCTCCTGGTGGTACTCACGATGAGGAAGAGGGCGCCGATCAGGACAGTCTTCATCCGGACGTCGAGACTCAGGGGCAAACAGATCCCGAACCGGTTGACCTCCTCGTTGAACGTGAACCACGTCGACCCCTCGGTGGACGGCACCAAGTCCTTGAAGTCCATCGTTATCTTGCCCACCTGCTCCATTTGGTCGACGGACAGGATCTGACGTCATAGGCCGCCGGATATCACAACAGTTTAAACGAGGGCTTTTTTTATGACAATTCTATCTCATTGACACTAAATTTTAAAATATATTTTCAATGATGTCATCGATTAGACTGTCAATGAGCGGAGCATGCAAAGACTATTCTCAAAAACATTTTATGCTGCAAAACAGTATTTTTTTTTGTCTTTGGCTCTACTGGCCAAATTATTCAACTAATTTTGATGAAACTTTCAGAACACATTTCTTTTCTTTCAACTGAGATTCAGCACTATTTTCAGCACATTCAACTCACAACTTGTTTTTATTAAATATTTTTTACGAAAATTTTCAGTTTCTTCAAATCACGTTTCTCACTATATCGACTCTAGAGGCCAAACTATTTGCTATTTCAACCAAACTTTCCAGACATATTAAACCTAAAAACATGGCGACTCTGTAGAAATTTCATCGCTTTATTTTAATAACTTATTTTGAAAATGACGTTTCTTATATTTATTTTAAAATGATTTTCAGCGGTTATACAGCCAAAAACAATTCTGGCTGAAGCTGTTGCACCTTAAACTAGGTAAACGATTAGTAGAGCCTACACTCGTTGCAGGATGAGCGAGCCGTAATCTCCACGAGGAAATCCAAACGGAAAACATTTGACAATCATACTGTTGAAAACGGTGCTTTAATGATCAAGTATATTTTTAGCGCAGCATCATCAGCGTAAAGTATCTTTACAGCAGTGATTGCGAAGGTAAAGCGATGATCCGAGCTCCGTATCGTAGCAACATGCCGTGTCAAAACTTGAGGTTATAGAAATTTACACTCGTCATTGTTTCCGACATTCAAATGAAGAATTTTGAATGATTAATTATTTGCTATTGCGCTGCGATAGTTTAATAACCAGTAAATAAGTAATTAATTAATGGTAAAATGAGCAGGCAATTATGTTGTTTACTTTTCCTCTGCCTCCTTGAACCAATGAATTTGAAATACTTAGAAATAATATCAGAACAGAACCTGTCAAATTATACATTAGGTCTTCCTATACAATAGAATTTTGACTGAAATCGGTTGGAAATGGTATCTCTACTACCGCATTTATAATTAAACAGCTGCGCTAAGTAGTAGTAGGCCGTAGGCCCTAATACAGAAACTGGTAACGATAACAAGGTATATTGTGATTGGACGAGGAAATATTTCTCAGAGCGGCTGTATTTTTAAATGTATTTTGAGTAAGCATATATTGTTTACCAACACACTTACCTACACTTCGTTTGCGCTATGTGCATATGTCTGCGCTATGCGCATATGTTTGCGCTATGCGCATATTTTTGCGCTATGCGCATATGTTTGCGCTATGCACATATGCCTGTGCCCTATGGGCACCAAGGTTGAGCGAAGCTCAACCTTGTTTATTATTAAGTAATTTTATTTTTCTGATTAGAAAAATACTTTATGCACGAATCTGAAACTTAGGCAATTCGTTTATCTTGTTATCAAATATATTCAATCCAAATTTGGTGCGGATCGGTTAATTAGTTACGAAGCTAGTACCAAAAAACTGAAAAATTTAAGGGTTTTTGCTCATAAAAACAAAATGGCCGACCAGATTTCGCTCAAAAACCAAACAGCACCTCGCTGAGTCACCACGAACGTTTTTGCCAAATTTTGTAACAATCTGTGACCTTTAAGTAGGCCTGCTCGTTTTTGTTACAAACAAAAAAAAAAAACATAAATCCAAATGCTTTTCTTTCCCCTATGTTGTTAAATTGAAGGATTTCGCTCGCTTCGCTCGCTCATCCAATAAGTTCAACCTGTATCATTCAAACCATCCGCATCACCACCAAACCATTCAACCATTCAAATCAAAATTCAAACCATTCAAATTCATTTGAACCATTCAAATCATTCCGCATTTCCAAACATAACTAATTCCCATGTTCATATCATCATATGTCCGTGAGGGGGAGGGGGAGAGCTGACCTTGAAATCGGGACGCATACAGGCGCCGATGGTGACCAGCGGCCCTTTGATCCAGAAGGCCAGCTCGCCCTGCGCGTTGAGCACCTTGAAGGTCGGACAGAGCAGGTTCCACACCTGCACCACGCTGCCGTACACGTGTGCGAAGGGCGCAGGGCTGCCGACCTTCATCGTCTACGTGCCCAGGAAACAAACCTTCATTTTCTAAGTGCAAGGAAACACACCTTCATTTTCTAAGTGCAAGGAAACACACCTTCATTTTCTAAGTGCAAGGAAACACACCTTCATTTTCTAAGTGCAAGGAAACACACCTTCATTTTCTAAGTGCAAGGAAACACACCTTCATTTTCTAAGTGCAAGGAAACACACCTTCATTTTCTAAGTGCAAGGAAACACACCTTCATTTTCTAAGTGCAAGGAAATAAACCTTCATTTTCTAAGTGCAAGGAAACACACCTTCATTTTCTAAGTGCAAGGAAACACACCTTCATTTTCTAAGTGCAAGGAAACACACCTTCATTTTCTAAGTGCAAGGAAACACACCTTCATTTTCTAAGTGCAAGGAAACACACCTTCATTTTCTAAGTGCAAGGAAACACACCTTCATTTTCTAAGTGCAAGGAAACAAACCTTCATTTTCCAAGTGCAAGGAAACACACCTTCATTTTCTAAGTGCAAGGAAACACACCTTCATTTTCTAAGTGCAAGGAAACACACCTTCATTTTCTAAGTGCAAGGAAACACACCTTCATTTTCTAAGTGCAAGGAAACACACCTTCATTTTCTAAGTGCAAGGAAACACACCTTCATTTTCTAAGTGCAAGGAAACACACCTTCATTTTCTAAGTGCAAGGAAACACACCTTCATTTTCTAAGTGCAAGGAAACACACCTTCATTTTCTAAGTGCAAGGAAACACACCTTCATTTTCTAAGTGCAAGGAAACACACCTTCATTTTCTAAGTGCAAGGAAACACACCTTCATTTTCTAAGTGCAAGGAAACACACCTTCATTTTCTAAGTGCAAGGAAACACACCTTCATTTTCTAAGTGCAAGGAAACACACCTTCATTTTCTAAGTGCAAGGAAACACACCTTCATTTTCTAAGTGCAAGGAAACACACCTTCATTTTCTAAGTGCAAGGAAACACACCTTCATTTTCTAAGTGCAAGGAAACAAACCTTCATTTTCTAAGTGCAAGGAAACACACCTTCATTTTCTAAGTGCAAGGAAACACACCTTCATTTTCTAAGTGCAAGGAAACACACCTTCATTTTCTAAGTGCAAGGAAACACAGGTGGTCACGAGTGAAACAGAACAAAACAAAAACAATAAATCTCGAATAACTTTCTGCAATTCAATTTTAATTGAATGAAATTTGAACCCGAACAGAACTGATCGTGTGCATGATGGTCACCCATCCAACACCTGACTCGGTGCGATGTTGCTTAACTCCGGTGATCTCACGAGAACCGATGTTTCCAGCATGCCAAACACTGTATGAGAAATACTAACTTGCTAAAATTAGATAAGACATAAGTCTTAAGAAGGTAATTGAAGTAATTGAGATCGCTGACTTCCTCCGGGGGGCTGTTCTTACCTGAAGACAGCAGGGAAAGCAGCACATGTCGCACCGGAACGCTCGCTGCAGATGGATCACCTCCAGGTTGACATTGTTGACGATCTTCATGCCGAACGGCCTCCAGGATCCAAGCCAGTACCGCGTGCAGCAAGCGCTGTCCTCTACCGAGTAGTAGATGAACTTGCCGTCTTGGTTGCGCATCACGTAGCGCTTGTTCTTCTCAAACCCGTCGAACACGCCTGGAACGGGAGAAGACGAATTTATTTTCTTGATGCTGCAATTGCTTTACTTTATTTTATCGCTTCGCTTTACAAATTTATTTTACTTTCTTTATGCTGTCATCAAATCGTGTTTTAAACGATTCAATAATTGTTTTTAAATGTCAAAGGATTGGAAAGTTAAAACATGTTGATATTTGTTTACCGAAATTTTACAAAAAACGACATCAAAGATATTAATGAGTCGCAAGAAACTGTTGATCCCATCAACTATTGAAAGTCCATCGAAGGTAAGGTCACACTCAAAAAAATTCCGCCATTTTCATTCCACCAAGTCATGAAACTGAATCCACGCGGCGGTGTTTGAAAATCACAGCATGAAACACTAGAACAGTGGCTAAACGTTTTATTTAACACTCGCATAGCTTCTAGCATTTTACCAGCTACTTTATTATTACACTTATCAACTAATGCAGCTAGAAATTAAGGTAAATCGCTGACTGATAATTACTTTCGAGTCATGATGTTGTTAATGTTGACTACTAGCGCTGAGCGGATCGGGTTTTTGCTAACTTACGCAGACTTTTAGAAAGTCTCGCTGTACGAAGCGCTATCCATGGCTATAGAGATCAGTGGGAAGACATGATGAAGTGGCTCAATACGGCATCAAAGTCTCGCTGTACGAAGCGCTATCCAGGCTATAGAGATCAGTGGGAAGACATGATAAAGTAGCTGAATACGGCATCAAAGTCTCGCTGTACGAAGCGCTATCCATGGCTATAGAGATCAGTGGGAAGACATGATAAAGTGGCTCAATATGGCATCAAAGTCTCGCTGTACGAAGCGCTATCCAGGCTATAGAGATCAGTGGGAAGACATGATAAAGTGGCTCAATACGGCATCAAAGTCTCGCTGTACGAAGCGCTATCCATGGCTATAGAGATCAGTGGGAAGACATGATATAGTAGCTGAATACGGCATCAAAGTCTCGCTGTACGAAGCGCTATCCAGGCTATAGAGATCAGTGGGAAGACATGATAAAGTAGCTGAATACGGCATCAAAGTCTCGCTGTACGAAGCGCTATCCATGGCTATAGAGATCAGTGGGAAGACATGATATAGTAGCTGAATACGGCATCAAAGTCTCGCTGTACGAAGCGCTATCCAGGCTATAGAGATCAGTGGGAAGACATGATAAAGTGTCTCAATACGGCATCAAAGTCTCGCTGTACGAAGCGCTATCCATGGCTATAGAGATCAGTGGGAAGACATGATAAAGTGGCTCAATACGGCATCAAAGTCTCGCTGTACGAAGCGCTATCCATGGCTATAGAGATCAGTGGGAAGACATGATAAAGTGGCTCAATACAGCATCAAAGTCTCGCTAAGCGAAGCGCTATTCATGGCTATAGAGATCAGGGGCCAATTGGCGTGCAACAAGTTACCATCGACCAGCTCCGACTGCAGGTGAGCAACGATGTTGTCGAGATCTTTCAGCCAATGCAGACCTCCGGTGCTCGCTTCAGCGCTGAAGACAGGAACCATCCAGTCACCTGCAACAATCAGCCATCAACAGCTGGTTGCAGGGCTAGAGTTGTGCCAAATATCATACTACATTACAATGCAGGAAAATCTCAGAGATTTCGGGCGACAAAGCGCTGGTGGCGAACCTGGCGGTCCGGGGTGAAGTTAAAGTCAACAAATGCAGTTATCTTCCGGAAAAGATACTCTTTTATTTGTTAATTCTGTGAGTTGACGCTTGAGATTGAGCATCAGTGGCAAACAAAGCCCCCTCGATATTACGTGAGATGACGTAAGTAACGTTTCCTAGTTTCTACAGCATTCTTCTGCTTTGGGCTCGGGTGAAAAAAATGTGACAAATGTGACAGCTTAGACCGTGCAATGATCCACGATTGTCGTTATCACTAGTAAGTGACTCATGTTTTTGATGTGTTAGAATGTGTATGATTAGATATACTCAAATTTACAATGTCTTTACAAATATTTTGCCATAGCAGTATTTGCATTCAATGGGAAGTACCAAGAATTTTAGTTGTTGACAATGTCCCAGCCGATGTCATCTACAAGAATGTTTCGTTGAAATGTTTTACTAATTTATTAATTTTATAATTGAAAGCATGCCATAATCATTTCAATAAATAATTTATGTTTTTGGTGAACAACAGCCCCTGTGGCCTAATGGATAAGGCATCGGCCTTCTAAGCCGGGGATTGTGGGTTCGAGCCCCACCAGGGGTATATATTTTTGTTTTTTTACTTGCACCGAAGATTTTGTTGCCAACTCTACAACGCTATTTTGGCAGAGTTTCCCGCATCCTACAGCCTGGTGAGATGTTTGCTGGCAGAGTGTCCTGCATCCTACAGCCTGGTGAGATGTTTGCTGGCAGAGTGTCCTGCATCCTACAGCCTGGTGAGATGTTTGCTGGCAGAGTGTCCTGCATCCTACAGCCTGGTGAGATGTTTGCTGGCAGAGTGTCCTGCATCCTACAGCCTGGTGAGATGTTTGCTGGCAGAGTGTCCTGCATCCTACAGCCTGGTGACATGTTTGCTGGCAGAGTGTCCTGCATCCTACAGCCTGGTAAGATGTTTGCTGGCAGAGTGTCCTGCATCCTACAGCCTGGTGAGATGTTTGCTGGCAGAGTGTCCTGCATCCTACAGCCTGGTGACATGTTTGCTGGCAGAGTGTCCTGCATCCTACAGCCTGGTGAGATGTTTGCTGGCAGAGTGCCCTGCATCCTACAGCCTGGTGAGATGTTTGCTGGCAGAGTGTCCTGCATCCTACAGCCTGGTGAGATGTTTACTGGCAGAGTGTCCTGCATCCTACAGCCTGGTGAGATGTTTGCTGGCAGAGTGTCCTGCATCCTACAGCCTGGTGAGATGTTTGCTGGCAGAGTGTCCTGCATCCTACAGCCTGGTGAGATGTTTGCTGGCAGAGTGTCCTGCATCCTACAGCCTGGTGAGATGTTTGCTAGGAGAGTGTCCTGCATCCTACAGCCTGGTGAGATGTTTGCTGGCAGAGTAACCTGCATCCTACAGCCTGGTGAGATGTTTGCTGGCAGAGTG
Organism: Nemurella pictetii; assembly: GCA_921293315.2. Lineage (NCBI taxonomy): Eukaryota > Metazoa > Arthropoda > Insecta > Plecoptera > Nemouridae > Nemurella > Nemurella pictetii. Next base: position 11,173,725 of record OV121126.1, read on the forward strand.
TCCTGCATCCTACATCCTGGTGAGATGTTTGCTGGCACAGTGTCCTGCTTCCTCAGCCTGGTGAGATGTTTGCTGGCAGAGTGTCCTGCATCCTACAGCCTGGTGAGATGTTTGCTGGCAGAGTGTCCTGCATCCTACAGCCTGGTGAGATGTTTGCTGGCAGAGTGTCCTGCATCCTACAGCCTGGTGAGATGTTTGCTGGCAGAGTGTCCTGCATCCTACAGCCTGGTGAGATGTTTTCTGGCAGAGTGTCCTGCATCCTACAGCCTGGTGAGATGTTTGCTGGCAGAGTGTCCTGCATCCTACAGCCTGTTGAGATGTTTGCTGGCAGAGTGTCCTGCATCCTACAGCCTGGTGAGATGTTTGCTGGCAGAGTGTCCTGCATCCTACAACCTGGTGACATGTTTGCTGGCAGAGTGTCCTGCATCCTACAGCCTGGTGAGATGTTTGCTGGCAGAGTGTCCTGCATCCTACAGCCTGGTGTGATGTTTGCTGGCAGAGTGTCCTGCATCCTACGGCCTGGTGACATGTTTGCTGGCAGAGTGTCCTGCATCCTACAGCCTGGTGAGATGTTTGCTGGCAGAGTGTCCTGCATCCTACAGCCTGGTGAGATGTTTGCTGGCAGAGTGTCCTGCATCCTACAGCCTGGTGAGATGTTTGCTGGCAGAGTGTCCTGCATCCTACAGCCTGGTGAGATGTTTGCTGGCAGAGTGTCCTGCATCCTACGGCCTGGTGACATGTTTGCTGGCAGAGTGTCCTGCATCCTACAGCCTGGTGAGATGTTTGCTGGCAGAGTGTCCTGCATCCTACAGCCTGGTGAGATGTTTGCTGGCAGAGTGTCCTGCATCCTACAGCCTGGTGAGATGTTTGCTGGCAGAGTGTCCTGCATCCTACAGCCTGGTGAGATGTTTGCTGGCAGAGTGTCCTGCATCCTACAGCAACATGTGTCGGAATGCAGGTGTGCTTGTACCTGGAAGCGGCTGTTGAACGATCACCTCCGCCGACATCGTGCAGCCTTCCTTCGCTTCTAACTCCGACTTGAGCGCGGTTATCGCTGCGACTGTGCTGAGGGTTATCAACGTTGACCCGACTTACCAACAATTGTCGGAATAATTAGAGGTGATTATTTGTCTAATGACTGAATGATACGTTCATTGATACCAACACGAGGCAAAAGTCAACCTTCAAGGTGTTGGGTTGGTCGAAGTTTGTGTCGAGCAATCGATTGCTTATTTGATTAACGGAACATTTGGAACAACTTATCGTTGAAACTAGTTCTTATGAAAACAATCAGCTTTTTCACTGCCCCATGGCTTCGTTAGCAATCGTAGAATTGTTTTGTGGATGAGAGATAATATACTTACGATTATAATCTTAATAAGGACAGTTCTGAATCTCGAACATAAAAATTAAAACACTCTGTATCCATTCTTATGAAATTATTAAAAAATAAAAATTCGTCGGGCTTATGTCCAAAAATTAGGAGGATTTAAAAAATCAGGCATTTCTTTTTTTAATCAACATTTCATCCATTTTCATGTTTATTTTTGCATCAATACACCTATTTCAATCAGGAAAAAGACGTCAGATACCCACTGGACGTGCTACCAGCTTGTAAAAAAATATTAATTATCTTGGCTGCTAAATAACAAAGGAAGACAGGGAAATCACAACCCGAATTGCTCTGCCTGGCTTTAGCGAGATGGCTATCATGACGTCATTTTGATATAATTTTGATTGATTGGAATCGGTGTATTCTGTACATGATCGAAATTAAGATAATCCAAGAAAATTACCACGAAATCAGAAATCAAATCTCCTGTCTATTTTTATTTTTACTTTTTATTTATCGAACAGCACACAAAAACATACAGAAATTCAAAACAATTCGCACGGCAAATGAAGATAATAAAAAAACTCAATACAAAAACCAAACGAAAACGTTCGAGACTACGCGAAACAATGAATTGCTTTCAATGTACTTTTCAAGTGAGAGTTGGCACGGCAGGGCTCACGTTGTCTCCATCATTTGGTGGTCCGATCAAGGTCAACCATTTCTATCCGATTGATAAAACATTCTAAAACTAGCAAAAGATATCGATATTCTTAAACCTTAATAACCCCAGTCTGTTCCGTTTGCTACGATATCAAATATGAAGATTTGTGTGATAAGCCATAGGCCTTTACCATTCACGAACATTTGACGTCATACACCCTCTGAGAAAAGCCAGTTGGATCTAGATTTTCCTGTCTTCCTAGTTCCTTGGTTCAACTGTTGAGCCAATAGTGTTTTTGTGGACCTTTTCAACCAACGAGGTCAGGAAAGTCAAGTTCCTAGTGACGTTTCATAATGTCTTTTTGACTGTTTCTTTCTTCTAATGGACATATTTCTAATTCTGTCTTCTCTAGAAGAGGTCACCGTGTATCCGTGAGGTATTTTTAATGCTTACTCATTTATAAACTGATTTTGATAATAAAGCAAGTTTGTCCGACTCAAAGCCTCAAAATATTATGGGTTGTATAAAATAATACTATCAATGTATATTACGATGGATGTTGAAATGCTCTGCACTGCAATTTTTTGATATTGATGATGTATTGAATCGTAGCTTGATGATGATCAAGGACAAGGAGAAGTGATCAGTAGGCATCCGTTTCGTTCGACTCGAAGTACATGAAATCCTGGAAAAACAAAAATTATAAGATAACGGACACGCCAATACGTCGATGTCTTTCCGAATTATTCTCAAAGTGTGAATTGACACTTCTTTGTTTACAGCCATAAGAAGAGAAAGGCTTAGTTATATTATTTTTAAACTCTCTATCCTTAGGGTTATTTCTCAATCGAGGAAGAAGGCAGAGATGACTTCAGACTTGTTTTAGAAACAAATTGTTGGTCCTTTGGCGCTTAAGCATTAGAAACGACAAACATTGATGATCAAATTCGCAGAAGAGAGCTTAAAAAATAAATTTGTTTCCTTTTCAACTAAGCCAAACCATTTTATATTAAACGGAGTTCACTGGTGACTAAAGCAATAGTGACAAAATCACTCTTGTTAGTACGAATAATAACTAACTCTCGTAACCACGTATTGTCAATGCAATAGGGATAAAATTACTCGCTCGTCAATTTTTTCCTTGCAATAGTGACAAAATTACTCGTTTGTACGTTTATGTCATTGCTATAGTGACGAAATTACTCTTGGAAGTACGGTATTATAGCAGAAAATAGCGATACAATACTCTCGTTAGTTCGTCTTTGTCACTGCAATAGTAACAAAATTACTCTTGTTAGCTTTCCTTTCAATTGTGACACATAAGTCTCGTTAGTACGTTTTCGCCTCAACATTACTCAATTACCCTCGTTAGTACGTTTTGGTCAAAACATTACTCAATTACCCTCGTTAGTACGTTTTGGTCAAAACATTACTCAATTACCCTCGTTAGTACGTTTTGGTCAAAACATTACTCAATTACCCTCGTTAGTACGTTTTGGTCAAAACATTACTCAATTACCCTCGTTAGTACGTTTTGGTCAAAACATTACTCAATTACCCTCGTTAGTACGTTTTGGTCAAAACATTACTGAAAAACCCTCGTTAGTACGTTTTGTACTCACGATCAGAAACAGGGCCCCCAAGAGCGTGGCTTTCATGCGCGAGTCCAGGTCGGGGGGGAAGCACAGGCCGAAGCGCTTGTCCTCCTCCCGGAACGCCTCCTTGACCATGTCGTGCCAGTTCTTGGTGATCTTACCGACCTGCGACGACTCGTCCAGGGTCAGGATCTGGCAGACAAGCTCAACATTAAACGTTGGAAATGAAATGTTCTATTCGCAGTAGAGGAAGTAGAGAAAAGTGAAAGATAGGTGTCATGAAAATTTATCAACATCAGGTACTACACCTTTTCTATTCAATCAAAATTCAATCAAAATGGCGTCATGATACTCACTATTCAAAAACGATTCATGATGCCACGTTGAAAATAAATAGTTTTCGAAATATTGACAAAGAGGAGCTTTATATGAATTAAGGGTGCAAGGAAACAAACGTGTTATGGATAAAGTCATGTTCCACGCAGAGGAAAGTGACATTAGATACCCACTGGGCGTACTACCACTTGGAAAAAAAATATTATGTAGCTCTTCTGATAAGACTGGAGACAGGGAAATCACAACCCGCATTGCTCTGCCTGGCTTTAGCGAGTGGCTATCATGACGTCATTTTGATTGGATTTTTATTGAATGGAATCGGTGGATTTTATCAGTTTTCAAACGAAAATATAAAATTTTTTCTATGTGTCGAAAGATTTTCGTTGACAATTTAAGAAAACCCCGTCAAAAATACATATACCATTCAATCAAAATTCTATCAAATGACGTCATGATACCCACTCACAGAGCTGATCTAATCTTTTCAGACTGGCTGTACGTCCAGTGGTAATTTGACCTGGTTTTTCTGTGATTGTCATAGGTCTTTTGGTGATCAAAACCTTTACTATTCTTGCAAGTCCGAAAATGACGCTGTCAGACAAACAAAAAGCTAGATTTTTGGCATTTAAAGGCGACATTTTACTATCTGACCTTGAACTCGGGGTCGTTGCAGCAGCCGTTGGTGCAGAAGGGTCCTTGGATCCAGAAGACTTGTTCGCCCTCCGCGTTCTTGACCTTGAACCGTGGCTTGAGCCCGTTCCAGACTTGCTCGATGCTGCCGTACTTTACTTGTTCAGGCTTCGGGCTGCTCACTTGCATCTCCTGGAACCATCACAGTACAATACAATACAAATACAATCACAATAACATAAATACAATAAAGATAAAAATAATAGAAACATAACAAATTCTCTGATTAATTCTCTGATTGATTGATTATTGGTGTTTAACGACGCACTGTTTTGACAACTGGCCCGGTGGCGCTGGTCTAATGGCGTCGGTGAATGAAATGGTGATGATGAGGGTGATGATGAACCTAACCTATGGCTAGAAGGGAGGAGGGGAAACCCGGTGCCGGCACGTAGCCTACTCCTGTCGAAAAGCACCGAGGGGACCACCGGCTTTACGTCCCTTCCGAAGGACGGTGCAACTCGAACAACAGGATTCCTCCGCTAATCCGTGCTGTCGAGAGGTTGACAAGCAAGGCGAGTGAAGTTGTTGTACTAACTTCAAACCCTCCGACCTCTCTCCCGAACAGAACTGATCGTGTGCATGATGGTCACCCATCAAACACCTGACTCAGCGCGATGTTGCTTAACTTAGATGATCTCACGAGAACCGGTGTTTCCAACGTTGCCAAACCGTTCGGTTTTACAATTACAATAATATTGCAAAAATTATATAAAAAAAGAGAATTGCCGATAAAAGCCGTCATCTTTACCTGCATGCTACACGGGAAGAAGCAGTAGTCGCAGCGGAACGGCCTCCACAAGTGGATCACCTCCAGGTTGTAGTTGTTGACGATCTTCATGCCGAACGGCCTCCAGGATCCAAGCCAGTAGCGCGCGCAGCAAGCGCTGTCCTCTACCGAGTAGTAGATGAACTTGCCCTTCGGGTTGCGCATCACGTAGCGCTTGTTGTTGTAGAACTCGTCGAACACGCCGCCTGCAACGCCATCTCACGATGCAATCGCGAACTAATTGCCGACCTTATTCTGCTCGACAATCATGGTCTTCGTTGAGACTCCTGACACCAGTAGCCTGGATAACGCATAGAGTTGAGCCAAGGTCAGCAAAAATCGAGTCATCGTTTCGTGGGGCACGTGTCTCAGCAGAAGTCACTACATGGAATTACTTCAGCAAATCGGTGGCTACGACCACATACGACTGCTTAAATCACATTTGGTAACAAACACAGAATTTCCTGGATCATCAAATCGAATTTAATTCAAAATGAAAACATTCATATAGATATATCTAACAGTTTCCAAAACCCACGGCTCGAACTCTCTCTTCCTCCCCCCACCCCCCTATCTTCCCCTATCTTCCCTCCTCACCACCTCTTAGAACAAGCCAAGTATATAAAAAAAATCGCACGCTTTACTGCTTCATCCCATACGACACCTAGATGTTATTTTCGAAGATTCTGCTACTCTAGCGGTGCCGCGGTGAGGGATGGTCGTGTTTAGGGGTGACTCACCCTCCACCCACTCGTCCTGGATGTGCGCGATGATCGTGTCCAATTCCTTGAGCCACTCCAACCCCCGGGTGACCGTCTCGGTGCCCTGCGCCGGCTCCATCCAGTCTCCTGCAAAACTCGAAGCAATGCAGCATGACATGGTTACTGGTGTTTAACGACGCACTGTTTTGACAACTGGCACCGTGGCGCTGGTCTAACTGCGTCGGTGAATGAAAGGGTGATGATGAAGCTAACCTAGCCGAGAAGGGAGGAGGGGAAACCCGGTGCCGGCACGTAGCCTACTCCTGTCGAAAAGCACCGAGGGGACCACCGGCTTTACGTCCCTTCCGAAGGACGGTACAATTCGAACGACAGAATTCCTCCGCTGATCCGTACGAGGTTTAAAAGCAAGGCGAGTGAAGTTTTCGTTCCAACTTCAAACCCTCCAACCTCTATCCCGAACAGAACTGGTGCATGATGGTCACCCATCAAACACCTGACGCAGCGCAATGTTGCTTAACTTCGATGATCTCACGAGAACCGGTGTTTCCAACTTTGCCAAATCGTAAAATACAGTCCATCCAGGATAGGGTCAAACTCAACTAAGGCGGTGTTTGAAAATCACAACATGAAACACTAGAACAGTGGCTAAACGTTATATTCAACACTCGCATAGCTTCTAGCATTTTACCAGCTACTTTATTATTACACTTATCAACTAATGCATGTCACCAATTTGCATGTCACCAAGTCGTGAAAGTAAATCCAGGCGGCGGTGTTTGAAAATCCCAGCATGAAACACTAGAACAGTGGCTAAACGTTATATTCAACACTCGCATAGCTTCTAGCATTTTACCAGCTACTTTATTATTACACTTATCAACTAATGCATGTCACCAATTTGCATGTCACCAAGTCGTGAAAGTAAATCCAGGCGGCGGTGTTTGAAAATCACAAGATGAAACACTAGAACAGTGGCTAAACGTTATATTCAACTCTTGCATAGCTTCTTTACAGATATTTGCAAAGAAAACCATCAACCCTTTGTGAAATACCTGGCAGCGGTTGCTGAGTAGTCACCTCGGACGACATTTCGGACGTTGTGACACGAGCGCAGCCGTCTTATCGCCGAGAAGCGACGATTGCTCGAGTGCGCGCTCCAAGTAATCGTTCCGACTTGCGTCACTCGGTCGGCCCCTGGGCGGCGGGCCCTCGTCGGCGCTATCGCCCTCGCCGCACGCAGCTCTTATCGTGGCGTCGCGGTTCTAGGCGGAGTGACCCTCGGTGGTGGGGACCTCGTCCCGAATTCCTCGCGCTTTAGGATGTGACAAATATTTTCACTATTCCAGAACAGGAAACTCGGAAATAAAAAGCTTTGTTGAGCTCTGAATCGTCAGCGTGGGGTGAAGTGAAACCACCTGTGGTAGCACTATTGAGGTTATGGCAATCGTGGATACTTTTGCGGTTTCAGTTGTCAAATCTGTCACATTTCTGTCACCAGAAACCAATTCAGTATAATGCTGTAGAATGTAGGCGAACCTAGCCTAGGTGGCTTTGTTAGATATTATTAAGCAGCACAGCCATCTAGGTACAAGTTAACACAACGTTACTTACGTCATCTCACGTAACATCGAGGGGGCTTTGTTTGCCGCTGATGCTCAATCTCAAGCGTCAACTCACAGCTGACAGATTAAAGAGTTTCTTTCCCCGATGATAACTGCACTTGATAACTCCCCACCCGACTTTGCTGAGACTTTCCCACATTGTAATAGTATGACATTTCATGGCTGTTTGTTAAATGTTTAAGTCTTCTACATCTTAACAAATTTTTAGTTGAAACTGGCTCATTATCCAATCCAAAAATCGTTGATCCCGATTTAGAACTACTTGCTTATAGCCTTATGGCCTACTTTAAATCCATATTCTCGTTCTCGGCCAGGTTCGCCACCGGCTTTTTGGTCGTCCGATTTTGCCAAGAGGTTCCTGCAATGAACCAAACAATTAACCAAAAAATGAACCAAATGAACCAAAATATATCTCTTTGACAACTTCAAGATTGACAAAATGTATTTTAAATCGTTTTTAGCCACGTAGCACTGAATGTTGCGAATGCTGATATCCTAGCAAGTCTCTTCTACGCTCATCGATCGAGTCTTGACCTTAGAACTACTAATTTACATAATATTTAAATGAAATGCCATTCTCCGTCTCGCACTCGTCCGAGGAATCGCACAGAAAGAAAGAGAGAGACAGCACGCGCTCGAAGCTTGCCAGTGCAAGGGAGACGGACGGCGAGATGAACTGGGTTAGATGAACTCGGCGGGCGTCGCGTGTTTGTGACGTTTAATTTCAGTCTTGGCCAGAGTTTGATTGTCGACGGTCGCTTGCACAGCGTGAAGATGAAGCTGCGTCTACTTGTGGGATTCATTTTGATGGCCGCGCGAGGTATGTCTTTGTTGATATTAATATTGTTGTTGCTTTTCCACTAAATTATCGAGTTTCCGTTAAATGAACGAAATATCCATCCTAAAATTATTTCGAGTGGATATTACGTTTATCTGAATTGTTGGGCTCCATGGAGATAGAAACAGGACTATGAATGAACATAGAAGGTGGTGAATCTAGTGACGCTATGCTGCAATCACACGCCAACAACTCGACTAACCCCGATTATAACATGGCTCCATGGAGATAGAAACAGGACTATGAATGAACATAGAAGGTGGTGAATCTAGTGACGCTATGCTGCAATCACACGCCAACAACTCGACTAACCCCGATTATAACATGGCTCCATGGAGATAGAAACAGGAGTGTGAATGAACATAGAAGGTGGTGAATCTAGTGACGCTATGCTGCAATCACACGCCAACAACTCGACTAACCCCGATTATAACGTGGCTCCATGGAGATAGAAACAGGACTATGAATGAACATAGAAGGTGGTGAATCTGTGACGCTATGCTGCAATCACACGCCAACAACTCGACTAACCCCGATTATAACGTGGCTCCATGGAGATAGAAACAGGACTATGAATGAACATAGAAGGCGGTGAATCTAGTGACGCTATGCTGCAATCACACACCAACAACTCGACTAACCCCGATTATAACGTGGCTCCATGGAGATAGAAACAGGACTATGAATGAACATAGAAGGCGGTGAATCTAGTGACGCTATGCTGCAATCACACGCCAACAACTCGACTAACCCCGATTATAACGTGGCTCCATGGAGATAGAAACAGGACTATGAATGAACATAGAAGGCGGTGAATCTAGTGACGCTATGCTGCAATCACACACCAACAACTCGACTAACCCCGATTATAACGTGGCTCCATGGAGATAGAAACAGGACTATGAATGAACATAGAAGGCGGTGAATCTAGTGACGCTATGCTGCAATCACACGCCAACAACTCGACTAACCCCGATTATAACGTGGCTCCATGGAGATAGAAACAGGACTATGAATGAACATAGAAGGCGGTGAATCTAGTGACGCTATGCTGCAATCACACGCCAACAACTCGACTAACCCCGATTATAACGTGGCTCCATGGAGATAGAAACAGGACTATGAATGAACATAGAAGGCGGTGAATCTAGTGACGCTATGCTGCAATCACACACCAACAACTCGACTAACCCCGATTATAACGTGGCTCCATGGAGATAGAAACAGGACTATGAATGAACATAGAAGGCGGTGAATCTAGTGACGCTATGCTGCAATCACACGCCAACAACTCGACTAACCCCGATTATAACGTGGCTCCATGGAGATAGAAACAGGACTATGAATGAACATAGAAGGCGGTGAATCTAGTGACGCTATGCTGCAATCACACACCAACAACTCGACTAACCCCGATTATGAGTGACAATGGGTTCGCTTGTATTATTGTTGATTCTAAACTAATTTTTAAAACTTGTTTCATATTTTTGAATGTATATTTTGTGTCGAATGACTAACATCAAGCTTGCATGCAAGATTTTTTTGAGTCAACTCTAGCACATCCAGTAAATTGTTTTAAATTGATTTTTGACCCGGGCTCGATTCTCGTTCTGAATATCACACCAATTAAATGTCGATGATAAATTTAATCTCGCAAACAAAAGGTTATTCGGACGAGGTCAAAGGTGACTAAACTGTGTCGAAATCAATCCAGCTGCCGGCGTGAACTCTTTACAACAAGCCATATCGGGAACATCGATAGCATGAAAAATAAATGTAAGGCTCTGTCAAAATTAGAACCCAAAAGCAGTCTAGAACTATTTTACTGGGTTGAATCACGTTGTGGATGAGTGTTGTTTGAATGTTGTTGATTGAATTTAATTCAAGGTGCAATAGGTATGAGAAAGAATTTATTTCGTTTAAAACGTTTAAACAGCAACTATAAAACGTTGTTTTCAAGAGAAGTAACTCGAATACAAACTTGAAATCTCTACACAGTAGTCATGTTATAAGTTGAAACATATCTGGAAAGTTTCGTCGAAATATACTAAACAGTTTGACCTCTAGAGTGAGAAGCATGTTTTGAAAAAACTTTATTTTTTTCTTAAAAACTTGATTTTTCAGAATATTTGTCAATTAAAATGGTTGTAAGTTGTGATCAACACAAATGTAATTTGTATCTTTAAAATACTAGGTCCATCTACCTTGCCTCATTATGAGAATAAACACGAATCAACAATCATAATCATCAATCATCATCAATCATCATCGAATCTTTGTCTCGCTTGCAAAGAATAATCATGAATCAAATCACCTTTCATCATCAAGCGTCATCAACGAATCAATGTCTCCGTTGCAGACGCGTGGTCGTGGACGATGACGATCGAGCCGAACAACACGCGCGTGCGCCCTGGAGGCACCCTGGACGTGATGTGTCGCGCCGACGTCGCCCTGTCGGGCTGCGGCTTCCAGGTCGGCGACCAGGGCTACTACGAGTTCAGCCAGGGCGCCAAGTCGAAGGTAAGACCTGTCTCTGAACCCATTCTACACCCTCCAAGAATGCCTTGATTCCTTTCATCCAAAACTCAGCGTATTTCTTGTTTTTTCTGCAAGTTATTCTGTTTATTTATTTTGTGATGATTTTGTTTACTTGACGATGCCCATGCCCTATAAAATAAATAAACATCAAAATAAAACTTTTGATGATTGTCCGTCCAATTGGCCCCCCACTTTTTAAATCTTATATTTTTCTTTGTGGATCGTTTTGAGCTCGTGTAGAGATGAATTGGACATGCTCTTCAAAAGTTTTGAGCTCAAGCCCTTGCCGAGATATAAGAGTAAATATATTGATATTTAAAATAAATATATATATTGAACCCCATTGATCTCAAATTATAAAGGTGTATAATACTATCATAGTTATAGCGGATTTTTATATGAATGGTCACCGTAAAAGCCTCTAAATCGGCGCGATATTGCTTAACTTCAGTGATTCACGTGACAGAAAATAGAAACTTCGGTTTGGGCCATGAAAGAGAGATGTGAAAACGACGAAATTATTTGTTTACAAGATTATCATTGTCAAAAATTACAGAATTTGGCGCCAAAAATCTACTTAACACTAATAAACGGAGACTTGTTAAATTAAAATATTAGCTACATTTAATCATATCACGTTTTAATATAGTACTATATTTATAGTGTAAGAATGCATTACCATTCAACATAATATTATATTTTTTAAGAATTAAAAGAATTATAGAATTTAGAATTATAACATTCGCTGTGACAGTGAATATAAAATCGCGTTTCAATGATATTAAGAGAGTAAAACTAAGCAAATAAATGATTATGATAATATAGCATGAAAGTTAATAACACCAAACAATAATAAATGTGTACTGTGATATTTTACGACTTTTAGAATGGCTTTCCTCCGTTTGCGTTCGTACGTTCGACATTTTGCAAATCCATTCAATCAACTCTGACATTTTGACAACGCACGGCCATCTAAGCGGTCAGAGTAATTGTTGAAATTTCGATTGTATCATGTTTTTATCCACAAAAAAATAATTTCCGCCGTTACGGGGAAAATTTGAGTTACCTTTTTCAAATTCAAAATTTTTACAAGTTGTAGGCAGATTTGGAAACATTTCAGAGTAATTAGCATCAAAATTTTAAGTCTTGCCATGGCCGTCCGATTTTTCACACCGATCTGCCGGTCAAAGCGTCCGCTAATCGAGTTTGCCAAGAAGTTCAGCAGCAAAGAAGTTCCGTACAAAGACACTCGAAAAGGTGAGCAGCAAAAACTTACATTCACACAAAAGTCAATAAATATGTATTAAAAATTCTTACAGCAAACTAAACCATGCCAACTCCTTGCCCAGGCTTGGTCCTGGGAGTCTACTCGGATGAAGCCGAAAGGGAGCACAAGCTGACGGCAGCCACGCAGAAGTTCAACAGCCAGGCAGGAGGACGCGTCGACGAGCTTCTCAAACAAGGACGACATCTCCGTCGGGGCCAGTATCACTGCTTCCAAAACTTGGACCCCGAGTACTACTCGGTGGCCGTCGTGGGCCTTGGAAAAGAGTAAACCAGACATCAATTTCCGCTCATTTGCTTCATTTTAACTTAGTATCTCGGTTTAAAATGTACCGGTTCTTTTCAGAAACACGGGCTACAACTCTTTGGAAAACATGGACGAGTGCAAAGAGACAATCCGAGTGGCGGCCGCGGTCGGAGCCAAGGTCCTTCGCCAGCAAGGAATCCCGACGATCCACGTCGAGGGGTTCGGCCACGCCGAGTCTTCGGCGGAAGGAGCCTGTCTCGGCGTCTGGCGCTTCCAGAAGCGCAAAGCCAAGGAGAACCGGAAGATCGTGCCCAAAATCGACCTCTACTTCGACGAAGACAAGGACGGCTGGACGAGGGGCATATTTAAGGCAGAAGCTCAAAACCTGGCGCGCAAATTGAGCGACACGTCTGCCAATCTCATGACGCCCACTCGTTTCTCTCAGGTGAGTCGAAGATTGTTACAACCTTAAAGCCTGGCTGCAACTGCTAACTCTACCCTGTTAGCAACTATCACATGCCATACCATCTTGTGCAATACATGGGCAACACGTAATCAAATCTCTAACCCGATTGCAACGTCCCTCCAGGCGGCCTCCAAGGCGCTGTGCCCTTGCGGCGTGAGCGTCGAGATCCGCGACAAAGACTGGTGCGCGAACAAGCAGCTGAACGCGTTCCTGTCGGTCGCCCGCGGCTCCTGCGAAGAACCACGCTGGGTGGAGCTCGGCTACTGCGGAGGGCCTTCCGACCAGAAGCCCATCGTTCTCATCGGCAAGGGGCTCACCTTCGAGTCGGGCGGCTTGTGTCTTGGGAAGTGCAAGAAGATGAGCGAGAGGCGCGGAGAAATGGGCGGTGCCGCCGTCTGCGTGGCCGTCATGAAAGCGGCGGCGACGCTCTCTCTGCCCCTTAACCTCAACGGTAGGTATGTCCTGCGTTACATCAGCCACCAATGTATGGACACAAGTAACAACCCTCTCTGCCCCTTAACCTCAACGGTAGGTATGTCCTGCGTTACATCAGCCACCAATGTATGGACACAAGTAACAACCCTCTCTGCCCCTTAACCTCAACGGTAGGTATGTCCTGCGTTACATCAGCCACCAATGTATGGACACAAGTAACAACCCTCTCTGCCCCTTAACCTCAACGGTAGGTATGTCCTGCGTTACATCAGCCACCAGTGTATGGACACAAGTAACAACCCTCTCTGCCCCTTAACCTCAACGGTAGGTATGTCCTGCGTTACATCAGCCACCAATGTATGGACACAAGTAACAACCCTCTCTGCCCCTTCACCTCAACGGTAGGTATGTCCTGCGTTACATCAGCCACCAATGTATGGACACAAGTAACAACCCTCTCTGCCCCTTCACCTCAACGGTAGGTATGTCCTGCGTTACATCAGCCACCAATGTATGGACACAAGTAACAAAACCTTTTTTATCTAGCGTCTGGCTAAATTGACTCAAAAGAATAGCAAGCAAGGAAGACCACACTAATAAAAAATTGTATAGCTACTTCAATTTCAGCCAAATATAATTAAGATTACATTTAGAAACATTGTATTTTTCTTGTAACGCTTCCAGCCGTGATACCGCTCTGTGAGAACATGGTGAGTGGGATGACGATGAAGCCGGGTGACCACTGCTTCACGCTGGGCAACGGGAAGTCCATCCAGATCGACATGACCGACAACGAGGGGCGCATCGTGTTGGCAGACGCCATCCTCTACGCCAACCAAGTGTTCAAGCCGAGGATGATCATCGACGTGGGATCGCAAACCAACGGTCAGCAACTCTTCTGCCTTCACTACACTTCTTGTAATTTCCGTCGAGGAACAACGCTGATCACACACCAGCATCCGGGATGCTGAGATGTAGCTTCTATCCGAGTTAATACAGGGCAGAGGACGGAAATGATATTTCAGCAAACGTTGACTCAATTTCGGTGGTTAATAAACCATAGAAGTGACTTGTTCATGGAAACAACGCGTTTATTTAAACGGGAATGCTTTTTAAAGTTGATCACACAATCAACGAGCTATGAATCGTCGACTGTTTCAACTTGAAGTCTCTCTGAAGTCTAGCTGCTGCCATGATTTCCAGTGCATATTCACTGGCGGCTGCTGCCGATCTCGATCTGTGTGAAACACTGACAGCCGGAAGTGTGTTTCTGCAGGCATCCGGTCGGCGCTGGGCTTCACCGCGACCGGCGTGTTCGCCAACAACGACGCCCTCTGGAAGCAGATGAAGAAGGCGGGCGCGGTGACCGGCGACCGCGTCTGGAGGATGCCGTTGTGGAAGCACTACACGAAGAGGGTGACCAAAGTGCGGGCGGCCGACATGACCAACGTGGGTCAAGGCCACGGCGCTCCGTGTCGCGCTGCAGCCTTCCTCAGGGTGAGAACTCGGTCTGGAGCAAGCAGCTTGCGCCCGGCGGACCTTCCTCAGACCTTACTAAAATATTGGCAGCCTTTTTGCTCGTACCAACTCTAAGGCCAAAATTAAACGGCGGAATTTCAAAATGTCGACCATGAATCTAAAACGTAGGGGTTTTCCAACAAAACTTACGCTGGCCAATGATTTTGTATCACTTCTCTTTGTCGCTGTCAATGTGTTTATACTTTGTGGGGTGCAGAGCTGGGAGCTTTGAAGAAAAAAACTATTTAACATGGTTTTTGAATGCTGAACTACCAAACTCAACTTCATACCAGCGTTTTGCAAATAATATATACTGCCTGCTTTACCAAATGTTCAAATTCCAAGTGACAAGACTTGAGTTTGGGCTCTTGAACCTCGGAGAACGATTGAGTTTGTGAGTTAATCATTGAATAAAGAAGGAGATTGCGGTGAGAGAGGTGAGAGTGACGTCTGCTCGGTTCGCTTGTCGAGCAGGAGTTCGTGGGGTGCGTGGACTGGCTGCACATGGACACGACCGGCAAGGGCCTCGTGACCGACTGCTCGGACTACCCCTACTTGGCGTACAACCGGATGTCCGGCTCGCCCACGCGCACGATCGTGCAGTTCCTCTACCAGCTCTCCTGCGAGGCGGAGCCCAAATGAAACACACTTTACAACAGATTGAAATCGATTTTTTATAGTTTAAATTTCTAGTTTGCATACAGGGAAAATTCTAAATCTGTAACCTACGCACCATTTCCAGGTTATTATGCAATTGGGAAACCATCCAATTTTAATGTTAGCTTAATAAACAGTTATTTTATTTTCTCGTTTGATGATGAAGTAGATTTTAGTGATTTTATTGGCACAAATGGAAGATGCAGACATCTTCCAACGAAAACTAACTTGAGAAGCTCCACACAGCTGCAAGACAAAGATTCTAAGTCTGGCTTGTGAATAAATGAAGGATGATAACCTTTCTTGATAATGTAGTCGCATATTATTATTGACGTACAGTCGTAACGTAAGTACCCAGGACGTTCAAGATGTATGCTCCATGATGATCATATTTTATATTTTGGTTGACAAATTGTGTTCTCTCTCTGTGTTCATATTTATTTGATGAAACTGTCCTAAGTTCGGGTTCTTCGGCATCGACGAAGGAGCAATGAGTGACACGTGATAATGATGATTATGATGATTATGATGATGATGATGATGATGATGATGATGATGATGATGATGATGATGATGATGATGATGATGATGATGATGATGATGATGATGATGATGATGATGATGATGATGATGATGATGATGATGATGATGATGATGATGATGATGATGATGATGATGATGATGATGATGATGATGATGATGATGATGATGATGATGATGATGATGATGATGATGATGATGATGATGATGATGATGATGATGATGATGATGATGATGATGATGATGAATGATATCAATGAATAACAAGGGAAAGAGTTTGATTTTTCCCTCGTATTTTTCATGAGCTCAAAACGATACGCAATTCAGGTTAAAGAGATTAGTGGGCTCAAAACGATACGCAATTCAGGTTAAAGAGATAAGTGGGCTCAAAACGATACGCAATTCAGGTTAAAGAGATTAGTGGGCTCAAAACGATACGCAATTCAGGTTAAAGAGATTAGTGGGCTCAATACGATACGCTATCCATGTTATAGAGATAAGTGGGCTCAATACGATGCGCTATCCATGTTATAGAGATCAGTGGGCTCAATACGATGCGCTATCCATGTTACAGAGATCAGTGGGCTCAATACGATGCGCTATCCATGTTATAGAGATCAGTGGGCTCAATACGATGCGCTATCCATGTTATAGAGATCAGTGGGCTCAATACGATGCGCTATCCATGCTATAGAGATCAGTGGGCTCAATACGATGCGCTATCCATGTTATAGATATCAGTGGGCTCAATACTATGCGCTATCCATGTTATAGAGACCAGTGTCCTTGGCTCAATACGATGCGCTATCCATGTAATAGAGACCAGTGTCCTTGGCTCAATACGATGCGCTATCCATGTTATAGAGACCAGTGTCCTTGGCTCAATACGATGCGCTATCCATGTAATAGAGATCAGTGTCCTTGGCTCAATACGATGCGTTATCCATGTTATAGAGATCAGTGGGCTCAATACGATGCGGTATCCATGTTATAGAGACCAGTGTCCTTGGCTCAATACGAAGCGCTATCCATGTAATAGAGACCAGTGTCCTTGGCTCAATACGATGCGCTATCCATGTTATAGAGATCAGTGGGCTCAATACGATGCGCTATCCATGTTATAGAGATCAGTGGGCTCAATACGATGCGCTATCCATGTTATAGAGATCAGTGGGCTCAATACGATGCGGTATCCATGTTTTAGAGATCAGTGGGCTCAATACGATGCGGTATCCATGTTATAGAGACCAGTGTCCTTGGCTCAATACGATGCGCTATCCATGTAATAGAGACCAGTGTCCTTGGCTCAATACGATGCGCTATCCATTTTATTGAGACCAGTGGGCTCAATACGATGCACTATCCATGTTATAGAGATCAGTGGCCTTGGCTCAATACGATGCGCTATCCATGTTATAGAGATCAGTGTCTTTGGCTCAATACGATGCGCTATCCATGTTATTGAGACCAGTGTCCTTGGCTCAATACGATGCGCTATCCATTTTATTGAGACCAGTGGGCTCAATACGATGCACAATCCATGTTATTGAAATCAGTGTCCTTGGCTCAATACGATGCGCTATCCATGTTATAGAGATCAGTGTCCTTGGCTCAATACGATGCGCTATCCATTTTATTGAGACCAGTGGGCTCAATACGATGCACTATCCATGTTATTGAAATCAGTGTCCTTGGCTCAATACGATGCGCTATCCATGTTATAGAGACCAGTGTCCTTGGCTCAATACGATGCGCTATCCATGTTATAGAGATCAGTGTCCTTGGCTCAATACGATGCGCTATCCATGTTATAGAGATCAGTGTCCTTGGCTCAATACGATGCGCTATCCATGTTATAGAGATCAGTGTCCTTGGCTCAATACGATGCGCTATCCATGTTATAGAGATCATTGGCCTTGGCTCAATACGATGCGCTATCCATGTTATAGAGATCAGTGGCCTTGGCTCAATACGATGCGCTATCCATGTTATAGAGATCAGTGGCCTTGGCTCAATACGATGCGCTATCCATGTTATAGAGATCAGTGTCCTTGGCTCAATACGATGCGCTATCCATGTTATTGAGATCAGTGTCCTTGGCTCAATACGATGCGCTATCCATTTTATTGAGACCAGTGGGCTCAATACGATGCACTATCCATGTTATTGAAATCAGTGTCCTTGGCTCAATACGATGCGCTATCCATGTTATAGAGATCAGTGTCCTTGGCTCAATACGATGCGCTATCCATGTTATTGAGATCAGTGTCCTTGGCTCAATACGATGCGCTATCCATTTTATTGAGACCAGTGGGCTCAATACGATGCACTATCCATGTTATTGAAATCAGTGTCCTTGGCTCAATACGATGCGCTATCCATGTTATAGAGATCAGTGTCCTTGGCTCAATACGATGCACTATCCATGTTATTGAAATCAGTGTCCTTGGCTCAATACGATGCGCTATCCATGTTATAGAGATCAGTGTCCTTGGCTCAATACGATGCGCTATCCATGTTATAGAGATCAGTGGCCTTGGCTCAATACGATGCGCTATCCATGTTATAGAGATCAGTGTCCTTGGCTCAATACGATGCGCTATCCATGTTATTGAGATCAGTGCTCCTGCCTCCTGTTTCAGGTGACCATGCAGAAGCGTAACAACCAGACGAACGGACGTCCGGTGTTCAGCGCCCAGTACCACGGCGGCGGGCTCGATAAGGGAGAGTGCGGTCTGAAACTGAGTCAGCTCAGCGAGCACGGAGCGAACTACTACGTGGGCTGTCGCGCGCGTACCGTCGACGGTGGCTGGAAGTACAAGATCACCAGCTTCGTCGTGCATTGTGAGTCGGCTTGTGGTGCTTGCTCCAGTTGGATTTGAGCCAAAGTGTTTTGGGTTATTTGGCAAAAACCCACGGGATGTTGTTTTATTTGGGACCGGAAACAGAACTCTCTCTCTTGGTCGTTTACTTCTTACTATTACACAATGCGAAACTCTGCCGAAATGGCGTTTCTGAGCTCAGAATCGTCAGCGTGGGGTGAAGTTAAAGCAGCACAGCCATCTAGGAAAGCTACTTACAAGTAAATCCATTTGAAGTGCCCACACTCAAAACCCTCACCATCTCAGATTTCGACAAAAATTGCAGGAGTGGTAGATCACGTTAAATGAAAAAATCTCGTATCAGGTTTTTTCCCGTAGGTCCAACGGTTTTCCCGCGGCGGGGCACGGAAAGCCCCAGTTTTTTTCTTTTTGCGGAGCACGGCGTTCCACTATTTGCAATCTATTTGCTGACTAAGAAGGATGGGACTTGTTCTCACTTGACGACATTACTTTGTGAAATGCGATTTAAAATAAAAAAATATCTTAATAAAATTTAAGTTTGACAGAAGTCCACCCCTAAACTTCTACCCTTAATTTGTTGAAAAGTGATTTTTTTAATTTTCATAATGTTTTCCACCATCTTATCTCAATTTTCTACACAAAAAAAAATAAGTTGGCATGATCATGGAATCTGAAGTCATAATAATTATTTTTTCTAGATGTGTATTATTTTAGTGTACTCCAGTATGTGAGCAAGCATAATTATAGCATCGACAATGAAACGACAATGAAACGAGCAATCATCTATCATTTCTTCATATTGCCTTGACAACAAACTAGCCCTTCAACATTCAAAATCTCTATACATTAACTTCCATACTAAATTTAATATTCCCTCTTCACTGCCTCTGATAAGAGTAAACAATAAAA
This sequence comes from Nemurella pictetii, assembly GCA_921293315.2. NCBI lineage: Eukaryota > Metazoa > Arthropoda > Insecta > Plecoptera > Nemouridae > Nemurella > Nemurella pictetii. The sequence continues at coordinate 11,193,731 of OV121126.1, forward strand.
TTATTCATGATACACCCACTACAAAATTCCTTGGAATCCATCTAACACCAAATCTTGACTTTTCCCTTCACATAAAACTAACATTAAACAAAATAAAAAGCAGCAACTTTCTTCTACGCAGACTTAAACCAATTGTAAACCATCACACATTAAAACTAGTTTATCATTCATACATCCACTCCCATCTATCATATGGTATTCTCTTCTGGGGTACTTCCCCGCAAGCAAAAAGAATTTTTTTAATCCAAAAACAAGCAGTCCGGATTATTTCAGGTATTTCTAGAAGAGAATCTTGTAAGACTCATTTTATAAATCAAAACATCCTAACCCTTACGTGCACACTAATCAAAATAGCAAGCACTTTAGTCCGTTCCCATCCACACCTTTTTACACAAAATTCAGATATTCATAATCATTCCACTAGAAACAAAAACCTTATTCACACCACCAATCACAAGCATTCTTTATTTACTAATAGCCCCATTCATCTTTGTACAAAAATTTATAATACCCTCCCTTCAACTATCACCAGTGTCGAGGAACTCTCCACTTTTACTACAAATCTAAAATCTTTTCTCATACAAAACCCTTTCTATACCCTTGATGAGTTTTTCAAATAAATTAGAAAAAATATATAAAAAAAATGAAACACTTATACATATTATTGTAATTTTACAATATTATTCACTAAAATACTATTATTATTCCCATACCAACACTCTGTGTGGTCACGGGCCAGATTTGTATCTGCGTTCTTTAAATAAAAAAAATAAAATAAAAACATGGTATGTTTTGAAGATGACTCCTACTCACTCATTATTTCATGCGACTTCGAGCTCTTTTTTACATTTTTACATGCTTTCATTTTTACATTAACATTTTTACATTGACAAACAGAGCAGTGAGATACCCACATGGTTCCCTCCCCAGCGAGCGCCTCGCTGCCCCTGAAGATGAGCCCCAAACAAGCGGTCGTCCATCCCGGCAAGCCGATCTCGTTCGTCTGCAAGGCGGACTCGCCGCTGCGCATGTGCAGCGTCGACCTGCCCAGCCAGGAAGACACGTTAGTCACGAGCAACGTCACGCCGGACGCACTCTGGACGGACAACTACCGTCAAGGAGGCGCCGGGCTGAAGGAAGGACAGTGCGGCCTCACGATCGTCGCCGCCGTCGACGCCGACAGCGGCATCGTGTGGTGCGGGGCGGACACCAAGGTCGATGACATCTCGCAGCGCAGCGCCATGTTGATCGTTGTCCGTGAGTTGGCAGGCCTGACGTTGTGCTGGTTTGAAACTTTACAGGTCCTGCAAGGGAAAGGGGTGAGCGTGCACCGATTATGATGTATACTGTTCCCAAGATGAGCACTTTTACAGTTTATTTTTTACCGCTTCCACGTGATCTAAAGCTTACCTTTTTAATTGTCCTATTACAAAATATCAACATTAATCACTAAAGACTTTCTAGGATAAAGTGGTACTCAAAACATGGCTGAAATTTACATTTCACCAAATCACGAAACTAAATCCGCAATGCGCTATTTCCAGATATCGACAGCAAACACTAGAACACTTAACACTGCTTAAAAGTCCTGTAAGGGTTGGGTTTGGCACGTTGGTTGCATACAGCGAGCCATGCGCTGGCTGTTGACTCTAGTTGATGCCGTTGATTAAACAATGCCGCACAGCTTTGCGAAACGCCGGCAAAAGCTTTAGATTGGATCTAAGCATTCGTGGTAAGATCTCAGGAAAAGACCCGAGTGTTAGGAAAGTAACAGTGAGCTGGTTGTTATCTTCAGGGCCGCCGAGTCGACCGCCGTTCCTGTTCCTCAGCAAGACTTCGTTCGCCGCTGGCGACATCTTGGAGGCCACGTGTTCGGTGTGGAATGCCCGGCCTCGAGCCAACATCACGTGGTACGTAGCCCCGACGCTGGGCCGCGGGATGAGTAGCGAACAAATGTCCGCCATTTGCATTCCACCAACTCATGAAACTAAATCCATGCGGCGCTGTTTGAAAATCACAGCATGAAACACTAGAACAGTGGCTAAACGTTTTATTTAACACTCGCATAGCTTCTAGCATTTTACTAGCTACTTTATTATTACACTTATCAACGAATGCAGCTAGAAATTAAGGTAAATCGGTGGCTGATAATTACTTTCGCTTCATCTCGGTGTTAATGTTGATTACTAGCGCTGAGCAGATCGGTTCGGGATTAAATAGAATTTAGTATACTTAGGGCCGGTATTACAACTTTTGTCAACTCTGGGTTAAGCATCTAACTCCTAGAAACAAATGAATTCCACTGCATCCCATTGGCCGTTGCCATAACAAATAACTTAACTCCCACTTTAACCTGGAGTTGGCAAAATTGTAAAATCGGGTCTTAGTACTAGCAGCTCTTTTATAGGTCAATTGTCAGTTGACGCTTGAGATAAAGCATCGCGTTGCGTTCGCATGAAACGAACGCTTGCAGTTGGCTCCGAGGAAAGAGTCAAGCATCGCTCAAGGAACGCTTGTCAGGTTTATCGGGGACAAGATCGTGCGGAAGGACAGCGACGACGACTCCAGCGTGACCGACTGGCGCTGGCCGTGGGACTTGCAGTCCATCACGCAGATCCTGAAGGTGGCCGTCGACGTCGGCGACGACGCCAAGGAGCTGCGTTGTCAGGCGTCGCATCCGGGGCTGGCGACGCCGTTGGAGGGCAAGGCGCCGATTGCCGTCGCGCCGAGGAAGGGTACGTGGCATTGATACTGATTATTAAGCATTCGGTGTAGGCAGTGGTTAATTTGTAAAAAAATAGGAGAGTAAGCCCTCGTAAATTAAAAAAGCCAACTAATTTTCCAAGAACTAGGATTTAGGCTTTGGTGTAAAAAATTAAGTAATTTTTGATTTATTTAGTGGCGGACCTGACCCTGGGTCGCTACCCCCACATGCACGCTTTCCTAGCGGCATGGTTATCAAAAATATTGACAGTGCGATTATGAACCTGTGCTGTAGATGTGTACTAACTGAATTGCCGAGCTGGACTGCGCGTTTTTATTTATGATACCAGACTTTGTCTATGCCAGTGCAATATTATAAATTCCCAGTAAATATCTCATTCAATAACAAGAAACAATCCACTCAATACCTGGTATTTATTAACTTCATTCTGTCGCATTGCTTTGTCGGCGCTGCACCGCAAAGGGTAGCGGCGCGATAAGAGAATCGTCGATATGAGCACGCCACGCACTAGATATTGAAGAGAATCTACGAATACGCTGAAAGTCAAGCTAACGTTACAGCTCAAGCAGACAGAGGTTACTGCTTACTGAAGAAAATTTTAAAGATTTAAAAGATTTGTTTGACACAATAAAGATACAAAAATCGGTTATTTTTATTATTTTTCAACCTGATTGCCTGTAATCAATGATAGCCGTCTGGAAAATACAATAAGAGGTGCGTAAGCCGGCTTACCCTCGAAAAAGAGGTGGGTAAGCCGGGCTTACGTGGGCTTACGCCCAAATTAACCACTGGGTGTAGGTTTTTATGTCTCTACAGGCCAAACGCCTCAACTGATTTTGATGATATTTTCGAAATACATTTTTTGTTTCTCGACTTGGACCCTGTACTATTTTCAGCTCATTCTGTTGGCAACTTTTTACAAAAATCAGTCTTTACGATAATATTCAGTTTTTTTAAAAGCACGTTCGCCTCACTCTCGAAGCCAAACCATTTCATATATTTTAACCAAACTTTCCAAATGTGTTGAAACTTATAACACGACGGCTGTGTCGAAATTTTATTGTTTTAAGGTAATAACTTCTGTTGAAAACGACGTTTTTACTTTGCTTTTTAAAAGTTTTTGCGGTTTTTCACTAAATCAATCAACTTATTAAACCTTGAAGATTGTCAAATCGTGCAAACAACGCTCATCCACAACGCGATATAGCAAATGCTTTCAACGCCCCTGTATCATGGATTATACTTGGATGGAAATTTTAACTCTGGAAAATCTTTTCAATTTGGATGATCCCTAGAAGCACCGGGCAATTATTGTTCTTCAATTTCTTTTTCGGATATTTCTTTTTATTAGTTAAAAAAATTCGCTGAAATTTCAACCGTCATAAGCAACAAACCTGTGTTAAGATTTGAACGTAGAAATGTTCTAATAATAAATTATAAGTGGGATAGTAACATCAAATAATCAGTTTCATACGTTTGAATTTTATGCAAATGACCTTTTAAAGCTTGGGGCGAAGTGGATGCAGACAAATGGTTGATGGCAGTGAAATAACGATAAGAAATAAGGCAAGTGGTAGGTGACAAAAAAGTGTACCCCTGGTGGGACTCGAACCCACAATCCCCGGCTTAGGAGGCCGATGCCTTATCCATTAGGCCACAGGGGCTGATGAAGTGCCGCCCATTTTAATTTACTCAGCAAACTGTATCATTGATTTCAATTTAAAAGTGAACAAAGTTGCAAATGAAGTCCCCAAAACTTTCTGGATGATAACTTTCTCTGGGCTATTGTCTACAAGTCTTGGTTCTGTCCATTGAATGCAAATACTTAAATGACAAAAACGTACTAACGACAGTTTCAATTTGAGTGTATCTTACTCAAACACATTCAAACACAAATAACACGCATGAATCACATGATAGTGGTAGTGGCAAACGAGGATCATTGCACGGTCCAAGCTGTCACATCTGTCACATTTATGTCACCCGAAACCTCAGCAGAAGAATGCTCTTGAATCTAGGAAACGTTACTTACGTCATCTCACGTAACATCGAGGGGGCTTTGTTTGCCACTGATGCTCAATCTCAAGCGTCAACTCACAGCTGACATATTAAAGAGTATCTTTTCCTGATGACAACTGCACTTGCTTACTTTAACTTGTAACTTTTTCGTCCGATATCGCCGAGAGTGTCCTGACAGTAACTCGATACTCGCAGCTGGCGACGTGTCGCTGCCCACGAAGATCGGCACGGGCGCCGCGACGCCTGCGGACAGCAAGTGTGGTCGACGGAAGGCGTCGCTGCAGCTGTCTCTGCACATCAGCAACGGCGAGCTTGCCGGCGTCGGCGCGTATCCCTGGCACGCCGGGGTCTACAGGGTGCTGGCCAACGGGAGCAGCGAGCTCGAATGCAGCGGGGTGTTGATCTCGACCAAGATCGTGCTCTCGGGTGAGTTGAATGCACTGATTTTTGTGTGTCTGAGTTGTCTGTGCTCCAAGGTCAATGAATCTAATTGATGAGCGTGAAGCGAAATCTTCAATTACACTTTACTGCTAAAAAATCCGGAATGTTTTTTTGTTTTTTTGTGTGTTTGTTCGCACGATCCCGGGCAAACGCCAAAACGGATTTTGATGAAAATTTCGGTGAACCTTCGTTTTCTCTGAACTTAGATCTGCCACGTTTTTGAAGCAATTCGGACGAGTAAATTTTATGTTATTGAGTTTTTACGAAATTTTTCAGTTTTTGCAAAACACGTTTTGCACTCTGGAGGCCAAGAATCTGAATATAATTTTACGAAACTTTCTAGATATGTTGACCCTCACGAATCAATGTTTGTGTACAAATTTCATTGATTTGCGCTTAGCAGTTTTCTTGATAATGTCACTTTTATGTCACTTTTTAAGCATTTCTGCAGTTTTTTGCAACTAAAGCAACTTTATCTTCAACCGATTTTAACAAAATTTACTGTGTGCGTTTTGGAATTGATATTTCGTTTCTAATAATCATCATCTACCGTCCATGCAACGAGTATTTGCATTTAGGATTAAATTCACACTAAGATACTGTGTTAATTTCAAGCAAATCAATTGATTATTTTTTCTTAAAATCGATTTTTACGTTTTAAAAGCTGATTAGTAAACACCGAACATTATAAATTGATCATATAAGCCTCTAGGCTATGCGCACGCGCAATATAATCGCGTTGTGGATGAGCGTAAATATAACGCTCATCCACAACACGATTATATGAGTGTTCGCATAGCCTAGTATGTGTAAACTCATATTTTTAATGGTTTGAACAACAGATGATTCAAATACATAAACTGGGTTGGGTCATGGGTTTGGTCGGGTCAGGAATGGGGGGGGGGGGATATAGTGTGAGTTTTGTTAGAAATTAACAGGTTGCATAGGTTATGTCAACCGCATTTCAAAACAGACTGTAATCCAGGCACTGTTTACCCGGGCTCACATGACGTCACCCATCTTGATGACCTGGATATTATAGCGATACGTAGCGCTTATTCGTATTGAGCTTAGGTCAGGTACCGAACGGCTTGGCAACGTTGGAAACACCGGTTCTCGTGAGATCACCGAAGTTAAGCAACATCGCGCTGAGTTAGGTGTTTGATGGGTGACCATCATGCACATGGTCAGTTCTGTTCGGGAGAAAGGTCGGAGGGTTTGAAGTTAGTACGACAACTTCACTCGCCTTGCTTGTCAACCTCTCGACAGCACGGATTAGCGGAGGAATCCTGTCGTTCGAGTTGCACCGTCCTTCGGAAGGGACGTAAAGCCGGTGGTCCCCTCGGTGCTTTTCGACAGGAGTAGGCTACGTGCCGACACCGGGTTTCCCCTCCTCCCTTCTAGCCATAGGCTAGGTTCATCATCACCCTTTCATTCACCGACGCCGTTAGACCAGTGCCACAGGGCCAGTTGTCAAAACAGTGCGTCGTTAAACACCAGTTATCTATCAATCAAGTCAGGTGAAGTGAAGCCAGGCTTTTCGCCATTTTGGTCACCCCTATTATGCGGTTATTTATTTTTATTTATTCATTTTTATTTATTTATTTTTATTTATTTATTTTTATTTATTTATAAGCTTAAAAAGCTAGTTTTTCTCAAAAGAAGCTTGATATGTAATGCAGTCAATACTGCCACGCACTTTCGTTATTTTATCACTCTCCTGACTGCAGTGACATTCATTGTCTGTTCGCATCGAAGTGCACTCGCCACAAAAACACCAATCGCACACTGCAGCAGTTGCCCGGCCACAGAAATCCACACCACGAACTGATGATGCATCGCTTAGTGCACTTAGCGCTGTGGCCGGGTGAGTCGTACTGGCCGTCGCCCCCAACCCTAACTCTCTGGGTGTCTTTGAGCCGTAAATCATTGAGATTCTCAGGTGTCTTTTATGATAGGAGCAACCCACGCTTCCACGTGCTTCTAGTACGTCCAGCTGGACAAGAATTGCAGTTTCAAAGTTTTGGCTAATGATTTTGTTGCTTGAAATGTCAATCCTGAACTTGCGAGACGCACATTCCTCTCGTGGTATGCGATTTGCCAAATGGCTGATATCGACAAGTAAATTCAAGTCCTTTTTTGCACATAGTTCATTAATCATTGAAATTAGCCCAGCGGCGGAACGACTGATATTCTCGATGGGCGATGCGAACCTTGTAGTCTGACAAATCAGCATCCTTAAAAAACGCTCATCCACAACTCGCTTACAACCTTGCACGTCCCAACAAGCTAACTAAAGCAACTAACTCTGTGCAAGTCCCATCAAACCTGACACCAGGCTTCTTGCCGCAGTGGCCCACTGTTTCTGGAACGAACTCCTCGGACGCAAGAACAACGCCAGCTACGCCGTCGGCGTCGGCAAAATCGAGCGCGGCTGGGGCGACGCCGACGACGCCGCCACCGAGCAGCACGCAGCCGTCGTCAACATCTTCCTGCACGACAAGTACCGCGGCCGGAAGCGGAACTACCAGCACGACATCGCCATCCTCCAGCTGGCGACGCCGGTCACCCTCGGCGACGACGTCAACGTCGTCTGCGTCGATTGGGAGGACAAGTACGAAGCCGTCCAACTCGTCGCTGGGAGTCTGGGCACGGTAAGGATTCCGTTCGGTGGGGCGTTGAAGCGCGTAGCACGCTGGCTGCGAGGCGGACGGCTGGGAACGTGCGACGCGTTCGGTGGGACGTTGAAGCGCGTAGCACGCTGGCTGCGAGGCGGACGGCTGGGAACGTGCGACGCGTTCGGTGGGACGTTGAAGCGCGTAGCACGCTGGCTGCGAGGCGGACGGCTGGGAACGTGCGCCGCGTTCGGTGGGACGTTGAAGCGCGTAGCACGCTGGCTGCGAGGCGGACGGCTGGGAACGTGCGACGCGTTCGGTGGGACGTTGAAGCGCGTAGCACGCTGGCTGCGAGGCGGACGGCTGGGAACGTGCGACGCGTTCGGTGGGACGTTGAAGCGCGTAGCACGCTGGCTGCGAGGCGGACGGCTGGGAACGTGCGACGCGTTCGGTGGGACGTTGAAGCGCGTAGCACGCTGGCTGCGAGGCGGACGGCTGGGAACGTGCGACGCGTTCGGTGGGGCGTTGAAGCGCGTAGCACGCTGGCTGCGAGGCGGACGGCTGGGAACGTGCGACGCGTTCGGTGGGGCGTTGAAGCGCGTAGCACGCTGGCTGCGAGGCGGACGGCTGGGAACGTTCGACGCGTTCGGTGGGACGTTGAAGCGCGTAGCACGCTGGCTGCGAGGCGGACGGCTGGGAACGTGCGACGCGTTCGGTGGGGCGTTGAAGCGCGTAGCACGCTGGCTGCGAGGCGGACGGCTGGGAACGTGCGACGCGTTCGGTGGGACGTTGAAGCGCGTAGCACGCTGGCTGCGAGGCGGACGGCTGGGAACGTGCGACGCGTTCGGTGGGGCGTTGAAGCGCGTAGCACGCTGGCTGCGAGGCGGACGGCTGGGAACGTGCGACGCGTTCGGTGGGACGTTGAAGCGCGTAGCACGCTGGCTGCGAGGCGGACGGCTGGGAACGTGCGACGCGTTCGGTGGCACGTTGAAGCGCGTAGCACGCTGGCTGCGAGGCGGACGGCTGGGAACGTGCGACGCGTTCGGTGGGGCGTTGAAGCGCGTAGCACGCTGGCTGCGAGGCGGACGGCTGGGAACGTGCGACGCGTTCGGTGGGACGTTGAAGCGCGTAGCACGCTGGCTGCGAGGCGGACGGCTGGGAACGTGCGACGCGTTCGGTGGCACGTTGAAGCGCGTAGCACGCTGGCTGCGAGGCGGAAGGCTGGGAACGTGCGACGCGTTCGGTGGGGCGTTGAAGCGCGTAGCACGCTGGCTGCGAGGCGGACGGCTGGGAACGTGCGACGCGTTCGGTGGGGCGTTGAAGCGCGTAGCACGCTGGCTGCGAGGCGGACGGCTGGGAACGTGCGACGCGTTCGGTGGGGCGTTGAAGCGCGTAGCACGCTGGCTGCGAGGCGGACGGCTGGGAACGTGCGACGCGTTCCGTGGGACGTTGAAGCGCGTAGCACGCTGGCTGCGAGCCGGACGGCTGGGAACGTGCGACGCGTTCGGTGGGACGTTGAAGCGCGTAGCACGCTGGCTGCGAGCCGGACGGCTGGGAACGTGCGACGCGTTCGGTGGGGCGTTGAAGCGCGTAGCACGCTGGCTGCGAGGCGGACGGCTGGGAACGTGCGACGCGTTCGGTGGGACGTTGAAGCGCGTAGCACGCTGGCTGCGAGGCGGACGGCTGGGAACGTGCGACGCGTTCGGTGGGGCGTTGAAGCGCGTAGCACGCTGGCTGCGAGGCGGACGGCTGGGAACGTGCGACGCGTTCGGTGGGGCGTTGAAGCGCGTAGCACGCTGGCTGCGAGGCGGACGGCTGGGAACGTGCGACGCGTTCGGTGGGGCGTTGAAGCGCGTAGCACGCTGGCTGCGAGGCGGACGGCTGGGAACGTGCGACGCGTTCCGTGGGACGTTGAAGCGCGTAGCACGCTGGCTGCGAGCCGGACGGCTGGGAACGTGCGACGCGTTCGGTGGGACGTTGAAGCGCGTAGCACGCTGGCTGCGAGCCGGACGGCTGGGAACGTGCGACGCGTTCGGTGGGGCGTTGAAGCGCGTAGCACGCTGGCTGCGAGGCGGACGGCTGGGAACGTGCGACGCGTTCGGTGGGACGTTGAAGCGCGTAGCACGCTGGCTGCGAGGCGGACGGCTGGGAACGTGCGACGCGTTCGGTGGGACGTTGAAGCGCGTAGCACGCTGGCTGCGAGGCGGACGGCTGGGATTTTGGTCCATGTGATGTTTCATGCTGCAGGTGACAGGCTGGGGCGTTACCGAAGACAGCGTGCGAAGTGACACGTTGAAGTTTGTCCAGCTGCCGTACGTCGATGACAACCACTGCTACGACCTGCTCACCGAGAATCTGCAGCAGTTGGTTACCACCGACAAGTTCTGTGCAGGATTCACCAACAGGTCGGTGGCTGGGAGATTGCCATATTGAGATCACTTGATTGAATCTACAGTCTGGCTATTTGATAATAGTATACTTGTGGTAAATGTAAAATAATATTATATATTTTTAAAGATAATATATACTAAGGCTAGTTCTCGTGAGATCACCGAAGTTAAGCAACATCGCGCTGAGTCAGGAGTTTGATGGGTGACCATCATGCACACGATCAGTTCTGTTCGGGAGAGAGGTCGGAGGGTTTGAAGTTAGTACGACAACTTCACTCGCCTTGCTTGTCAACCTCTCGACAGCACGGATTAGCGGAGGAATCCTGTCGTTCGAGTTGTACCGTCCTTCGGAAGGGACGTAAAGCCGGTGGTCCCCTCGGTGCTTTTCGACAGGAGTAGGCTACGTGCCGGCACCGGGTTTCCCCTCCTCCCTTCTAGCCATAGGTTAGGTTCATCATCACCCTTTCATTCACCGACGCCATTAGACCAGTGCCATAGGGACAGTTGTCAACCTAGGAACTAGGAACCATCGCCAAAGTTCCATGTGGTTCGATGATCAACTGAAAGTCGAGTCATGTGGGGAACTTAAGCAGGCAACCATTCAATCAAAATTCAATCAAAATGACGTCACGATACCCACTCGCTAAAGCCAGGCAGAGCAATTCGGGTTGTGATTTCCCTGTCTTCCTTTGATAATTAGCAGAGATTATTAATCTTTTTTTTTCCGAACTGGTAGTACGTCCAGTGGGTATATCTGACGTCACCTGCCTCGGAGTGAAATACTCTTCGTAACGCGCGGTGATCGCTGGTTGCAGGTCGACTAGCGTATGTCCTGGGGACAGCGGCGGCGGCTTGGTCTACTACGACCGGCCAAGTCAGCAGTTCACGCTGCGAGGCGTCGTCAGCATCGCGTTCCGTCCCGCCGAGAACAAAGAACTCTGCTACGCGCAGCAAGTCACGGGGTTCACGCTCGTCTCCGCGTACCGCAACTGGATCAAGCAGATACTGGCGGCAAACAAAATCAGTTGATTGTGAGAACTGGCGGGCGGGAACGTTGATTATAATAAAGTGTTACTTTTAAATTGTTGTATAGAGATTTCAGTGCAGTGTTTGGTCATCGAAAGGCTGGGATTTGTAGCTCGAATCGCATCGCATGTTAGAACCGTTTCCTACCTGTGTTAGCAACAGCTGTCCAGTCTGTACAACGTCCAAGCTTCGAGCAAGGCTGAGGATGGGATACGATACGCAGTTGGTGTTGAATCGCACATTCTGTGTCTCTGTGTATGCAGCTTGCAGCTTGCAATAGTTAAGAAACTTGAACGAAACAATACGTGACTGCTGTCTGAAATTTATACCAAGTTGCATTCCATGTAATTGTAGCCATGCACTGCAGTAAATCATAATGTTTAATTGCGTTTATTCAGTGATATTTGAATGAGCTGTGGCCGTCTGTCTTTAAACTTGGTTTGGTTAATGTTTGGCTATCAGAATCCAAATGCATTAAACTTATTACCGAGACTAGGAATCTGCAAATAAATCTTTTCAGACGTAGGTTCAGCAAGCTCATTTATATTATTTAACTCAATTTAATCAATCTTCCATAGTTTATTCCTATAACATGGCGGGTATTTTTGAAATTTGACTTATGACAGTCCAGTAACATCTTCAGAAATGGCTGGCAATGGACGAGGCGCGATGGCCCGCGAAGATAAAATATCGCTCTTAGTAAATGATCTCGTATTTGCAATGTTAGGAAAACCTTGCGATGTAAGTATCATTCTGACAGTCATTATTATTTTACTCAGTTACTTTTTAATTGTTCCTTGATACATACCTACTTTAGTTCAGTGAAACTCTGGGGTTAACCTAAAATTTCGTGAACCTCTCAAAATTCTATGGCCTAATGCCTAATGCTTCTTCTATTTTCGAGTTAGAAGGGGGTTCTACATGATAACCATGTTTTATTTTATCTTAACGTTCACAGGCCGACGATCAATTAAGTGCATTTGTCGAAAATGCAACTTTAGCTTTGAGTGACATCTATCCTCCGCTGCCTAACAAAGCATCTGTGCTAAACCAAATTGCCGGCCTAGCTGTTAAGTTTGAAGTACACGGATTTGCACAACTAGCAGAAACTCTTGTAACCGAGGTCAAAAAGCTATTTGATTTAAAAGAAGATGCCTATGTCAATGTAAGTTCATTTATTTACAAGGAAATAAATTGTAATTGAGAGTTATAAAGAGTTATTTAATTATCGGCTGCAAGAGCGTCGGTTTTGCACTGCTGATCAAGTGAAACAAACCACCAAGTCAACTGTTATTTACACTGATCTTGTTGCATCTTTACAGACTGATTCCCCGAGTAACATGGTAGAGCTGCTTCTCGGTCTGTCATGGAAACCATTGGAATATGCTCAAAAAGTAGCGCTTGGAGTGATTGATCCCGATAAACCTGTAGTTCTACCGCCGGTAGAAGAACAATTCGATTGGCCGGCTCATTTGAGAGAGGGAAATGCTATCTGTCCTGCCGATTATTCTGATTCAGACAGTGTGAGTTGAATTTGGACATAAACATTGCTGTAGTTTGGATCTGTAGTAGGCAGCGCTTTGTTTCCAACTGACTTTGACAGCTCTTGCTGCATTTTGTTTCAAAATTAGCAAATATTTTTTTGCAATTTCCTTAACTTAGCCCAACTTAACTTGATGTTGGATGAACTTAATGTGTTTATTATTATCACACACAATTATTTGCAGAGATTAATACAATTCATTTACAAAATATTAATCCTAAATCAAGGGATGAAGGTGTACTTAGGTAGGTAGTAATTTACTATGAACTCAACAGAGTGGTGACTTTGCCTATCACACCCTACCTATCACAACCTACCTATCCTATCACAAAAGGTGATAGGTGACCTGCCTATCACAAAATTTACGACACTTCTTAATTTAAGGCAATTTCATTAAATAATAGAGACTCCATTTAATATTTCAGGATGCGTGGTCTCAACTTTCGGACGAAGGAGACGTCCTTGCATTAACCACCGAAGAAACCATAGAGTCTTCCTTGGACGTTCCGCAGAGCCAGGAATCCACGGCGTTGCCGACAAAACAAACACTTGTCAGCGACGTAAAAAAACCGTTCCGATATCTGAGTGACTTGTCGTCTTTAGCGGTGACACAGTTCATATTGGACCCGACTCCGACTGATACGGATAATCATGAGGTAGGTTGGATCTAGGTTATGAATGACAACGAGGATATTTATTATTGGAAACGTAATAGGTATCAATTTCATAATAGTATCCGTACGTACAGGGTTATGAACCCAGATCTTTCACCTGTCCGGGGTTAAACATTATCCAGTTATGCTACACGGACAACCGACTTTCGAGTGGATATTAAGTTTATTTGAGTTGTTGGGCTCCATGGAGATAGAAACAGGACAATGAATGAACATATTATTATAGAGGACAATCAAGAACGAGGATATTTATCAAGTTTTTGAGACTAAATAAATTGGATTGGACAGCTATTTTATGTTTGTTTTCATAACGAGTCTGTTCCAGTAGCTTTAAATAAGTTCTCAAGTGCTTACAACAGCTGTTGGTGCTCTTAATTTTTGAGTAGTAGTCTACTATGATTTATAGCTAAACCAGTTAAACTAAGATATCATTTCCAAAAGAAGTTTAGATGTGAGACATAACTGTATAACGTATTAGTTATTACTTATTTAGGTATGTACTTAAAAAGTTCTGGCTGGTGGAATTAAAATTCACCTGATGTTAACTGATATGATTTTAAAATGCAACTAGAAATATTTTGTATTTTCTCTTTAAAAACTGGCCCTACTTAATAAACTTCGACTGCCCTTTCCGATAAAGTTAAACGACCGAGTTCTCTCCGGTAGGACACAGCCGCCGAGTTGAACGTGGAAGAACCTCCGAAAGAGGCGGACCCGGAAGCTGAGAAAACCCGGCGCCTTCTGAAACTCGCCTACCAGGCAGAGCAGCGTTTGGCCGAGGAATTCGAGGATTGTGATTGGTTCGCTGCCGAGAAGATGCTCGCTGCTCCCGAGCTGCCGTGCATCGAGTGAGTGCCTCGTTTCTTGATGACCATAACTAGCGAAGCTGTTAGATAAATTCACACTCTAGAAGCCAGGCAAATGAATATATAGTTCAACAACAAAACTTTCTGGATACATTGACTCTCAAAATTTCATGTTTGTGTGAAAAAATTTTGACTTTTGTTTGGCACTTTTCTTGAAAGTGGCGTTTTTATGACGCCTTTTAACTGTTTTTGCAGTTTTTTGCAGTTTTTTGCAACTAAAGCAACTTTATCTTCAACTGATGTTGATAAATTTTACTGTGTGCGTTAAACATCTTAAAAAGAATCCTACTGTGTTATTTTGAGGCAAATCAGAATGTCTCTTCCTAATCTTAGCGACTATCAGCGCGATAGTTTTCAGAATAACAATTGAACTGGGTCAAAGAATGCTTGGAAACTCTGTTACTGGTTTAGTTTTTGTGTTTTAGGGGTTTTTTGACGAGGCTTCGGTTATCGTTGGTTCTTTCTTTCGATGTGTTGCTATTTGGCACTCGAGCTCAGACCGTTGATAAAGCAGCCAGCGCAGCTTTGCACAACGTCGGGAAAAGTTTGAGCTTGTCCGCATAGCATTCAACAACCGGACGAAAAAGTTTTGTCTGTAAATTAAGTGGGATGTTTGTGGTGGTGCCGGCAGACGGGGGATGGAGACGGAGACTCACGATCTGCCGGAGTGGCAGGTCCTGAGGGAGACGCTGTGGATGCTGCGATCGCCGACCGACTGCCGATGCTTCGCTCGGGACGCTAGCGGCAGGTTCAAGCCGCGCTCCGACTTGACCGTCGTCGACGTCGACGCGGTGAGACGAGAGGAGACGCACGCTTCACGCTGGCGTAGAAGCCGCGTAGGATACACAGTCCAGAGCCCGATCACTGAGCAGCCTGATTACTGACCGTAGCAATCGTACCGAAGCTTCAATCGCACTGCTTTCAATAGTTTCCGATGCAACTCTCGGAGATTTAATTTAAAAAAAGATAGGTGTAGAAAATAATCATTGGATAAGAACAGATGACTACTAGCAATTTTTCTTTGCTACTTTTCGACTATATTATATTATTTCATATTTTTCACCCAGCTTGCTGACACCCAGCCTGCTGACACCCAGCTTGCTGACACCCAGCTTGCTGACACCCAGCTTGCTGACACCCAGCTTGCTGACACCCAGCTTGCTGACACCCAGCTTGCTGACACCCAGCTTGCTGACACCCAGCTTGCTGACACCCAGCTTGCTGACACCCAGCTTGCTGACACCCAGCTTGCTGACACCCAGCTTGTTGACACCCAGCTTGCTGACACCCAGCTTGCTGACACCCAGCTTGCTGACACCCAGCTTGCTGACACCCAGCTTGCTGACACCCAGCTTGCTGACACCCAGCTTGCTGACACCTAGCCAGACGCTTAAATCAGGAAAAGACATAAGTCTTAAGAAGGTAATTCTTGACGTGTTTTGTTGCGCCTGCTTGCAGCCCGTTCTGTGGACGTTCCTGGAGTCGCACTGCGTCTACATGGACATGGTGCACGAAGTGACGCAGTTCGGCGACGGGCTGGACGGCAGCCTCGGCGGCCTCGGCAGCAAGCAGCCGCCAAACACGTACCGCGCTTACCGCGGCGCACTCGACGAGAACGTCGACAGATTCCGTCGGGACGTCGCCGACGTCGAGTTCCGGGTCGTGCAGCAAGGTGCGGTTAGCGGTTAGCGGCTGCTTGTGCCGTTTGCTAGAACGTTGAGGTGAAATATCGAGTGCATATGCACATAACAGAGTTCACAACTCACTTATAAAATAAAGTCTTACGCGTAGTAGTCAAAAGTATAGGGAAAGTTGACACAATGCTGGAACTAATTTTAACAAGATAAGTAAAATGGAGTTTGCAAAGTCGTAGTGACTTGAATCCCAGTTGTACAGCGTAATATTTTAAGAAAACGAGACTCTATCTAATCTCTCGCTGCTGTTTCAGAGGAGATAGCGACGTTGATCAGCGTGATGGACGAGCTGACTCCCAGCTTCCGACGGCTCGAGTTTGTGATGTCACTTCACCGACGGGCAATCTGCGACTGGAGCTCCACGCCCAACTGGCTGTCGGCGATACGGTTCGTTCTCATCGCGTCACTCATCGCGTCACTCATCGCGTCCGGTCTCGTTCAGCGGACGTTCACCCTTACGCCACGCTCAGAACGCGTTGCTTGTGTGACTGCAGACATCGGTTGATTGCAATAAAATATCTGAACAGCAATAATCACACCATTGAGGATGTGCATGCACCGTCCACACAACTTTGATTTGCATTTAGGATCGAATCAACACTAATACAATCAAAGCCATCATCATAATCGGGGTTAGTCGAGTTGTTGGCGTGTGATTGCAGCATAGCGTCACTAGATTCACCACCTTCTACGTTCATTCATAGTCCTGTTTCTATCTCCATGGAGCCACGTTATAATCGGGGTTAGTCGAGTTGTTGGCGTGTGATTGCAGCATAGCGTCACTAGATTCACCACCTTCTACGTTCATTCATAGTCCTGTTTCTATCTCCATGGAGCCACGTTATAATCGGGGTTAGTCGAGTTGTTGGCGTGTGATTGCAGCATAGCGTCACTAGATTCACCACCTTCTATGTTCATTCATAGTCCTGTTTCTATCTCCATGGAGCCACGTTATAATCGGGGTTAGTCGAGTTGTTGGCGTGTGATTGCAGCATAGCGTCACTAGATTCACCGCCTTCTATGTTCATTCATAGTCCTGTTTCTATCTCAATGGAGCCACGTTATAATCGGGGTTAGTCGAGTTGTTGGCGTGTGATTGCAGCATAGCGTCACTAGATTCACCGCCTTCTATGTTCATTCATAGTCCTGTTTCTATCTCCATGGAGCCACGTTATAATCGGGGTTAGTCGAGTTGTTGGTGTGTGATTGCAGCATAGCGTCACTAGATTCACCACCTTCTATGTTCATTCATAGTCCTGTTTCTATCTCCATGGAGCCACGTTATAATCGGGGTTAGTCGAGTTGTTGGCGTGTGATTGCAGCATAGCGTCACTAGATTCACCACCTTCTATGTTCATTCATAGTCCTGTTTCTATCTCCATGGAGCCACGTTATAATCGGGGTTAGTCGAGTTGTTGGCGTGTGATTGCAGCATAGCGTCACTAGATTCACCGGCTTCTATGTTCATTCATAGTCCTGTTTCTATCTCCATGGAGCCACGTTATAATCGGGGTTAGTCGAGTTGTTGGCGTGTGATTGCAGCATAGCGTCACTAGATTCACCACCTTCTATGTTCATTCATAGTCCTGTTTCTATCTCCATGGAGCCACGTTATAATCGGGGTTAGTCGAGTTGTTGGTGTGTGATTGCAGCATAGCGTCACTAGATTCACCGGCTTCTATGTTCATTCATAGTCCTGTTTCTATCTCCATGGAGCCACGTTATAATCGGGGTTAGTCGAGTTGTTGGCGTGTGATTGCAGCATAGCGTCACTAGATTCACCACCTTCTATGTTCATTCATAGTCCTGTTTCTATCTCCATGCAGCCACGTTATAATCGGGGTTAGTCGAGTTGTTGGCGTGTGATTGCAGCATAGCGTCACTAGATTCACCACCTTCAATGTTCATCCATAGTCCTGTTTCTATCTCCATGGAGCCACGTTATAATCGGGGTTAGTCGAGTTGTTGGCGTGTGATTGCAGCATAGCGTCACTAGATTCACCACCTTCGATGTTCATTCATAGTCCTGTTTCTATCTCCATGGAGCCACGTTATAATCGGGGTTAGTCGAGTTGCTGGCGTGTGATTGCAGCATAGCGTCACTAGATTCACCGGCTTCTATGTTCATTCATAGTCCTGTTTCTATCTCCATGGAGCCACGTTATAATCGGGGTTAGTCGAGTTGTTGGCGTGTGATTGCAGCATAGCGTCACTAGATTCACCGGCTTCTATGTTCATTCATAGTCCTGTTTCTATCTCCATGGAGCCACGTTATAATCGGGGTTAGTCGAGTTGTTGGCGTGTGATTGCAGCATAGCGTCACTAGATTCACCGGCTTCTATGTTCATTCATAGTCCTGTTTCTATCTCCATGGAGCCACGTTATAATCGGGGTTAGTCGAGTTGTTGGCGTGTGATTGCAGCAAAGCGTCACTAGATTCACCGCCTTCTATGTTCATTCATAGTCCTGTTTCTATCTCCATGGAGCCACGTTATAATCGGGGTTAGTCGAGTTGTTGGCGTGTGATTGCAGCATAGCGTCACTAGATTCACCACCTTCAATGTTCATCCATAGTCCTGTTTCTATCTCCATGGAGCCACGTTATAATCGGGGTTAGTCGAGTTGTTGGCGTGTGATTGCAGCATAGCGTCACTAGATTCACCGGCTTCTATGTTCATTCATAGTCCTGTTTCTATCACCATGGAGCCACGTTATAATCGGGGTTAGTCGAGTTGTTGGCGTGTGATTGCAGCATAGCGTCACTAGATTCACCGGCTTCTATGTTCATTCATAGTCCTGTTTCTATCTCCATGGAGCCACGTTATAATCGGGGTTAGTCGAGTTGTTGGCGTGTGATTGCAGCATAGCGTCACTAGATTCACCGGCTTCTATGTTCATTCATAGTCCTGTTTCTATCTCCATGGAGCCACGTTATAATCGGGGTTAGTCGAGTTGTTGGCGTGTGATTGCAGCATAGCGTCACTAGATTCACCGCCTTCTATGTTCATTCATAGTCCTGTTTCTATCTCCATGGAGCCACGTTATAATCGGGGTTAGTCGAGTTGTTGGCGTGTGATTGCAGCATAGCGTCACTAGATTCACCACCTTCTATGTTCATTCATAGTCCTGTTTCTATCTCCATGGAGCCACGTTATAATCGGGGTTAGTCGAGTTGTTGGCGTGTGATTGCAGCATAGCGTCACTAGATTCACCGCCTTCTATGTTCATTCATAGTCCTGTTTCTATCTCCATGGAGCCACGTTATAATCGGGGTTAGTCGAGTTGTTGGTGTGTGATTGCAGCATTGCGTCACTAGATTCACCACCTTCTATGTTCATTCACAGTGCTGTTTCTATCTCCATGGAGCCACGTTATAATCGGGGTTAGTCGAGTTGTTGGTGTGTGATTGCAGCATAGCGTCACTAGATTCACCGGCTTCTATGTTCATTCATAGTCCTGTTTCTATCTCCATGGAGCCACGTTATAATCGGGGTTAGTCGAGTTGTTGGCGTGTGATTGCAGCATAGCGTCACTAGATTCACCGGCTTCTATGTTCATTCATAGTCCTGTTTCTATCTCCATGGAGCCACGTTATAATCGGGGTTAGTCGAGTTGTTGGTGTGTGATTGCAGCATAGCGTCACTAGATTCACCGGCTTCTATGTTCATTCAGTCCTGTTTCTATCTCCATGGAGCCACGTTATAATCGGGGTTAGTCGAGTTGTTGGCGTGTGATTGCAGCATAGCGTCACTAGATTCACCACCTTCTATGTTCATTCATAGTCCTGTTTCTATCTCCATGGAGCCACGTTATAATCGGGGTTAGTCGAGTTGTTGGGGTGTGATTGCAGCATAGCGTCACTAGATTCACCGGCTTCTATGTTCATTCATAGTCCTGTTTCTATCTCCATGGAGCCACGTTATAATCGGGGTTAGTCGAGTTGTTGGCGTGTGATTGCAGCATAGCGTCACTAGATTCACCACCTTCTATGTTCATTCATAGTCCTGTTTCTATCTCCATGCAGCCACGTTATAATCGGGGTTAGTCGAGTTGTTGGCGTGTGATTGCAGCATAGCGTCACTAGATTCACCACCTTCAATGTTCATCCATAGTCCTGTTTCTATCTCCATGGAGCCACGTTATAATCGGGGTTAGTCGAGTTGTTGGCGTGTGATTGCAGCATAGCGTCACTAGATTCACCACCTTCGATGTTCATTCATAGTCCTGTTTCTATCTCCATGGAGCCACGTTATAATCGGGGTTAGTCGAGTTGCTGGCGTGTGATTGCAGCATAGCGTCACTAGATTCACCGGCTTCTATGTTCATTCATAGTCCTGTTTCTATCTCCATGGAGCCACGTTATAATCGGGGTTAGTCGAGTTGTTGGCGTGTGATTGCAGCATAGCGTCACTAGATTCACCGGCTTCTATGTTCATTCATAGTCCTGTTTCTATCTCCATGGAGCCACGTTATAATCGGGGTTAGTCGAGTTGTTGGCGTGTGATTGCAGCATAGCGTCACTAGATTCACCGCCTTCTATGTTCATTCATAGTCCTGTTTCTATCTCCATGGAGCCACGTTATAATCGGGGTTAGTCGAGTTGTTGGCGTGTGATTGCAGCAAAGCGTCACTAGATTCACCGCCTTCTATGTTCATTCATAGTCCTGTTTCTATCTCCATGGAGCCACGTTATAATCGGGGTTAGTCGAGTTGTTGGCGTGTGATTGCAGCATAGCGTCACTAGATTCACCACCTTCAATGTTCATCCATAGTCCTGTTTCTATCTCCATGCAGCCACGTTATAATCGGGGTTAGTCGAGTTGTTGGCGTGTGATTGCAGCATAGCGTCACTAGATTCACCGGCTTCTATGTTCATTCATAGTCCTGTTTCTATCACCATGGAGCCACGTTATAATCGGGGTTAGTCGAGTTGTTGGCGTGTGATTGCAGCATAGCGTCACTAGATTCACCGGCTTCTATGTTCATTCATAGTCCTGTTTCTATCTCCATGGAGCCACGTTATAATCGGGGTTAGTCGAGTTGTTGGCGTGTGATTGCAGCATAGCGTCACTAGATTCACCGCCTTCTATGTTCATTCATAGTCCTGTTTCTATCTCCATGGAGCCACGTTATAATCGGGGTTAGTCGAGTTGTTGGCGTGTGATTGCAGCATAGCGTCACTAGATTCACCACCTTCTATGTTCATTCATAGTCCTGTTTCTATCTCCATGGAGCCACGTTATAATCGGGGTTAGTCGAGTTGTGGGCGTGTGATTGCAGCATAGCGTCACTAGATTCACCACCTTCTATGTTCATTCATAGTCCTGTTTCTATCTCCATGGAGCCACGTTATAATCGGGGTTAGTCGAGTTGTTGGCGTGTGATTGCAGCATAGCGTCACTAGATTCACCGCCTTCTATGTTCATTCATAGTCCTGTTTCTATCTCCATGGAGCCGCGTTATAATCGGGGTTAGTCGAGTTGTTGGTGTGTGATTGCAGCATTGCGTCACTAGATTCACCACCTTCTATGTTCATTCACAGTGCTGTTTCTATCTCCATGGAGCCACGTTATAATCGGGGTTAGTCGAGTTGTTGGTGTGTGATTGCAGCATAGCGTCACTAGATTCACCGGCTTCTATGTTCATTCATAGTCCTGTTTCTATCTCCATGAAGCCACGTTATAATCGGGGTTAGTCGAGTTGTTGGCGTGTGATTGCAGCATAGTGTCACTAGATTCACCGCCTTCTATGTTCATTCATAGTCCTGTTTCTATCTCCATGGAGCCACGTTATAATCGGGGTTAGTCGAGTTGTTGGTGTGTGATTGCAGCATAGCGTCACTAGATTCACCGGCTTCTATGTTCATTCATAGTCCTGTTTCTATCTCCATGGAGCCACGTTATAATTGGGGTTAGTCGAGTTGTTGGCGTGTGATTGCAGCATAGCGTCACTAGATTCACCACCTTCTATGTTCATTCATAGTCCTGTTTCTATCTCCATGGAGCCCCGTTATAATCGGGGTTAGTCGAGTTGTTGGTGTGTGATTGCAGCATAGCGTCGCTAGATTCACCGGCTTCTATGTTCATTCATAGTCCTGTTTCTATCTCCATGGAGCCACGTATGGCTGGTTGTAACAACGGTGGTGCTCGCAGGCTGCTCTCCGTGCTCTACTGGGCGACGACGGAGGCGCCGTGTCCGCAAAACGCGTCCATCGCCGCCGACCTCTTCCTGAAGAGCTTCCAGACGTACGCCATCATCATCGACAACCTGCTCACGCTCGGGAAGTGCGTCGACTTCCAGCACGAGTTCATCGTCTACCGGTGAGTCGAAGCGATCGGATGGAAGTCTGGCGTTGATATCCAGGCGATGTTCGATGCTGTTTGTTGGCAGGAGACATTGTGTCCGTTACACCAAGCAGTTGTTCCGAATACTAGCGCTACCTGTAGATCAGTGGGAGGACATGATAAAGTGTCTCAATACGGCATCAAAGTCTCACTGTACGAAGCGCTATCCATGGCTATAGAGATCAGTGGGAAGACATGATAAAGTGTCTCAATACGGCATCAAAGTCTCGCTGTACGAAGCGCTATCCATGGCTATAGAGATCAGTGGGAAGACATGATAAAGTGTCTCAATACGGCATCAAAGTCTCACTGTACGAAGCGCTATCCATGGCTATAGAGATCAGTGGGAAGACATGATAAAGTGTCTCAATACGGCATCAAAGTCTCGCTGTACGAAGCGCTATCCATGGCTATAGAGATCAGTGGGAAGACATGATAAAGTGTCTCAATACGGCATCAAAGTCTCGCTGTACGAAGCGCTATCCATGGCTATAGAGATCAGTGGGAAGACATGATAAAGTATCTCAATACGGCATCAAAGTCTCGCTGTACGAAGCGCTATCCAGGTTATAGAGATCAGTGGGAAGACATGATAAAGTGTCTCAATACGGCATCAAAGTCTCGCTGTACGAAGCGCTATCCAGGCTATAGAGATCAGTGGGAAGACATGAAAAAGTGGCTCAATACGGCATCAAAGTCTCACTGTACGAAGCGCTATCCATGGCTATAGAGATCAGTGGGAAGACATGATAAAGTGTCTCAATACGGCATCAAAGTCTCGCTGTACGAAGCGCTATCCATGGCTATAGAGATCAGTGGGAAGACATGATAAAGTGTCTCAATACGGCATCAAAGTCTCGCTGTACGAAGCGCTATCCATGGCTATAGAGATCAGTGGGAAGACATGATAAAGTATCTCAATACGGCATCAAAGTCTCGCTGTACGAAGCGCTATCCAGGCTATAGAGATCAGTGGGAAGACATGATTAAGTGGCTCAATACGGCATCAAAGTCTCGCTGTACGAAGCGCTATCCATGGCAATAGAGATCAGTGGGAAGACATGATAAAGTGGCTCAATACGGCATCAAAGTCTCGCTGTACGAAGCGCTATCCATGGCTATCGAGATCAGTGGGAAGACATGATAGAGTGTCTCAATACGGCATACGAAGCGCTATCCAGGCTATAGAGATCAGTGGGAAGACATGATAAAGTGGCTCAATACGGCATCAAAGTCTCGCAGTACGAAGCGCTATCCAGGCGATAGAGATCAGTGGGAAGACATGATAAAGTGTCTCAATACGGCATCAAAGTCTCGCTGTACGAAGCGCTATCCAGGCTATAGAGATCAGTGGGAAGACATGATAAAGTGTCTCAATACGGCATCGAAGTCTCGCTGTACGAAGCGCTATCCAGGCTATAGAGATCAGTGGGAAGACATGATAAAGTGTCTCAATACGGCATCAAAGTCTCGCTGTACGAAGCGCTATCCATGGCTATAGAGATCAGTGGGAAGACATGATAAAGTGGCTCAATACAGCATCAAAGTCTCACTGTACGAAGCGCTATCCATGGCTATAGAGATCAGTGGGAAGACATGATAAAGTGTCTCAATACGGCATCAAAGTCTCGCTGTACGAAGCGCTATCCATGGCTATAGAGATCAGTGGGAAGACATGATAAAGTGTCTCAATACGGCATCAAAGTCTCGCTGTACGAAGCGCTATCCAGGCTATAGAGATCAGTGGGAAGACATGATAAAGTGGCTCAATACAGCATCAAAGTCTCGCTGTACGAAGCGCTATCCAGGCTATAGAGATCAGTGGGAAGACATGATAAAGTGTCTCAATACGGCATCAAAGTCTCGCTGTACGAAGCGCTATCCAGGCTACAGAGATCAGTGGGAAGACATGATAAAGTGTCTCAATACGGCATCAAAGTCTCGCTGTACGAAGCGCTATCCAGGCTACAGAGATCAGTGGGAAGACATGATAAAGTGTCTCAATACGGCATCAAAGTCTCGCTGTACGAAGCGCTATCCAGGCTACAGAGATCAGTGGGAAGACATGATAAAGTGTCTCAATACGGCATCAAAGTCTCGCTGTACGAAGCGCTATCCATGGCTATAGAGATCAGTGGGAAGACATGATAAAGTGTCTCAATACGGCATCAAAGTCTCGCTGTACGAAGCGCTATCCAGGCTATAGAGATCAGTGGGAAGACATGATAAAGTGTCTCAATACGGCATCAAAGTCTCGCTGTACGAAGCGCTATCTTGGCTATAGAGATCAGTGGGAAGACATGATAAAGTGGCTCAATACGGCATCAAAGTCTCACTGTACAAAGCGCTATCCAGGCTATAGAGATCAGTGGGAAGACATGATAAAGTGTCTCAATACGGCATCAAAGTCTCGCTGTACGAAGCGCTATCCAGGCTACAGAGATCAGTGGGAAGACATGATAAAGTGTCTCAATACGGCATCAAAGTCTCGCTGTACGAAGCGCTATCCAGGCTATAGAGATCAGTGGGAAGACATGATAAAGTGTCTCAATACGGCATCAAAGTCTCGCTGTACGAAGCGTTATCCAGGCTACAGAGATCAGTGGGAAGACATGATAAAGTGTCTCAATACGGCATCAAAGTCTCGCTGTACGAAGCGCTATCCAGGCTACAGAGATCAGTGGGAACACATGATAAAGTGTCTTAATACGGCATCAAAGTCTCGCTGTACGAAGCGCTATCCAGGCTACAGAGATCAGTGGGAAGACATGATAAAGTGTCTCAATATGGCATCAAAGTCTCGCTGTACGAAGCGCTATCCAGGCTACAGAGATCAGTGGGAAGACATGAAAAAGTGTCTCAATACGGCATCAAAGTCTCGCTGTACGAAGCGCTATCCAGGCTACAGAGATCAGTGGGAAGACATGATAAAGTGTCTCAATACGGCATCAAAGTCTCGCTGTACGAAGCGCTATCCAGGCTATAGAGATCAGTGGGAAGACATGATAAAGTGTCTCAATACGGCATCAAAGTCTCGCTGTACGAAGCGCTATCCAGGCTATAGAGATCAGTGGGAAGACATGATAAAGTGTCTCAATACGGCATCAAAGTCTCACTGTACGAAGCGCTATCCATGGCTATAGAGATCAGTGGGAAGACATGATAAAGTGGCTCAATACGGCATCAAAGTCTCACTGTACGAAGCGCTATCCATGGCTATAGAGATCAGTGGGAAGACATGATAAAGTGTCTCAATACGGCATCAAAGTCTCGCTGTACGAAGCGCTATCCAGGCTATAGAGATCAGTGGGAAGACATGATAAAGTGTCTCAATACGGCATCAAAGTCTCGCTGTACGAAGTGCTATCCATGGCTATAGAGATCAGTGGGAAGACATGATAAAGTGGCTCAATACGGCATCAAAGTCTCGCTGTACGAAGCGCTATCCAGGCTATAGAGATCAGTGGGAAGACATGATTAAGTGGCTCAATACGGCATCAAAGTCTCACTGTACGAAGCCCTATCCATTACTATAGAGATCAGTGAACCCAAAAACTGAAATAAATTTAACATCCACTCGAAATTAGGTCGTATGTGCAGCATAAATACCAACGCTTTACCAAAAACCGACCAACCGGAGCGCAAGGACCGCGGACCGCGGACCGCCGCTGCTGTCTCGATAACGCCGTGTTTGACTTTAGGGCGGACAACCTGGACTCGTCGATGCGCGAGTCGTGGGACGAGGGCTTCTACGTGCGACCAGTGGATGCGGCGCTCCGCGGGACCGGCGTCCGGCTGCCGTCGATGCTGGCCGACGCCGTCGCCGAGATCGTGCTCGGCTGCAAGAGCGTCTACGTGGTGGAGCGGCTGGGGAAGCTGTGTCACGCGCAGGACTACCAGACCAGTGAGTGCGCTCCGCCGTAGAACGTTGATACCTTCCCTTGTTGACCCCTCGTTGATCCCTTGTTGGGGAGCGTTACAAACGGAGCGAGAGATGAGAATCTTCAGTCACACATACTGCGAAAAAATTCCGGTGTGTTTTTTTGTTTTTGTTTTTATGTCTGTTTGTTCACGCTCTACAGATCAAACAACTTAACGGACTTTGATGAAATTTTCAAAATATCTTCGTTTTCTCTCAACTTAAGCCCCTTTTACACGGTCACATTTTTTCATCACATTTCGTCAAACCCTTGCACAGCAGTATTGTATACAACTGCATGTGACCGTGTAAACAGTCCATTGCACGGCAGTCTTGTCTACAACTGCATGTGACCGTGTAAACAGTCCATTGCACGGCAGTCTTGTCTACAACTGCATGTGACCGTGTAAACAGCCCATTGCACGGCAGTCTTGTCTACAACTGCATGTGACCGTGTAAACAGTCCATTGCACGGCAGTCTTGTCTACAACTGCATGTGACCGTGTAAACAGTCCATTGCACGGCAGTCTTGTCTACAACTGCATGTGACCGTGTAAACAGTCCATTGCACGGCAGTCTTGTCTACAACTGCATGTGACCGTGTAAACAGTCCATTGCACGGCAGTCTTGTATACAACGGCATGTGACCGTGTAAACAGTCCATTGCACGGCAGTCTTGTCTACAACTGCATGTGACCGTGTAAACAGTCCATTTCACGGCAGTCTTGTCTACAACTGCATGTGACCGTGTAAACAGTCCATTGCACGGCAGTCTTGTCTACAACTGCATGTGACCGTGTAAACAGTCCATTGCACGGCAGTCTTGTCTACAACTGCATGTGACCGTGTAAACAGTCCATTGCACGGCAGTCTTGTCTACAACTGCATGTGACCGTGTAAACAGTCCATTGCACGGCAGTCTTGTCTACAACTGCATGTGACCGTGTAAACAGTCCATTGCACGGCAGTCTTGTCTACAACTGCATGTGACCGTGTAAACAGTCCATTGCACGGCAGTCTTGTCTACAACTGCATGTGACCGTGTAAACAGTCCATTGCACGGCAGTCTTGTCTACAACTGCATGTGACCGTGTAAACAGTCCATTGCACGGCAGTCCGTCACATAAAAGTCTTGTATGCCAGACTGTGGCACAGTTTTTTCCGATAGCCCAGGCTCTATTTCCATCACGTCTTGTGTGGAATGCAGCCAATCAGAGATCAGAGATTGCGTGACGTCAAACTTTTCTAAAAATCGTGCCGGCAAATGTCAGTGAGCAGTGCAAAATTTGAAATGGCTGCAATTAAAATGAATTAAAAGTTGATAAAAGTTTATTTTTAAATAGAAATCACACCCATACCTGACGTCTGACGAAAGTGGATAAAAAATCACTCTCATTTTTTTCTGAAATGTCAACTGACATCACTTCCATGGCCTGCTGTGATAATAAATGTGATGCAATGATTATTGTATCGTGTAAAAGGTTGTCACATTTTTCATCAAATCCGTCACACAAAACCTTGTACAATGTTTATGTTACGAACTGCTGAACAAGGGTTTGACGAAAGGTGATGAAACATGTGACCGTGTAAAAGGGGCTTTAGAACCTGTACTTTTTTCAGCACATTTCACTCGCATCTTTTCTTATCAATTAGTTTTTACGGAAAAAAAATTGCATTTTATCATTTCATCCGTTTTAGATTCATTGTAGACATGGTTGAATTTTGACTGAAGAGTTGGTGCAAGCAAAAGATTTTCTCCCTGTACAGAGTACAGACTAATTATAGCAGACAATAATTGCTCTTAATCCTCTTAAGAAATCAGCCGACCCGATCAAGACCGCGTTCCTCCCCCGCAGAATGCGTCCTCTACGAAGATCTGATATCGAGACTCGAGAAGGAATTCTCTCGCAACGTCAAACGGGGCGAAGCGATTGCGGATTCGACGGGATCGGTGGACTTGAACGCGGAGTCCGTTCTGTCGGCGTCGGCGCATCACACGCTGTGCGACGAGATCCTCACCGACCCGTACTTGCTGCTGGCGTTCCGAGGAATGCTGGGAAAGCGCGGGGAAGCGGCAGCGAACGACGACCAAGACGAGAGATTCGTACATCCGTGTGAAAGGTAGGCGCGACGGACGGATTGCGTTCAATCACGTCAAATAGCCGCTGAGAAAAGCCGCTTGGGTTTTGATTTCCTTGTCTTCTTCGGTTGAAAGGGTCCACGAAAAATATTATTGGCTCCGCAGTTCAACCAAGGAAGATAGGGAAATCTTAATCCATCATTAGTGTAAATTTAATCCTAAATGCAAATACTTGTTGCATGTACGGTTGTATGTACGGTTGCATGTTGCGTGTAACTTAAATCAATTCCACAGTTGGTCGTCCGTATAGCACAATTGGTTAGTGCAGTGTCCCGGATAGACAAAGATCCGGATTCGAATCCCGGTACGGATGTAAATTTTGGAATTGATATTTCGTTTCTACCTCAATTCAACATTACTTGGGTAGATAATAGATATAGACATACAGGCATTCTTGGTATACCTCTACTACCAACTGTCCTAAGATTCGAAAGAGGTGTCGCTTTGGGTTTTTATTTTTATTTTTTCGTTTGTTTTCTCCGACACTATTTTAGATTCGAGTTGGTTAATTTATCATCGGTTTACTTACAAATATTCAGATCTGTGAATGTATTTTATTCAAGGTTATTGACAAATTAAAAAGCCAATGTTTTAGTTTCATTTTTGACATTTTGTTCACAGTTGAAGTTTGGTTTTAGAAGTTGGCACGTGCAAAAAGGAGTCCATTATTTATTTTACATGCACGGTCTCTCCCTGTACAGACTGTATAAGACGGTTATTTTTCCTCACCTTTTATCGGAACCGATGCCAGCGTATTTAAGATATCAAGTATTGAAATGCGATTGTTTCCCGGCCGGGCACAGCCTGAAGCAGTACACGAGCACGGAAACCATCCGCTACCAGACGGTGTTCGAGCGAGTCTTCCGAGAGCTGATCTCGGCCAAGTACACGATCCTCGGCGGGCTGATCAACGCGGTGATGCGCGACGACGTTCGGATCGGGAAACACCTCAAGGTGCTGCGCGCGGTCTTCATGATCGAAGCTGGCGACCTCATGGCCGTCTGCTACGACTGTCTCGTTAAGAAGGTCGGTTGTTGGACAAACTTGTTCACATTTTTCTGCTGGGCTGTGCGCTCATATGACTGTGATATCACTCGTATGATGGTGTTGTGGGCGAGTGATGGAGTGTTAATATTACGTTATAATTGTTATAATATTATATTATTATAAACGTTATAATCGGGGTTAGTCAAGTTGTTGGTCTGTGATTGCAGCATAGCGTCACTAGATTCACCACCTTCTATGTTCATTCATAGTCCTGTTTCTATCTCCATGGAGCCACGTTATAATCGGGGTTAGTCGAGTTGTTGGCGTGTGATTGCAGCATAGCGTCACTAGATTCACCGGCTTCTATGTTCATTCATAGTCCTGTTTCTATCTCCATGGAGCCACGTTATAATCGGGGTTAGTCGAGTTGTTGGCGTGTGATTGCAGCATAGCGTCACTAGATTCACCACCTTCTATGTTCATTCATAGTCCTGTTTCTATCTCCATGGAGCCACGTTATAATCGGGGTTAGTCGAGTTGTTGGCGTGTGATTGCAGCATAGCGTCACTAGATTCACCACCTTCTATGTTCATTCATAGTCCTGTTTCTATCTCCATGGAGCCACGTTATAATCGGGGTTAGTCGAGTTGTTGGCGTGTGATTGCAGCATAGCGTCACTAGATTAACCACCTTCTATGTTCATTCATAGTCCTGTTTCTATCTCCATGGAGCCACGTTATAATCGGGGTTAGTCGAGTTGTTGGCGTGTGATTGCAGCATAGCGTCACTAGATTCACCACCTTCTATGTTCATTCATAGTCCTGTTTCTATCTCCATGGAGCCACGTTATAATCGGGGTTAGTCGAGTTGTTGGTGTGTGATTGCAGCATAGCGTCACTAGATTCACCACCTTCTATGTTCATTCATA
This sequence comes from Nemurella pictetii, assembly GCA_921293315.2. Classification (NCBI taxonomy): domain Eukaryota; kingdom Metazoa; phylum Arthropoda; class Insecta; order Plecoptera; family Nemouridae; genus Nemurella; species Nemurella pictetii. Next base: position 11,224,042 of record OV121126.1, read on the forward strand.
GTCCTGTTTCTATCTCCACGGAGCCATCTCACGTCAACAACTCGACTAACCCGCATGCACTTATTCGCAGGAGAAGGACGAGCCGTACTGGCTTTACTCGCACTATCTCTCCAGCAACATCGAGGATTACTTTGTCAAGAGCCTTCCGGGCTACAACAACTTCCAAGTGTTTGTCGACAAGCGATTCGTCGACGACAACATCCTCGAAGCAATCGACGGAATCGAGCTCACCTACAAGGTAACCAGACCGTGCTGGCCTTCTGTACTCTACTCCGAGAAAATATTCTCCCCGCTGATTATAGGCTATGCTTCAATTTGGCCGTGCTGTCGTCACAAGCTCTCATTCATGCTTCTTGCAAGCGTCGATTTTCAACAAGACTTTCAAACATCTCACCAGGCTGGCTTTAAGATGCAGGAACCTCGCAGCAAAGTCGGGAGATGTTATCGTGTGTAGCTAAAGTAAACACGTGCAGTGACGGGGAGGAGCTGAGCAGCAAGCCTGGCCGAGAACGAGAATATGGATTTAAAGTAGGCCATGATTGTATAAGCAAGTAGTTCTAAATCGGGGTCAACGATTTTTGGATTGGATAATGAGCCAGTTTCAACTAACAATTTGTTAAGATGTAGAAAACTTTAACATTTAACAAACAGCCATGAAATGTCATACTCAATGTGGGAAAGTCTCAGCAAAGTCGGGTGGGGAGTTATCAAGTGCAGTTATCATCTGGAAAAGATACTCTTTAATCTGTCAGCTGTGAGTTGACGCTTGAGATTGAGCATCAGTGGCAAACAAAGCCCCCTCGATATTACGTGAGATGACGTAAGTAACGTTGTGTTAACTTGTACCTGGATGGCTGTGAGCTGCTTTAACTTCACCCCACGCTCACCATTCTGAGCTCAGCAATGCTAATTCGGTAGAGTGTGATTTCCATAATTTACTTTGTTATTTAGCAGAGCTGACTCATATTTTATTTCAAACTGGTAGTACGTCCAGTGGGTATCTGACGTCAGTTTTCACTGAGTGGAATAGGTCTATCGGCATCGCAAGACGTGAGAAACGATAACATGAAACGTAACTCTGGCAGGTGGAGTGGCCGCTGTCGTTCATCGTGAACAAGCCGAACCTGGAGTTGTACAACAGCATCTTCCGGCTGCTGCTCAAGCTCAAGATGACGCTCACTTCGCTCGAGAGACTCCGCTTCTCCGATCTCGATCCCGCCAACGGAAACACCAAGCGCAAGTTTGTCAACATTTGTCATTTGTTATTTGCTATTTTTTGTCCCCGGCTTGAAAATTAAGCAATGAAGCAATATGAAACATTGCTTAACAAGGGACCCCATTCACTTTAATTTAATTCACTTGAACTATTTAAAAACAAGCCGGTCCGCTCAGCGCTAGTAGTCAGCATTAACACCAACCCGGTCCGCTCAGCGCTAGTAGTCAGCATTAACACCAACCCGGTCCGCTCAGCGCTAGTAGTCAGCATTAACACCAACCCGGTCCGCTCAGCGCTAGTAGTCAGCATTAACACCAACCCGGTCCGCTCAGCGCTAGTAGTCAGCATTAACACCAACCCGGTCCGCTCAGCGCTAGTAGTCAGCATTAACACCAAGCCGGTCCGCTCAGCGCTAGTAGTCAGCATTAACACCAACACGGTCCGCTCAGCGCTAGGAGTCAGCATTAACACCAACACGATCCGCTCAGCGCTAGTAGTCAACATTAACAACAAGCCGGTCCGCTCAGCGCTAGTAGTCAACATTAACAACAAGCCGATCCGCTCAGCGCTAGTAGTCAGCATTAACACCAACACGGTGCGAAAGTAATTATCAGTCACCGATTTACCTTAATTTCTAGCTGCATTAGTTGATAAGTGTAATAATAAAGTAGCTAGTAAAATGCTAGAAGCTATGCGAGTGTTAAATAAAACGTTTAGCCACTGTTCTAGTGTTTCATGCTGGGATTTTCAAACACCGCTGCGTGGATTTACTTTCATGACTTGGTGGAATTTAAACGGCGGTCATGTTTTGAGTACGACTTCATCCTGTACGGACTGACGTTGTGAATGTTACGTTGTGAATGTTACGTTGTGAATGTTACGTTGTGAATGTTACGTTGTGAATGTTACGTTGTGAATGTTACGTTGTGAATGTTACGTTGTGAATGTCACGTTGTGAATGTTACGTTGTGAATGTTACGTTGTGAATGTCACGTTGTGAATGTCACGTTGCTGAGACTGCGCTGCGCTCGCCTGCCGCCAGGAGCGACGCGTTGTCGCGGCGTCTGTCGCGTTGGTACCTCCTGCGCTTCCGGCTGGTGAACGCGGTGGGCGGCGTCCACGGCTTCGCGATGAACCACGTCGTCCACACGTTCGGTCCGCAGCTAGATGCCGTCGTCGAGTCAGCCAGCGACTTCGACCTCATCGTGCAAGGTGAGCAAACGTTCCGAAGACGCTTAGCTCACTGTAACAATGCAGGAAACTCTGCCAGCAAACATCTCACCAGGCTGTAGGATGCAGGACACTCTGCCAGCAAACATCTCACCAGGCTGTAGGATGCAGGACACTCTCCCAGCAAACATCTCACCAGGCTGTAGGATGCAGGACACTCTGCCAGCAAACATCTCACCAGGCTGTAGGATGCAGGACACTCTGCCAGCAAACATCCCACCAGGCTGTAGGATGCAGGACACTCTGCCAGCAAACATCTCGCCAGGCTGTAGGATGCAGGAGACTCTGCCAGCAAACATCTCACCAGGCTGTAGGATGCAGGACACTCTGCCAGCAAACATCTCACCAGGCTGTATGATGCAGGACACTCAGCCAGCAAACATCTCACCAGGCTGTAGGATGCAGGACACTCTGCCAGCAAACATCTCACCAGGCTGTATGATGCAGGACACTCAGCCAGCAAACATCTCACCAGGCTGTAGGATGCAGGACACTCTGCCAGCAAACATCTCACCAGGCTGTAGGATGCAGGACACTCTGCCAGAAAACATCTCACCAGGCTGTAGGATGCAGGACACTCTGCCAGCAAACATCTCACCAGGCTGTAGGATGCAGGACACTCTGCCAGCAAACATCTCACCAGGCTGTAGGATGCAGGACACTCTGCCAGCAAACATCTCACCAGGCTGTAGGATGCAGGACACTCTGCCAGCAAACATCTCACCAGGCTGTAGGATGCAGGACACTCTGCCAGCAAACATCTCACTGCACTTGATAACTCCCCACCCGACTTTGCTGAGAGTTTCCCACATTGTAATAGTATGACATTTCATGGCTGTTTGTTAAATGTTAAAGTTTTCTACATCTTAACAAATTGTTAGTTGAAACTGGCTTATTATCCAATCCAAAAATCGTTGATCCCGATTTAGAACTACTTGCTTATACAATCATGGCCTACTTTAAATCCATATTCTCGTTCTTGGCCAGGTTAAATCGATCTGTAAGCCTTGCTGCTCAGCTTCTCCCCGCCCATGCCCAGTGTCGAACTGATGTCACTTCCAGTGATCTCTTGCCGGTCCTGTGCCGTCGTTAACGCCGTATCGTTGTCGCGCAGAACACAGCCGCTACCTCCACACGCTGCACGAACTCTGCGTGAACCCGCTCTGCAACCCACGGCTGGCAGACAGCTTCGCCAAGCTGCTGGACCTCGCCCAGTGCTGCATCGACCTCTGGCCGTTCGGACGCAGGCAGAGCGTCGATGGGAAGTAAGTTGAAACTTGCAAATAGCTAGCCTAGCAAGCATATCACCAGGCTGTAGGATGCAGGACACTCTGCCAGCAAACATCTCACCAGGCTGTAGGATGCAGGACACTCTGCCAGCAAACATCTCACCAGGCTGTAGGATGCAGGACACTCTGCCAGCAAACATCTTACCAGGCTGTAGGATGCAGGACACTCTGCCAGCAAACATCTTACCAGGCTGTAGGATGCAGGACACTCTGCCAGCAAACATCTCACCAGGCTGTAGGATGCAGGACACTCTGCCAGCAAACATCTCACCAGGCTGTAGGATGCAGGACACTCTGCCAGCAAACATCTCACCAGGCTGTAGGATGCAGGACACTCTGCCAGCAAACATCTCACCAGGCTGTAGGATGCAGGACACTCTGCCAGCAAACATCTCACCAGGCTGTAGGATGCAGGACACTCTGCCAGCAAACATCTCACCAGGCTGTAGGATGCAGGACACTCTGCCAGCAAACATCTCACCAGGCTGTAGGATGCAGGACACTCTGCCAGCAAACATCTTACCAGGCTGTAGGATGCAGGACACTCTGCCAGCAAACATCTTACCAGGCTGTAGGATGCAGGACACTCTGCCAGCAAACATCTCACCAGGCTGTAGGATTCAGGACACTCTGCCAGCAAACATCTCACCAGGCTGTAGGATGCAGGACACTCTGCCAGCAAACATCTCACCAGGCTGTAGGATGCAGGACACTCTGCCAGCAAACATCTCACCAGGCTGTAGGATGCAGGACACTCTGCCAGCAAACATCTCACCAGGCTGAAGGATGCAGGACACTCTGCCAGCAAACATCTCACCAGGCTGTAGGATGCAGGACACTCTGCCAAAATAGCATAGTTGAGCTTGGGACAGAATTTTCAGGGTAGCCTTTGCGGCTTGGCTAGGAATTAAACCACCCCAGTCAAAGTTACGCAACGTTCATTACGTCATCTGGAGTAAAACCGATAACTTCACCCCACGCTGACAAAATTCTGTCACCAGCTGAACAATGATATTCGGCAGAGTGTCCTTCAGCCTTGTGAGACGTTTGGTCCAATCCTGCTTGGTGATGATAACCAGCGATAATAGATTCATCAGTTGTTTTGAAGTGTTTTGATACAGTCCAGACAACTATTTTAGTTTTGAGAATTTATCACCGGCCTTTAGTTGCATCAGCCCTCTATAATTGTGCAATAATTTTGTGTTTGTTTCGCAGACTGACCGATATGGAAGACACCTACGAACTGATCCATAAACACATCAACGTTGAGCTTCGGGAATACACCCCCAACGACAGCAGGCTTCACAGTAAGTGATACTTCTGTCAGAAAATCATGATGCACGTATCTCTTTTTGCATTCAATGTCAATCTCTTCAGAATGCAGAAAAGTCTAGGTGGCATCTTATCTTACAAAGTGGCCGTTCCAAAACAAACTTGTTTCCATTTTTAACTGCTTTTTCAGCTTTGAGTATGAATAAATTATTACTTATTTTATTATTTATTAAACTTATTACTTATAAATTGTCCAAGGTTTGAAACTTTGTATGACTTCATTTTGAAGCCACTGCCTATCCTATAGGAGACCTGGGGGGCGATTTTGTAAATATTTCAGTTGAGAAGTCACTCGTCTTTTCTATGAGAGCGTTCATTTGTTCCATTAAAAACATTGACAATAATTGAGATATCACAGAGAAGACGAGTGACTTCTATAACAAAATTTTTACAAAATCGCCCCCCAGCTGTTTTGGTAAATCTACTAATACTAGTATCTTTGCTTGTGTCTTGTCCAGATTGTAAGTTGGACATTCTGTCAATTTGGATGAGTTATAAAAACATTTTATTGAATGTTTAGTAATTGCCTTGAATAATGGGAAATGCTAGACAGAACTTGGACTTGAGTTCTTATGTATAATTGGTGAAAATAATGTTCTTAATCAGACACAAAGGTCTCAAAACAAGAAATTAAATGAAAACACTCCGCCCTCAAAGATTGCAGACAGTTTAGATTCCCGATTTCTTTTCACAAAGTGTGCTTTTGGTAAGCACATCAATCTAGCAACTTTCAAAAGTGTTTTTAACATTCTTTGTTTTCTCTTCTCTCTCTTTCTAGTTGACGGACTGCAGGCACTCTTTTACTGACCGCAGCTGCGACTTCCCAGAGACACGAAGACTGCTGCACGCGTTTACATGTTGTGTACTGCGATAAACTCGATGTAATACGTGTTAATTTTGTTGTTACTGCACACGCTGTGCGGGTGAATAGCTATAATTTATCAACTAGATATTTATTTAACTTATTTTTATCACCAGAGAATATAATAATGATACAAATTATAATGGTAATTATGTATATGCATTCTTTGTATTGAAAGCTTGCTTATTGTGTTAGTGTATATCTCTTTAATTTCTTGCAGCATTCCTTAGAAACTTCCCATTGGTTAATATGCCCATCATTTTGGCTTTGCCTCATTTAGAAAATTCCAACTTTGGGTGAATCTGAATGCTTATAAAAATATTCTTCCATTGGTTTTTCTCCATGCGTGGATTTCTCATTAAATTCTTATATCCTTCTTACATGAAAAGCAAAATTCGAAATAAACATACTTTGCCAACTAAAACCACGTTTATTTTTGCTCTCAATAATTTTTGTACATTTGTTAAATAGTTGGCCCATAGCTTAGTAGACCAATATTGGAAACTCAACATTAAAGGTTCATCAGATTTTAAACAGGTTTATTTCACTGATTTAATCACATGTCGCTCAATTTTCATGTTCGAGCATCTTTGCCTGGGACATCAGCAATGTTGTCTGCTATACTATGCAAGCTGTCTTCAAAGATTTCAAAAATTTCAGTTCTTATAAACAACGTTTCTCACCCTAGAGGGCAAACCGTGAACATAATAATATATCTTGACCATTCCATGATCCAGATACATTGAGCCTTGACAACTGTTAAAAAATTTAATTGATTTGTGATCAGTATAATACAACTGATAAAAACGCTGCCTAGCTTTATTACCATTTTCAATCTTTTTCAACTATGAATTTTTTATCTAGATAAAAATAAAACGAATCTAGCCAAAACAGTGCTCCAAGTAAATGAAATAAAAATCGTTCCTAAAGCTCATGCTGAACAGCTGAAGGCAACGAGCTTATAAGATACACAAAATTTCTTATTTGTACAGTGGACAGCGTGGCTGAGTGCGCCACGCCGTTGCATCCTACCAGGAAGTCTCGAGTTCGATTCCCCACGCCGGCATAGCTTTTTGTCCAACGATATTCAGCAGAACTCGCGGCTTCATGCGCAATATGTTCATCACAATGAATTAATGGCTACTACCGAAGAGTTGTTGATCCCCAAGAAGGAATCAATGTGAGAAAGAAGGGATATCAACCCTCAGAGCAATACGACGTTGGGGAATAATAATAATAACGACGACAGAAGGACGGTGATGAATGATGGGGTCATCGGCAGTGAGAGATCGAGAAACGAAGAGTACGGAAAAACAAACGTGTCCTCCAAACAGAGTCGAGGTCTGGAGATTACTAAGAAATATGCGACACGATTAAAAAAAAAGTAAGGCATTGTATCAGGATTTTAAAAGTGAAATTTATTAAAGTCGCGGGAGATTGATGTGTCTCTTGGACTTCAAGTAGACTAAAAACAACATGATTATTATCAGAGCCGGCAGCTCAGGTGACAGAGCGCCCGGTTGCGGTGCGAGAGGTCGACGGTTCGATCCCGCGCACTGGAGCTTTTTGGCAAAATGATTTTTGGTTCGCTAAAATCAGAAATAAATAATTTTTTTTCTGCTCCCTGATTTTTTCCGGGTTTTTCTTTTAGTTCAAATTTACCAACCAGATGGCGCCACCAGCTGACCAGGTAACGCCACCTAGTTGCGAATTTTGAACTAAAAAAATCGGAAAAAATCAGGGAGCAGAAAAAAAATTATTTATTTCTGATTTTAGCGAACCAAAAATCATTTTGCCAAAATGCTCCTGTGCGCGGGATCGAACCGTCGACCTCTCGCACCGCAACCGGGCGCTCTGTCACCTGAGCTGCCGGCTCTGATAATAATCATGTTGTTTTTAGTCTACTTGAAGTCCAAGAGACACATCAATCTCCCGTGACTTTAATAAATTTCACTTTTAAAATCCTGATACAATGCCTTACTTTTTTTTAATCGTATTGCTGTTTGGTCGCATATTTCTTAGTAATCTCCAGACCTCGACTCTGTTTGGAGGACACGTTTGTTTTTCCGTACTCTTCGTTACTCGATCTCTCGATCTCGATCTCTGTCGTCGTTATTATTATTACCCAACGTCGTATTGCTTTGAGGGTTTGATATCCCTTCTCTGTCACATTGATTTCTTGTTGGGATCAACAACTCTTCGGTAGTAGCCATTAATTCATTGTGATGAACATATTGCGCATGAAGCCGCGAGTTCTGCTGAATATCGTTGGACAAAAAGCTATGCCGGCGTGGGGAATCGAACTCGAGACTTCCTGGTAGGATGCAACGGCGTGGCGCACTCAGCCACGCTGTCCACTGTCCTGAAGCCAAATTTTGTGTATAATATAAGCTCGTTGCCTTCAGCTGTTTAACCTGGGACTTAACATGTTATTCAAAGAATTTTAATTTATAAATTAATTATAATTTAGTGAGTGAAGTGTACTGTTAGTGCATTCGGCAAAAACATACGTGAAATCGAAGAAGTTTGATTATTTAACAAGAGTGATAGAAATTATGAGATTTTCGTACATCTCATGACCCCATCCTTGAATCAATCTCCTTCTGCCCTCGTAATTTTATTTAACAACGTTGTGTTGCATTGAGTGTTGTTCAGCCTTGTCTTCCACATCGAGTTCACAGGGGTTGAAACCCCCCTGGGGAGGGATCGAACCCTCGTGGCATCGATGAGGAGCGGGTAGGCTACCCAATTGGACCACGCTAAATGTGTGCAAAACGTCAAATGAACTTCCATGTGTTTTATTTAGTCATTATTCTGTATTCAACAATTCCTAGCATATATCTTGTCTAAGACTCTCTCAAAGTTTAGCCCTGCAGAAACAGAACAAAATATCGATTCCAGGTGTCATGATGTGTTTTTTTATTGATTGTTTTAATTGCGTCCTTACATTTAGGCCTGCTAAAGAAAAGAATGCCTTGTCGGCCTTCTCAGATGGCAACCGCTTCCTTAAGCCCGGCACCCAGTTTGCCGGGAATGGATTCTCTCTCTGTTGCAGAATTCATTCCGTTCACTGTCAAGTGTTACCATCTTTGGGGTCAGTCATCTCAGAACTTTCTTGGCAAACTGCGTAAGCTTTACTAGACTTTACAGATAAACTGAGTATAGCTAGTTTTGCTAGGCCTATTGAGCATGAACTCGACCTTAATAAAGATACCTTGAACTTTAACTATAAAAGCACACATTTTGCACGCCCTCCTTAGGAAACCAAACAATCTTCGGAAACAAATCAGCCGAAACTAGCAAAGAAGCCAAGCTCTCAACGGATTACCACTTACCAGAGGTGTTGAACATTTATCGAAGGTCTTGCGTCAATCATGACTCCTGACAGCACTTGCTGGAGGAACGAAAGGCGCCGCAGCCGGCGAGGATTCCAACGACGGCAGAAAATAATCTTGACGGACCTTTCGAACACTGACGAGTCCCAGTAAAAGTCCAGTCGACTCTAGAAACAACTGTGGGACACAAAACAAGAGGACAGGAAAGGAGCAGAGGAATCGTACGCCCTAACCCGACTCCGAACAAACAAAAACAAAACACGTCGTCATTCTAGTTTTCTAAAATGAGCTTTATTACAAGTGTTGCGATGCGACTCGCCTTTGCCGGTGCGTCGGTGTGCCTAAGAAGTGTGCTCTTTTCCAGCGTTCGTTGCGTAGGCACAGCACACTGAGCCCCGTCGACGGGAACGCCATGCAGTCGAGACTGTGACGCGCCGGCAAACCACCGAGTGCGCACTCGCGCGCCGAAATAACGTAGAAAAAATCAAATCGCTGTGATGGGCGATCGGCGGGTCCCCGGGGCCGGGAGCCGTGGTCACGGGAGTAAAGTTACGAGAGAAAGGAACGCGAAATCTGGCGGCGGCGGCATCACTCGAGGATCAGCTTCTTCGGCTGCTCCCAGGGGAAGATGTCGCGGCCAAAGTGGCCATAGGTGCTCGTCAGCTGGTAGATCGGGTTGCGCAGATTCAGCTCCCTGCAAGACGGACGGGAACGTCAGATCGGGCAAACCTCTCACAATTCCGGCACAGATACAGGTACACGGCCTGAAAATGTCCAAACTTTCTCAAGCTTTAAATTCAAACTCATTCAATCGTCACCCTACCAGGTACTACTTTGTATGGAGGATAGCTTCCCCTACCAAAGGAATTGCAACTTTTCTCAGTTTTTCGGACACAAAAGCTTGTTTGCAAATAATCAATCCACAAAAGACGGCCACAGGTATGCAACTGTACCTAGCGCTCCCATTCTACGATACCGCCTAAATCATTTTGGTGGATTTCGGCTTTTTTTGCGTTCTTTTGGCAACAAAAGCCGATTTTTTCACAATCGCTCAGAATTAGAAGCAGACAAAGTTAGTGAATTCACCCCTAATAGGCCTCAGCAGCGCAATTCTGTTACTTCTTTTTTAAGGCGAGATGAGACAACAACTTTAACGGCACAAATTAACGCTCTGATCTCATCTCACCTTGTAAAAATCAACGGAATGCACTGCAAATTGATTGACTGATTGATTATTGGCATTTAAGGCTCACTGTTATGAAAACTGACCCTAGGCACTGGTCTAACGGCGTCGGTGAATGAAATGGTGAAATGGCTAGAAGGGAGGAGGGGAAACCCGGTGCCGGCACGTAGCCTACTCCTGTCGAAAAGCACCGAGGGGACCACCGGCTTTACGTCCCTTCCGAAGGACGGTGCAACTCGAACGACAGGATTCCTCCGCTAATCCGTGCTGTCGAGAGGTCTATAAGTAAGGCGAGTGAAGTTGTCGTACTAACTTCAAACCCTCCGACCTCTCTCCCGAACAGAACTGATCGTGTGCATCATGGTCACCCATCAAACACCCAACTCAGAGCAATGTTGCTTAACTTCGGTGATCTCAAGAGACCTAGTATTTCCAACGTTGCCAAACAGTTCGGTATCGCAATTCAGGAGAGACGAGAAAGTGCAAGCGGCACGGGACTCACTTGACAATCTTGCCGGGCCGCAGATCAAAGTTCCTCTTGATGATCGCCAGCATCTCCTTCTGCGTCTTTTGCGACGTGCCGTAGTCAAACAGCGAGATGGACAGCGGCTCGGCGACTCCTATCGCGTATGCAACCTGCCGAACAACATCAAACCGTCAGCACGCTGAAAATTCCCCGCCACTACTTGAGCTCTACGAGCCAGGCGCCTGTGCAGACGAATGTGAAATTCACAGAGATAAGGTCCATTCACAATCCACATGCAACTTATGCCGTTAACTTAGATGTTAATGCAAGATAAGATGAGCTATGATGAGGCAGGAATCTTGTTCGACCGGGTAGCTCAGTGGTCAGAGCAACCGCCCGGCAAGCGGAAGGTCCCGGGTTCACATCCCGGTTCCGACGCACTTGTTTCCTGGTCAGCTAACCCACCACAAATTGCCTGCTGGCGTAAGCTTCCACCAGCGAGACCGATTTCGTAAGATATGATGTACGTAAGAACGTTCACAGCTCAAGTTTTACGCACCGAAGTCGAATTGTTTGACCAAACCAAAGATTTCGTTGTATGTCTCAGTTTGACGTAAGGGAGAAGCAATAAGATAAGATTCCTCCTCCCTACACAGCCTGCTCGATTTCGATAGTTAGTCGAGTCAAGTGGCGGTGGATTTTTGTTTTGAAGTCGGCTGTCTGATTTGTATAAGCTTATTTTGTCTCTCAAGGCGTCCAATGATCAACGATATCGGGCTCATCGTCTGCTTTTGAGGTTATTACTTAGCGATGGAAACGAGCTGTAAAAATGGCGCTGTTTCAGAGGCAATCTGATTGGCTTATTTATTACGGCTACGTCGGTTGTTTCGGACGCGCGCATTTTCATTAAGTTTACGTTGACGTCAACGGCTGCGGCTAAGTGGCTGTGAATGCTGGTTGTTTCCTTAGACTTTGATGCTGAACTGTTTTCAGCAAATTTAAACGAAAATATTTGTATATAGGTCATTTTGTTCAGTGGCTAAACTTTAGATACAAACTCATAACTATGGTGACAAGGTATCACTTATCAGTTTCTAGTTTCTACTGATTTATTCCCAACTGGAAGATACATTAACTGGAAATTAGACCTTTTCCACTCAGAGAGCAGTGACATCAGATACCCACTGGAAGTACTACCATTTTGTACAAACTAAAAATATATAAGTAGCTTGGCTGGTAAATAACAAAGGAAGATAGGGAAATCACAACCCGAATTGCTCTGCCAGGCTTTAAAGAAGCTCTCCGATTTGATTATTAGATTTAATATATTGTCGAGTATACCAATCGAAGTGACATTCCATTTAAATTTTATTTTTTAAGAATCGGGGGCCAAATGATTGCACATTTTCTCTTTTGCGCCAAGCCGCTTGCGTGACGTCAGCGCAGGGACGGGTGCAGCACGCGCTCGGTCGCGAAGCCGCTTGCCGAGGCTGCGGAACGTTAGTTTGCCCGATACCTTCTTGTCAGTAGGTTCTGTTTTGTCTTGTGACTCGCTAATACCGTGTTCGGTAAAACACTCGGCTTCCCGACACAACGCTCGTACTTGGTTGGCTCTTTGCAGCAGTGCGATGTCATGTCGTTGTCCATCGAGATGCAGTTGCCACAAGTGCACCACAAGGTATTTCCTGCCCTTCCTTGAAATGTTTCTTCTCTTTTCTTGGGCAAGCCTCAAAACATTTTCAGTCATTTCACTTTGAGTCAACTCGGATCCAAACTTTATGGACGCTCTGCCATATTCACGCTGATAGATTGATACGATCGCGAGCGCTGAGGCCTGGCACTAGACTGGCAGACTCGGCTTGCGGCTACGCACCCGACCCTGCGGTGACGTCACGCAAGACGCTTCGCGCCAACGAGAAAATGTGCAATCATTTGGCCACAGATTTTTTTTTAAGCAAAATTTAAACGGAATGTCACTTTGATTGGGATACTTGGCAGTATATAAAATCTCATAATCGAATCGGAGAGCTCCGTTAATGAGTGAGCATCATGACGTCATTTTTACTGAATTTTGATTGAATGAAGTAGGCACGTATTGCAAGACCTGGGGAGAGGAAATTTTGTAACTTCAAGGTGATTGATTTTAACGGAACAAATGAATGCTCTCTTCAAGACGGGTGACTCCTCAAACAAAATCTCACTACAGCCCAAAATAAGCTTTTTAAAAAAAAAGTCAGTAATTCCCAAAAGCATTCCTGGCAGCCCCCCGTCGTGTCTGACGGAGTTCGACCCTCCGATCGCTCACCTGCACGAGGCATCGCCTGCAGAGCCCGGCCTTGACCAGCGACTTGGCCACCCAGCGAGCGGCGTACGCCGCCGAACGGTCCACCTTGGTGAAGTCCTTGCCGCTGAACGCGCCGCCGCCGTGCGCCCCCCACCCGCCGTACGTGTCCACGATTATCTTGCGTCCCGTGAGCCCGGCGTCGCTCTGTTCAGGCAACACGGCGTTAAAGCCACATGACTCCAAAACCAACGTCCAGCACGGGCAGCCATCATGGTCAGAACATGGCCACGCAGCATTGAGACTAAGTATGGTCTTCACCCAAGCTACTGCTATGCTACTAACCGTGCCAATCTCTAGTGTTAACTGACAGTAAATGCACTCGATGCAGTGTCCTGCATCCTAGAGCCTGGTGAGATGTTTGCTGGCAGAGTGTCCTGCATCCTACAGCCTGGTGAGATGTTTGCTGGCAGAGTGTCCTGCATCCTACAGCCTGGTGAGATGTTTGCTGGCAGAGTGTCCTGCATCCTAGAGCATGGTGAGATGTTTGCTGGCAGAGTGTCCTGCATCCTACAGCCTGGCGAGATGTTTGCTGGCAGAGTGTCCTGCATCCTACAGCCTGGTGAGATGTTTGCTGGCAGAGTGTCCTGCATCCTACAGCCTGGTGAGATGTTTGCTGGCAGAGTGTCCTGCATCCTACAGCCTGGTGAGATGTTTGCTGGCAGAGTGTCCTGCATCCTACAGCCTGGTGAGATGTTTGCTGGCAGAGTGTCCTGCATCCTACAGCCTGGTGAGATGTTTGCTGGCAGAGTGTCCTGCATCCTACAGCCTGGTGAAATGTTTGCTGGCAGAGTGTCCTGCATCCTACAGCCTGGTGAGATGTTTGCTGGCAGAGTGTCCTGCATCCTAGAGCATGGTGAGATGTTTGCTGGCAGAGTGTCCTGCATCCTACAGCCTGGCGAGATGTTTGCTGGCAGAGTGTCCTGCATCCTACAGCCTGGTGAGATGTTTGCTGGCAGAGTGTCCTGCATCCTACAGCCTGGTGAGATGTTTGCTGGCAGAGTGTCCTGCATCCTACAGCCTGGTGAGATGTTTGCTGGCAGAGTGTCCTGCATCCTACAGCCTGGTGAGATGTTTGCTGGCAGAGTGTCCTGCATCCTACAGCCTGGTGAGATGTTTGCTGGCAGAGTGTCCTGCATCCTACAGCCTGGTGAGATGTTTGCTGGCAGAGTGTCCTGCATCCTACAGTCTGGTGAGATGTTTGCTGGCAGAGTGTCCTGCATCCTACAGCCTGGTGAGATGTTTGCTGGCAGAGTGTCCTGCATCCTACAGCCTGGCGAGATGTTTGCTGGCAGAGTGTCCTGCATTCTACAGCCTGGCGAGATGTTTGCTGGCAGAGTGTCCTGCATCCTACAGCCTGGTGAGATGTTTGCTGGCAGAGTGTCCTGCATCCTAAAGCCTGGTGAGATGTTTGCTGGCAGAGTGTCCTGCATCCTAGAGCATGGTGAGATGTTTGCTGGCAGAGTGTCCTGCATCCTACAGCCTGGTGAGATGTTTGCTGGCAGAGTGTCCTGCATCCTACAGCCTGGCGAGATGTTTGCTGGCAGAGTGTCCTGCATCCTACAGCCAGGTGAGATGTTTGCTGGCAGAGTGTCCTGCATCCTATAGCCTGGTGAGATGTTTGCTGGCAGAGTGTCCTGCATCCTACAGCCTGGTGAGATGTTTGCTGGCAGAGTGTCCTGCATCCTACAGCCTGGTGAGATGTTTGCTGGCAGAGTGTCCTGCATCCTACAGCCTGGTGAGATGTTTGCTGGCAGAGTGTCCTGCATCCTAGAGCCTGGTGAGATGTTTGCTAGCAGAGTGTCTTGCATCCTACAGCCTGGTGAGATGTTTGCTGGCAGAGTGTCCTGCATCCTACAGCCTGGTGAGATGTTTGCTGGCAGAGCGTCCTGCATCCTACAGCCTGGTGAGATGTTTGCTGGCAGAGTGTCCTGCATCCTACAGCCTGGTGAGATATTTGCTGGCAGAGTGTCCTGCATCCTACAGCCTGGTGAGATGTTTGCTGGCAGAGTGTCCTGCATCCTACAGCCTGGTGGGATGTTTGCTGGCAGAGTGTCCTGCATCCTACAGCCTGGTGAGATGTTTGCTGGCAGTGTCCTGCATCCTACAGCCTGGTGAGATGTTTGCTGGCAGAGTGTCCTGCATCCTACAGCCTGGTGAGATGTTTGCTGGCAGAGTGTCCTGCATCCTGGCTCCAACGCACCTTGGGTCCGCCCTCGACGAAGAGCCCGCACGGGTTGATGTGGAACTTGGTGCGCTCGTCGAGGTACTTGGCGGGGATGACTTGGCGCACGACCTTTTCCATCACCTCGGCGCGCAGCTGCTCGAGCGACACTTTCTCCGAGTGCTGCGCCGACACCACGACCGTGTGGACGCGCAGCGGAACGCACGCGCCGCGCTGCATCTCGTACTCGATCGTCACCTGCGCAATGAGCAGCCCGCCGTTAGTCTATCATCAGGACAACGATGATGACAGTGGATGCCATCAATGAATGACACGTGAAAGAGTCGGATTATTCTCTCATAGATTATCCATCAGTCATGTCTGCCCACTGATCTCTATAGCCTGGATAGCGCTTCGTACAGTGAGACTTTGATGCCGTATTGAGGCTCTTTACCATGTCTTCCCACTGACTGATTGATTATTGGTGTTTAACGACGCACTGTTTTGACAGCTGGCACCGTGGCGCTGGTCTATGATGAGGGTGATGATGAACCTAACCTATGGCTAGAAGGGAGGTGGGGAAACCCGGTGCCGGCACGTAGCCTACTCCTTTCGAAAAGCACCGAGGGGACCACCGGCTTTACGTCCCTTCCGAAGGACGGTGCAACTCAAACGACAGGATTCCTCCGCTAATCCGTGCTGTCGAGAGGTTGAAAAGCAAGGCAAGTGAAGTTGAAACCCTCCGACCTCTCTCCCGAACAGAACTGATCATGTGTATGATGGTCACCCATCAAACACCCGACTCAGTGCGATGTTGCTTAACTTCGGTGATCTCACGAGAACCGGTGTTTCCAACATGCCGAAGCATTCGGTCGCCGCCGTTCAAGTTTGGTGTTATGAGTTGAAATACGTTCAAAAAGGCAGCAATTTTTTTAGGATGGTATCGACTGTAGCGCTGCGCAGACTGTGCTCGGTGTCCAGCAGTGACAACGGCAGCGACAACGACAACGGCAAGCTTACCTGCGTCTTCGAGTCGGGCCGCGCCCACCAGAACTCCCCGCTGCGGCGCAGGTCGGCGATGCGCTGGTTCAGCTTGTGCGCCAACACCACCGTCAGCGGCATGCACTCTTCCGTCTCGTCCGTCGCGTAGCCGAACATCAGGCCCTGTCCACCGGCAAGCAGACGTTAGCACAGGGGGACGTCGCACAGGGTGGAGCAGTGCCGTACTAACGACGTGTCCTGCGATTTGCCACACTTTGGCCACTGGGAGGACGTACTTTTGCGCGGGAAGCGCTTGGGAAAACTATTTTCCTGTGTTATTGCCTATTGATTGGACGCTAAGTTTTCCAAACTTTAGCCAAAAGTTACAAGCTAAGTCGTGTAGCCTTACGGCCTGTTTACTGGGAGGGCGTAGCCTTACGGCCTGTTTACTGGGAGGGCGTAGCCTTACGGCCTGTTTACTGGGAGGGCGTAGCGTTACGGCCTGTTTACTGGGAGGGCGTAGCCTTACGGCCTGTTTACTGGGAGGGCGTAGCGTTACGGCCTGTTTACTGGGAGGGCGTAGCCTTACGGCCTGTTTACTGGGAGGGCGTAGCCTTACGGCCTGTTTACTGGGAGGGCGTAGCGTTACGGCCTGTTTACTGGGAGGGCGTACTTGTCCGCAGGGAGAGCTAGTGTTTCCAAACAGCTGCTTTGTGTTGCCAACTTCACACAACCGAAATGCAACCTACACTACTTTAGACTCGAGTTGGAATATTCATCATTTTAGTTAATCTACGGATAAGCAGATCAGTGAATGTCTTCAATTCATGGTGATTAATTAAGCTGATCAGGAAAAGACTTGTTTGTAAGGAACTTCTACAAGATCTTCATTTCAGTATTTTTAAAAGTTTTAGGAGCTTGACAAGGACATGAATAGCAAGCAAACTGACAATATTTGACACGAAAAGACACACAGATACGTAATACACAATGTCACTCACAATTCAGAAATAGAACAAAGAAGCTTCTCGTAATTAACAACATTGACAGCGAAGATTGTTGAACACGACACCAAGTGTCCAGTGGTAATTCATGCCGTGGATAAGATAGCGATTCCGACAATGCAGATTAGTTGGCATGCGATTGCAAGGAGGGGGAAGCATGGCATGCAAAACAGTTGCACTCAACGCTCATTGCAAATAAATTACAATCGATTACACACATGGAAATGCTACGCGACAATTACAGCATTGAGAAGACAAAATTGTTACAGAGCAGGAGCAAAGAGAAAAACTCGAGTTGGGAATTGGAATCTTGATCTTAATTCAATGAGCAAACACTGCCGATGTTTTTTTCTTCCGATTTTGAAGTGAAGCTGTTGATTTGATTTAGATATTAATTCTTAGAAACAAAATATCCATTTCAAAATATGTATTTCTCATCTGAAGCATAGCGCCACTAGATTCAGCGCCTTCTATGTTCATTTAAAGTCCTGTTTCTATCTCCATGGAGCCACGTTATAATCGGGGTTAGTCGAGTTGTTGGCGTGTGATTGCAGCATAGCGTCACTAGATTCACCGCCTTCTATGTTCATTCATAGTCCTGTTTCTATCTCCATGGAGCCACGTTATAATCGGGGTTAGTCGAGTTGTTGGCGTGTGATTGCAGCATAGCGTCACTAGATTCACCACCTTCTATGTTCATTCATAGTCCTGTTTCTATCTCCATGGAGCCACGTTATAATCGGGGTTAGTCGAGTTGTTGGCGTGTGATTGCAGCATAACGTCACTAGATTCACCACCTTCTATGTTCATTCACAGTCCTGTTTCTATCTCCATGGAGCCACGTTATAATCGGGGTTAGTCGAGTTGTTGGCGTGTGATTGCAGCATAGCGTCACTAGATTCACCACCTTCTATGTTCATTCATAGTCCTGTTTCTATCTCCATGGAGCCACGTTATAATCGGGGTTAGTCGAGTTGTTGGCGTGTGATTGCAGCATAGCGTCACTAGATTCACCACCTTCTATGTTCATTCATAGTCCTGTTTCTATCTCCATGGAGCCACGTTATAATCGGGGTTAGTCGAGTTGTTGGCGTGTGATTGCAGCATAGCGTCACTAGATTCACCGCCTTCTATGTTCATTCATAGTCCTGTTTCGATCTCCATGGAGACCAACAACTCAAAGAAACTTAAAATCCACTCGAAAGTCGGTGGTCCGTGTAGCATAATTTGCAACGCTACGTCCCAGACCGACGAAAAGTTCCGGGTTGAAATCCCGGCACTGATACAAATTTTCAATGGGATATTTCATGTCTAAAAATGAACGTTGAGATCTATGAGAAGACACTAGGCTAATATCAGGGAAAGAGTAAAAGAAAAGCTGACATGGAAGCTAGCCTAGTCTAGTAGGGAAGCAAGGAAGCAGTTTGTAGTAATTCTTTTTATAAAAGACAGTCGAACTTGAAATGAAGAATTCCACCTCCACCTCTAGCTTACATCACATTAGCTTGCCGACAGTCCAAACTAGGCAACCTTTTGATAAATCATTTTATGACCAATTGCTTGAGATTTGGATAACAACAAATAGCCAAGATTTATCAAAGGATGTGTCCTAGAAACGTAAAACTAAAACATCTTACTATTTCAGCATAGGAAACGCTGGCAAAATAGCTGGAGACAGAATCGTGAGCGTGGGGTGAAGTTAAAGCAGCTCACAGCCATCCAGGTACAAGTTAACACAACGTTACTTACGTCATGTCACGTAATATCGAGGGGGCTTTGTTTGCCACTGATGCTCAATCTCAAGCGTCAACTCACAGCTGACAGATTAAAGAGTATCTTTTCCGGATGATAACTGCACGCGTTTACTTAAACTTCACCCCTAAGAGCCAGGTTAGCCACCAGCGCTACGTCACTCTGATTTTGTCCAGAGTTTCCCTCATGGAAAAAGTAAGATATTTGCTACGGCTAAGAGAGCCAATCACAACGCAACACTACTCCTGGTGTCTGAGCCACGAAAAGACCGCGGCACATTGAACGGTTGTGCTCCGTTTCGACCGACTTTTGACTAGGAGAGGTCACCTTCATGACTGTCCTAAAACGTCGATCAAGGATCTATGTTCATATACAGTCCTGTTTCCATCTCCATGGAGCCCGATAATTCAAATAAACTTAATATCCACGCAAAAGTCCGTGCAGCGTAACTGGTTAATGCATTACCATCGAGTAAACAAGTGTACGAGTCTTAGCCCCAACGGCAAGCAGGTAGCTCGGAGATATCGATGGAAGCCGGGAACGCTGGAATCGAACTGGTGAGAATCGAGCCGAGATGCGGCGTCGAGTTTCAACCGTTTGAACAACCGGCACTAAAACACGGCGGCGAGAAATTGCAGGAGGTGAAGCTGTTCTTTACGCTCGCTTCCAAATGAACGGTGCTTCGCTCACGGCCACCTCTCGCCGCAGTGTTTCTGCAGATGAAACAAACTCGGCACCGCCTCGACACTCAAAAGTTCAACGCCAGCAATCCCGGCGTTCACAATCGAGCGACCTGCTTGCCGCTGGTAGACTGTAATATACTCAATGGCATAACCTTGGACACGGTTAAAAACCCCGACACAAATTTTTGAATGGATATCTCGTTTCGCAAGTCGACCACAGTCCTTTCCACGGGCAAAATCCGGTCGAAACGGATCGCGACCGCCACCGAAATCCACCGCAAGAAACTCGACGCCGAAGCGCTCGGAAGCGTTTCGGACAGAAACACAACGTCAAGGCCTGCAGGAAAACGGCAGGCAACAACGCGACGGCCGGTCCAACCTGGTCGCCGGCGCCGATGTCTTCCTCGTCGCGGTTCTCGTGCACGCCGGCGGCGATGTCCGACGACTGCGACTCGATCGCCACCATCAGGTTGCACGTCTTGTAATCGAAGCCTGCGCTCGGGCCACAAAGAGACGGACTCACTCAAACGGGACGTGTCCTAATCAGGAATCGGGCGGCCGGCCGTCGGGCGCCGACGACGCCGCACGAGCTGCCGCGCTTTGCTCGTCCGTCCGGTGCCAGACTTTCATACGTTGGGGGCCGTTAGGGGGGTTGGCGATCGTAGCTTTACTGTTGGCGGCTTCCATTTGGAGTGTTGGGCGGCTTTGGTGTTCGAAGCTGTGCAGTTAGGGGGTTGGTCATTCGTTAAATGGACTTTTGTGTGACTTCTAACGGGGCGTAGGGAGCTTTGCTGTCCGTACGCGGATCAGTGTTTGCTTTGGAAAGGGTTTTTGGGACATCGTCGTTCTTAGTCCGATCAGTGTCTGGTTTGAATGGGGGTTTGGCGTTCTTTGGAGGGGCAGCGTTTGAACGCAGGACATTGGGGGTGGTTTTCTAAGCGGGTTATGATGGGAAAACTTTGACAAATAGAGGTTGAAATGAGATTTTATGTCGTGACACGGTTTTGTTCACGTTTTTAGACTTACGTTGAGTGGAATTCAGACTGGGACATAAAAGCTAACTCTCGTTTATAAAATTTCGTACTGTTTTACCAAGGTGTCTTGTTAAATGATTTCACAGTTGGTACGAGGAAGCTTCTGCTAGCTGAGCAAAGAATAGCATACTTTCTTTGTAGATATAGTTAGATATCCATTCCCAAATTGGGGATTTAGTATGTGGAAATGTGTTCAACACAGCATTGCTGTGAAAATATATCCCAGTCGAGACAAACACGTGTTATTTGCACCATCGGTTGCACTTTCATGTTCAATACCAGGTGTTGTTTGAAAATAAATTAATCAGTTTTAAATGCAGGTGTGTGGAAGTACACGAAAAAAAAAGAGCCAGAGTAGGATTTTTTAAGTCCCTAGTCAAAAATAATAATCGAGATAAGTTCTCAATTAATATTCTGAGATTTTAGGCAATGGTGGCAAGATAAGAAACGCAGAGCAACATTGGCTTTGCCAACGTCTCCTGCGCGAAACGGGGAGGACGTAAAACTTCAGACAGGACGGCAAAGCACGGCTCGTTACAGCAGCAATAGTCGGCCCAGCGGCAGACATCATTATCATGTGAGCAAATCTCTCGGCAGACAGTTAACCCAGGCTTTCTGTTTTTTTTTTTGATTTACGCTAAAAAGAAGAAACGCAATTCGTAGAACTTGCACTAATCTACACCGCATTGCATTAGTACACCAGAGATAACGACGTCGTAATCGACCTTCCTGTGGAACATGATATTAGCAATGGTCATCAGACACTGTTATCAATATTAAGATGATCACCATTATTCGTATCGAACTTCGTGACATGCTGCCGTGTTAGTCGAATCTAAAATCCACTTCCTCGAATGAACGATGAGTCATGCTATTGACAAATTGATCCCCTGGGTTTTCCTTATAACAAGGAAACTTTGCGACAATAAAATCCCAATAGGTTAACCATTTGATTGCCCACCATTTAATCCCCCCAATCCCAAATACTTGCGTCGCCAGTTCATTCGTGTAATCGTAACCGAGAGGCATGCGCCCGATCAACGATCCGAGCGAAAAAACACCCCGAAATTATAACTCCCGCTCAAACTGAAAGTCCCAGCAATGATCCTTGTTTTTCCCGGGCTGGTACCTGGTCTCCTGCTCCCAAATCCAGCTCCTCCCGATTCTCGTGAACCCCGCTAGCGATGTTGGGCGACTGTTCTTCCATCGCGAGGAGCAGGTTCAATGTCTTGTAGTCGAAGCCTAGCCGGTCAACCGTAACCTTACGTTCAATTCTGTCGCACTTTATCGCAACGCCCCAATTGAGATTCGGTGGCTACGAATCTTGACCACGTACAAAATATCGAGGTGCTAGCTACAGCACGAATAATTGAATAGGTGAGTTTAATAACCAGTAAATGGAAAGGCAGAGTGGTTCAGTGCCGTGGTTGGTAGTATGAAGAGTTTGGTTTTGCTCTGATATAACGCGTTTGTGGAGGGCATCTACAGTCCTGAAGATGTCCATGCCAACGTGGTTTAGGACCAATAACACATTACCTACATCAGAGAAAAACTGAACTCTCTCCATACCACTAACCAGTAAATGTTTAGGAAATGACAAAAAAACTGCAAGAAAGATCGAAAGTTGAACTAAGAATATTAAAAAGATGAGAACGGAGCAATTGGGACATATCAATGGACATTATTTGTATGAAGGACTTTACACAGCTAACTCATTTGTAGCAAAAGTGGACTTTACTGGTTATTACACTCGCCTCTCAAATTGTGGGCACCTAGCTAGGCATAAGTTTCCAAGAAGAACAAAGCCCAAGTGAAGTTGGCTTTACCTTTAGAAGAGTCATCGTAGCCGATGTGTTTGACACAATCTCGAACGACCTTCTGGTAGTCGACGTTGGCCTTGGAGGTGATTTCTCCGCAGAGCAGGATCATTCCTGTCTTTGTCACAGTCTCTGCATGACAAAAAAAGGCCGTTAGCAAATCATCATGTTTCGCACAGAAGTCATAATGCATACAAATCAAATGACTGCTGACTTCTGTCAGAAAGCCAGAAATGTGTGGTTAGTTTACACAAAGGTTATTGAATGACGGGTGCCTCGATATTGGGAAAAAACAAAGATTTTAGGCCACTTGAAAATTTTACACTGTCAGTTGTTGCAGTTTGTGATTCAACAAAGAGCAAGTGAACTTACCGCATGCCACTTTCGCATTCGGATCTTGCTTCAAATGGGCGTCAAGGATTGCATCACTGATTTGATCGCACATCTTGTCTGAAATCAAAACATAACCATCAGAAAACTGAGGCGCCTCGATCGCGAGCCACAACAATATCATCGTATTTTCGCTCAAAACGCCCAATGACACCCCACAACGGTCGGTCACAATATCGATTTCGTGAAAGCATGGCGGGAGCCCGATATTTCATCATCATTTACGCGAAACACAGAAAAGTTCTCGAAGGAACCAAGTTAACGAATCATTCCAGATACGTGCCAAACACTAATTTGGGTCAGAAATGTGTCTGGCTTCCTCGTTCATGGCCCATAAACGATCACTGGCATATTTCCATCAAGTCTGCGGTCATCGGTCGTCCATGTTGTGTACACCGAGACAGCATGCTCGCAACTCGCGAGTCTTGTTCCCGGCAATTTGCTAACATTTGCAAACAGATTTCGACGATCATTTACCTGGGTGTCCTTCTCCAACTGATTCTGAGGTGAACAGGAACGGGTCCAGTTCCTTTGTTTCAGCCTCCATGTGGCCGTTTGTCTGGAAGCCGTTGGTGTACACCGCGTTTGTTTCCGGCATGTTTCCTGTAGTTCACGTCGCACAGTTTATATTGGAAAAGAGATTCGACGTTGGGTTCCCAGGGCTTTTAATACCTCGGTATGGTCACGTGACGGCTTGCCTATAAATAAAACAGAGGTGATGTTTGGGAATGGAGGGCAGAGCTGCCACCTAGTAGCTAGTTTTAAAACTGAAATGTGCGTGCTGCTGTCTAGAGGTAAAAATTTCACATACTAAAACAAATGCTACATTTACAAAACATAGCGAGCCAAAGCATTTTTGCTAAATTTACTAGTATGTAGTCGAATTTCTTTTTTACTCTTCTGAGACTTTTATACGCTTCATTTAAATTATGTTTACTTTCCAATATGTTTATCATTCATTCATCTTATCTGAGACATCTTTGTCGTGACTGACAGCCTGGTATAGTTAGCTGAGGTTAATGTAATGACAAGTCATGTAATTTCTTTGGCTTATGACAATGTTTATATTCTGGAGCGAGGCAGGTCAAAAGTTCAAACATTTCACACGCGGGCTTATCTCTTGGCGATTAAGTTTCATCATGCCCAGAGCACTGCTCATGGCGAGAGCGGGGATGGTCAGAACTTTTAATCTTTCAACATCGCTAGCTTCAAAACAATCTTGTGAATGGCAGTTTGAAAAAAAACGCTTCAATGTAAATTGACTTCCAGACTTTTTTTGGCGGGAAGAGGGAACGATGATGAGATAAAAGCCGGCCCTTATAATATTAAAAATTAAAACTAACAGTTCCCGTTTATTGTGAGCTGTTAAAATCTTGTGTGCTCTTTTGCCAAACTTATAATGACAGCATGAGTTGACAGAAATGGTTCTTACATGCAAAATTTACGAAAATTACGTCCCGAAAGGCAAGTTTTATCCACAAAAATGTTAAATCCAATGAAATTTTAATTTCTTTTCATAAATCTCTATGTACAGTATAAATAAGTCCGCGGTCTTACTCAAGCCTATACCTTACGTCACCGGTACACACTCACCTTGCCAATACCAGTGACGTCGCCTGATAAGAAACCCATGCCGAAAAAATCTTCCAAAAAAAATCATTATTTGCCAAGATATTCGCAGATTAAAAGTGTATTTTCGATTTTCTGACAGATTAATCAGGCAAACACGCGTGTTGCTAAGCAATTTCCAACAAAGCAAGCCTAACGACCTTTAATAACAACACTACAATCATTTTATAGGTTATAGTACCTGTTAGAAAAAAATTATCCAATCATCGAAAATCACTTTCTATCAGGTGTCTAATGAAGGAAAAGAAGTATAAATTTAATAAGAGTCCAGCATTTTAAAGGGGCGGAAAGCGGAAATGGTTATCAATTATTAGAAACGAAATATCCCATTCAAAACTTGTGTCCGTACCGAGAGTTGAACTCGGATCTATCACCTTTATTGAGCTTTCGGTATTAAACAAACTAATATCTCCACTATCAAGTTAAAGTCACGGAGAAACAGTGAAAATCCGAAATAAACATAAAAAATACAAAGTTTTGCAAATTTATAAATTTCACATCCCTTTTGCCCTTAAATAAACCTTAACCATGGGTATCTCACGGAAAAATCAATGAAACTTAGAAATGTATTTAAAAAAAATACTAATTTTTGCAAAATAATAAATTTCACCGCTCTTTTACCCCTAACTAAGGCTAATAATAAGAAACTCGCGAAAAAATCATCGAAAATCAGTAACATACCTCGGTAGCTGAGTAAAAAAAGCACAGAGCGAGCAATCGACTTGAACGTGGACACCGCACTTGCAACTCTACCACGAAAGGGTGGACACTTGACACTGTTCGGATTCTCGCTTGCAACTGAACAGTTTGCCCGTCGCACGTCGGTCTTATCACCGACGAGCGCTTGCTAAAGCCGGTCAGAGTTTATCGCAGATCAAGGCGCGAGTGAAGCTGGTGATGCTGAGGCCCGCTGGGGGGGGGGGAGAGTGATTGCACGCCGATAACAACCGATAGTCTTGACACAACGGGTCAAGACTAGGACATCGCATGGAGGACGACTTGAAAAAAAGGGTCGCTTCTTTGAAATATTTGTATCCGTACCGGTATTTGTATCCGGGTCTTTTCACCTGACCGGGGTTGAGCATTAGCAATTATAAACCTATTACACTCAGAGAAAAACACAGATACCCACTGGAAGTACTTACTGTCCGCATATTCTGTCTCCGAAAACATATCGCGCTTTTTGCGTCGCGCCGGTGGCACGAGCTGTTCGAAACGTTCGACCAGCGCAACCCGCGTACCGCATTTCTGCTGCCTGCCAGCGCCTGCATGCGGCCACCCGCTTCTCTCCGGGCGGCAAGCGAGTCCGCCCGGCAGCAGTGCTGGAGTCGAGTCGCGAGCTGCTGGCAGCCTTTCGCGAGGCAGTCACGGGCGGCAGCGATCGCCGCCCGCTGCCTGAGCCAAGCAGCGATGAGGCGCCTGAGCCAAGCAGCGATTCATCGAGCTTGCGAACGTAGAGCGACCGAGTCGTGGGGAAGGGGGGTGTTTTTTTTTTTTTTCTGCCCTTCCGAGGAAAACACTCAAGAGCCGCCACTGACTATGAATGAACATAGAAGGCGGTGAATCTAGTGACGCTATGCTGCAATCACACGCCAACAACTCGACTAACCCCGATTATAACGTGGCTCCATGGAGATAGAAGCAGGACTATGAATGAACATAGAAGGTGGTGAATCTAGTGACGCTATGCTGCAATCACACGCCAACAACTCGCCTAACCCCGATTATAACGTGGCTCCATGGAGATAGAAACAGGACTATGAATGAACATAGAAGCCGGTGAATCTAGTGACGCTATGCTGCAATCACACGCCAACAACTCGACTAACCCCGATTATAACGTGGCTCCATGGAGATAGAAACAGGACTATGAATGAACATAGAAGGTGGTGAATCTAGTGACGCTATGCTGCAATCACACGCCAACAACTCGCCTAACCCCGATTAGAACGTGGCTCCATGGAGATAGAAACAGGAGTGTGAATGAACATAGAAGGTGGTGAATCTAGTGACGCTATGCTGCAATCACACGCCAACAACTCGACTAACCCCGATTATAACGTGGCTCCATGGAGATAGAAACAGGACTATGAATGAACATAGAAGGTGGTGAATCTAGTGACGCTATGCTGCAATCACACGCCAACAACTCGCCTAACCCCGATTATAACGTGGCTCCATGGAGATAGAAACAGGACTGTGAATGAACATAGAAGGCGGTGAATCTAGTGACGCTATGCTGCAATCACACGCCAACAACTCGACTAACCCCGATTATAACGTGGCTCCATGGAGATAGAAACAGGACTATGAATGAACATAGAAGCCGGTGAATCTAGTGACGCTATGCTGCAATCACACGCCAACAACTCGACTAACCCCGATTATAACGTGGCTCCATGGAGATAGAAACAGGACTATGAATGAACATAGAAGCCGGTGAATCTAGTGACGCTATGCTGCAATCATACACCAACAACTCGACTAACCCCGATTATAACGTGGCTCCATGGAGATAGAAACAGGACTATGAATGAACATAAAAGGCTGTGAATCTAGTGACGCTATTCTGCAATCACACGCCAACAACTCGACTAACCCCGTAATGTACCAGTAAACATTGAAATGTGTAGCAACAATTTAGGTTTGAATCACTCTATGGGTTGCTCCTTGTCTTCTGATTTTAACAGCTGTTGTCAGCACCGTGATTCTGTCAATGTTTAAATGGTGAGATGAGATTAGAAAGTTGATTACTTCTTAAAAATAACGTTGTAAAAAGTGTTTATTTCAGCATAACAAAATGAACAGAATCACACCGATGGGGTCAATTCAGTTTGACCCTTCTATTTTGCAAACTAGAGGTTAAAAAAGGGTGTTCTGTTTGTTTAATTTTGGATTTGTTATGAAGGTCAAAGCTGTGTAGAAAATGGGGAGAAATGTTTTGAGAAAAACTATTTTACCGGGACATTAAAAGCTTAGCTAGAAAACTCAAAAATTTCCAAGTTTCGCAAAGCTGTGCTGCCTGCTGTATCAACCTGTTAAGCTCGAGTGTCGACTTATCGCAAAGCTGTGCTGCCTGCTTCATCAACGTGATAAGCTCGAGTGTCGACGTATCGCAAAGCTGTGCTGCCTGCTTCATCAACGTGATAAGCTCGAGTGTCGACGTATCGCAAAGCTGTGCTGCCTGCTTCATCAACGTGTTAAGCTCGAGTGCCGACGTATCGCAAAGCTGTGCTGCCTGCTTTATCAACGTGATAAGCTCGAGTGTCGATTTGCAGCGAAACAACCAACGATAACATAAGCATCCTCAAAAAACCCCGAAATCCCAAAAACTAAAAGAATATTAAAGTTTGTGTTTGGGAGCTTAGCATTAGCATTCAGTTTTCCTGAAAATATGAGATAAGGAAAAGACGCGAGTTTTAAGAAAGTTGAAGTTGAATTAGTTTTTGGCTTGTTATGATTCATTTCAAATTCAATGTGATAACTTATTTAATTTAAAATCAGGAGTGTAATGATAGATGAAGTCAGATGCACGAGCATAAAATTAGAAAAAATTACACAACGATTTATAAATGTATAGATGCCATATTATCTTTGAGGAAACTATGACATGTTGTTTCGGATAAGCTTGCTTCTAGAAGGGAAAGCCAAAGTGAAGAAAAACGATTGAAAAATAGAAACAGAACACATTTAAAAATACTTTGCCAACAAAAGCAGAGTCTTGACTCTATGCTAAGGTCATCAGGTCATAATTTTCGAGTCAACTCCGAACTACAGAAAGGAAGAAACGCACAACAGCTTTACGAACAATAACATCATCATATTTGTAAGATGCGAAACCAAGATTTACAACGGGTATTTCCCAATAACTTAAAGCAATGTACAATTTTTTGCGCGTTATTCTTGCAGCCTGTGGCGGGAGAAAAGGGGGGCGTTTGGCGGCTTCGAGAAGCCTTGGCTGTTGGTCTACTGGAATCTACGGGGTTATCGCCGACCAGAACATCGGGTCATGGGAAATGAGGAAAATAATTCGACCCTCTCAGAACCGCCGGCCGAAACGCGAGGCCTGGTCGTTGCTTATCGCCAAAACAAGACGATAAAAATATTGCAAAACGCTTTCAGTTTTATGGGAGTTATTTGCGCTGACGTATGCGCAGATGGTGTCGCAATTTGTTTACATCTTTCGACATTTCTTTGGCGAGGTTTTTGATACGAAATTTGCTTTGAAGAGTGGAGGCTGTTGTTTTGGGCGCCGATTTGATGCCCCGGGTACATTGTGTGCTGTGGGGTTTAAATAAGATGCATTTTTTAAAGACATCGTGAGATCCCTTCGTGAGAAACAAAATATTCATTTTAATATTCTATAATTTTAGCTACCAGCTTTTTTACTATTTTGCTAGCTTTTTTAGTACTACTTGCAACAGTACCTAGTACCTAGTACCTAGTACCTAGTACCTAGTACCTAGTACCTACTATTGTACCAAGTACCTAGTACCTAGTACCTAGTACCTAGTACCTAGTACCTAGTACCTAGTACCTACTATTGTACCTAGTACCTAGTACCTAGTACCTAGTACCTAGTACCTAGTACCTACTATTGTACCTAGTACCTAGTACCTAGTAAAAACCTAGTACCTAGTACCTAGTACCTAGTACCTAGTACCTAGTACCTACTATTGTACCTAGTACCTAGTACCTAGTACCTAGTACCTAGTACCTAGTACCTAGTACCTAGTACCTAGTACCTAGTACCTAGTAGTACCTACTATTGTACCTAGTACCTAGTACCTAGTACCTAGTACCTACTATTGTACCTAGTACCTAGTACCTACTATTGTACCTAGTACCTAGTACCTAGTACCTAGTACCTAGTACCTAGTACCTACTATTGTACCTAGTACCTAGTACCTAGTACCTAGTAACTAGTACCTAGTACTGTAGTACCTACTATTGTACCTAGTACCTAGTACCTAGTACCTAGTACCTAGTACCTAGTACCTAGTACCTAGTACCTAGTACCTACTATTGTACCTAGTACCTAGTACCTAGTACCTAGTACCTAGTACTGTAGTTAGTAGTACCTACTATTGTACCAAGTACCTAGTACCTAGTACTGTAGTACCTACTATTGTACCTAGTACCTAGTACTGTAGTACCTACTATTGTACCTAGTACCTAGTACCTAGTACTGTAGTACCTACTATTGTACCAAGTACCTAGTACTGTAGTACCTACTATTGTACCTAGTACCTAGTACCTAGTAGTACCTACTATTGTACCTAGTACCTAGTACTGTAGTACCTACTATTGTACCTAGTACCTAGTACCTAGTAGTACCTACTATTGTACCAAGTACCTAGTACTGTAGTACCTACTATTGTACCTAGTACCTAGTACCGTAGTACCTAGTACCTAGTACCTAGTACTGTAGTACCTACTATTGTACCTAGTACCTAGTACTGTAGTACCTACTATTGTACCAAGTACCTAGTACTGTAGTACCTACTATTGTACCCAGTACCTAGTACCTAGTACTGTAGTACCTACTATTGTACCTAGTACCTAGTACTGTAGTACCTACTATTGTACCTAGTACCTAGTACCTAGTACTGTAGTACCTACTATTGTACCAAGTACCTAGTACTGTAGTACCTACTATTGTACCTAGTACCTAGTACCTAGTAGTACCTACTATTGTACCTAGTACCTAGTACTGTAGTACCTACTATTGTACCTAGTACCTAGTACCTAGTAGTACCTACTATTGTACCAAGTACCTAGTACTGTAGTACCTACTATTGTACCAAGTACCTAGTACTGTAGTACCTACTATTGTACCTAGTACCTAGTACCTAGTAGTACCTACTATTGTACCTAGTACCTAGTACCTAGTACCTAGTACCTAGTACCTAGTAGTACCTACTATTGTACCTAGTATCTAGTACCTACTACCTAGTACCTAGTACCTAGTAGTACCTACTATTGTACCTAGTACCTACCCTACACTCTATTACTAAACCTGATGATAATAAATATATACCGTGTGCACGATATCGAGACTTTGAAGTATGAATTTGATCGTGAGAATTCTTCGAAGCCAAGAATAATTTCTCACAAACTTTCCCAAAATAATTTTTCAAGTAAATCGGGTCTGATTTCAACTCGACACAAACTCGTGGAACGCGATTCTTTCGGACTCCTCTCCGGGGAAGTCTTAGAATAACTTTGCAATTGCAGCGAAATCAAAGAAAATCTCAACTTTTGCTGCTTGGTGTTGCTTCAGATATTATGTCGAGTTGAGTTGAGTGTAAAAACCGGTTCAAATGTAGGAAATAAACATGCATTTCGACTGCAAGATGAAACTTGCTCGTCAGGATGACTTGCTAAAGTCACAGATCAATGCTAATTGCTTTGTTCGACTTCAGCTCTTACAAGAATACCAATTAAATTTACTCACACTAAAAGTCTTATCATTTCCTGATATCTCTGTTCCTACTTGTGCAAACGATATTCGATCATTAACCAAAAATAGGGAAAATTACACGATAAGACCACGAACAAAGAACAACCTTGAAAGTGAAATATGATAAGGCAAAAATTAAAATAAATATTTATAGAATGACACGTACTTATACGAAGAAATCAATGAAAATAAGGGAATAATATGAATTACACTCAAATAAAGAAGACAAAGAAGACAGCAACACAAATAACACAAGAACACAACACAAATAACACAAGAACACAACACAAATAACACAAGAACACAACACAAATAACACAAGAACACAACACAAATAACACAAGAACACAACACAAATAACACAAGAACACAACACAAATAACACAAGAACACAACACAAATAACACAAGAACACAACACAAATAACACAAGAACACAACACAAATAACACAAGAACACAACACAAACAACACAAGAACACAACACAAATAACACAAGAACACAACACAAATAACACAAGAACACAAATAAGTTAGACGAAAATATAAAACCACAAAAAGTGCCACAGTGTAATGACATAAATACCTCGTGCAAATGTAACATTTTTGAAATCAGCTTTCACTAGGTTATCATCGCTACTATCTCGTATCTATATTGATTAAAACCGATAAGACCGTGTGTGCAATATCGCGACACCCGTCCCCTATGCCAGTCGAGGGTCAGCGTCTAATCTTAGCTAATGCAACGTTAGTCTTCCTGTGAGCTGTCAGAGGGGCATGCCTTAGAGCTTTCAATGACACAATAGCTGTAGCGATTTCTTGGGGAACCTCTTCGTTTTGAAGGAGAGTCTTGACCAGGCGAGAAGAATGATATTTTATCAGTTGCGATGGTGAATTGGTTGCTTCGAGGAATTGTGTTGCTGTTTCTCATTTTGGAAGTGAGTATTAATGTAGTCCATCACGGATTGACCTGATTGCAATTAATGTCAATGTAGATTCGATTCGATTTCCGTGCATTTGATTCATTCAAAAACTAATCAAAATCATAATAATAATCTAATTATTCTGTATTATTTACCTCTAGTTAGACTCGATTTTACAATTTTACCAACTCCAGGTTAAAGTGGGAGTTAAGTTATTTGTTATGGCAACGGCCAATGGGATGCAGTGGAATTCATTTGTTTCTAGGAGTTAGATGCTTAACCCAGAGTTGACAAAAGTTGTAATACCGGCCCTTAATGATTTAGCGATTCTAGTTTCGCCGAAATGATCCCGTAATATATTGTTTTTATTATTATTATTTTCTAGGACCCCTTGCGGGGTATTACAGAAAAGAGTCTGGATTAATATAAATACATTCTAATGAACATTAATTAATACATAATATAAATACCTATAAACTAATTAAGCTTAATAAATAAATAAATATATATATATATAACTATAAATAAACAAACGTTTACATTGCCTTTAATTGTAAAAAAGATCAAGGAAATGGTCGAAATATGTTATGTTATATTATAATTGGTTGGTTTCAGCTTATTTTTTTCGGAAAAATAGTTTATTTTGCTGGTTCTTTTGATTCGATTTGTGGCTAATGGGCATCGAGTTCAGACCGTTGCGATAAACCAGGCAGCACGGCTTTGCCAAAAGTCGGAAATAGTTTGAGTTTGCTTCAGATATTTTTTTCTGAAACTTATGTTAATCTTTGGACAATCTGTAAATTACTAAAAATTAATTGCTAATATTAATCTCACTGTAATGTAAATAGCCGAAAAATGCATGAAAATGAATTAATCATTGCAAAATATTAATTTAGACTGCCAATATTGCAAAAAAAAATATTAATTACACGTGCCTAGTGTATTCTTTTGTATTTTAAACAAGAATGAATTAAAACCACCCCTAAAAGAGGGTGAACCGAAAGGACGCAGCGGAACGATTTCGTCTGCTCTGTAAAGGTGGGTTAATTCAACAAATTGATACCTGGGAAAGCTTCGATGAATTCACGCTAGTGTAGATAAGTATAACCACTAGCCATATGAAATAAAAATGTAAACAATACAAGTTGATAGCGACCTTGAGATAACAATAGCGGAAACATTATTAAAAGCGATAATTAACATGTCGTGAGTTGACACGGCTGGCACTGTGATTGTCACATTGTCAAGGTCATCGCACGAATGTGACACAATATGTCACTCGCTCGCTGCTTCAATAGACTCAGGGGAAGGGAATTAGTCAACGTCATTACTACTACTAAACTACTACTATATACTACTACTATATAAACTACTACTACTACTATATAAATAGAGTCAAATATCCAGTTCTAGATCCAGGAAAGCAGGGAAAGCATTTGGAAAGCTTTGCCACAACTGAAAAATTGTTGATGACGCATCAAACGAGTGAATCTAAATCTACAAATACAAAAAAACAACAAAACCCAGTTTTTCCGTCAACTTATTTTTGTTTCCAAGTTCCCGGTCAGACGAAAACGCTGATCAACACAAAATTTTGATGGAATATTCCCAACGTTTTGACATATAATTATGGCAAATTTTTGATCGAAATCGTTCGTATAGTTTTGTGTAAAAATTTGTTAAAGTTTGCCACAGCCTCAAAAGATTGACATCAGGGTACATTTTTAAATTAAAAATTAAGTGAGAAGCTTTTGGCCTAAATATTAAAGCAAATGACATCCAGCAAGGTGTGTACTGCAGTTCATTTTCTGGGGAACATACGTTTACGCAGGGAGCGCTAGTGCTTGAAACCGCTGCTTTGTGTTACCAACTTCACACAACTGCAGCATGGAATGTCACCTACTTTTTAAGATACAAGTTGGTTAAATTATCATCAGTTTACCTTCAGCTAATCAGATCAGTGGATATATACAACTCTTGGTTATTGACTAAGAAAAAGCTTACTTTTAAGTTTCATTGTAGAAATTTTGAAATTCCGCCGTTGAAGTAAGCTTTTAGGAGCTGGCAGGTGCGGTAAGGCGCCCAGTTTTTGGCTTCTCTCCCAGAACAGACTAAATAGGCATTCTTAAACAATGAAACGCGATCGTGAATTGCAAACGGTTGACGACAAAATGAAAACTCAGTTTGACTAACAAAATTTCACTTTCCATTCAAGGTCGCCGGCTCCGCCCCCAAACAAGCTCGCCGCCTCTATGGAAACATCTTCGCATCGCACGCCGCCCGCCAGGAGCGCTGGTGTCAGTACCGTGACGTCACCATCCCTTACGACGCCGACGTCTTCCGGCTGCAGTCTTCCTACGGTTGCTATGACTACAACGCAGCGAGCAAGTTCGCGATTCAGTACAACAGAAGCACCAACTCGATAAACGGCATGGTCTACCAGTGCCTGCTGGTAGGTACACAGCGTCTAGACTCGGTGCTACCAGTGTCTGCTGCTAGGTTCACAGCGTCTAGACTCGGTGCTACCAGTGTCTGCTGCTAGGTTCACAGCGTCTAGACTCGGTGCTACCAGTGTCTGCTGCTAGGTTCACAGCGTCTAGACTCGGTGCTACCAGTGTCTGCTGCTAGGTTCACAGCGTCTAGACTCGGTCCTAGGCTGGCCGGGGTGAAGCTTTACCCTCTCTATGCTACACGGATAACCGACTGTAGTAATTTTATTCGAGTTGTTGGGCTCCATGGAGATAGAAACTGTACTTTGAAAGAAAATAGAATGCGTTCTAGTGGATCTAGTGACGCTGTGCAATTTCACACAGAGTCTCAACCACTGATCTCAATAACCTGGATAGCGCATCGTAGTGAGCCACGTTATATAAAAGTGATGCCAGATTTTTGACATCTTGGTTGCCACAATCATGATGCTACAATATTACTAAACTGAAAAGATGATCATACAATATAATTAAAAGACTAAGCATATGAATTTGATGGAAATTGTTATTAGGATAATGTTGCCATAGTGGCGCAGTAAGACATCAAAGTCTCACTGTACGAAGCGCTATCCATGGCTAATGGCTATAGAGATCAGTAGTCTCGATGGAAGGAATTCCAAGCAGTAAACGCCCCAACGCCTCCAAACAGATCGACGGCGTCCAGGTCGACGTCGACTACCTGAGCGCGACGTCCACCGAAATCGTCGCTCGAAGCTTCAAATCGCAGAAAGACACCACGAAATGGAAGGAGTGCTCCCTGGCCGCTCAGGGCTGCTGCCGCCGGATGCAGGACACCCCTGGACAGCAACTCGGTACGTCGTCATATAAACTAGCTAGCAGCGAGCTGAGGGTGAATGACAGGCTGATGATGAAGCTAACCTAGCAGCTAGCAGCGAGCTGAGGGTGAATGACAGGCTGATGATGAAGCTAACCTAGCAGCTAGCAGCAAGCTGAGGGTGAATGACAGGCTGATGATGAAGCTAACCTAGCAGCTAGCAGCGAGCTGAGGGTGAATGACAGGCTGATGATGAAGCTAACCTAGCAGCTAGCAGCGAGCTGAGGGTGAATGACAGGCTCCCGATGAAGCTAACCTAGCAGCTAGCAGCGAGCTGAGGGTGAATGACAGGCTGATGATGAAGCTAGTAGCTTGCTTCATAAATGCTTCAAGCTAGAGCTTGTTGCTGCAGGTTGTCCGGCCACCTGGGACGGATGGAGCTGTTGGGACGAGGCCAGGAATCAAACCACGGACCACGCGGTCTGTCCAGGCTACATCTACTCGGGGACGGCGCCTACATGCAACCGTGAGTTGGAAAACGATGGATTGATTTAATTGATGACTATTTGTGATTTGATGCGTGTCTCGAAATAAGCGCTGTGATTATTTGATAGATTGCTGGTGTGATTTGGCAACTGGCTTTGGCACTGGTCTAATGGCGTCGGTGAATGAAATGGTGATGATGAGGGTGATGATGAACCTTACCTATGGCTAGAAGGGAGGAGGGGAAACCCGGTGCCGGCACGCAGCCTACTCCTGTCGAAAAGCACCGAGGGGACCACCGGCTTTACGTCCCTTCCGAAGGACGGTACAACTCGAACAACAGGATTCCTCCGCTAATCCGTGCTGTCGAGAGGTTGATAAGCAAGGCGAGTGAAGTTGTCGTACTAACTTCAAACCCTCCGACCTCTCTCCTGAACAGAAGCGATCATGTGCATGATGGTCACCCATCAAACACCCGACTCAGCGCGATGTTGCTTAACTTCGTTGATCTCACGAGAACCGGTGTTTCCAACGTTGCCAAACCGTTCGGTCTGAGGTTGTCTGTGTGTCTTGATAGACAAGTTGCGGTTGTCTTGCAGACATGTCCTCCAAGGAGTGCCGCGAGGGCGCGTGGAATGCCTGGACCGACTACTCCACGTGTGACATCACCTCGCGACTCAAGGCCAGGATCCGGTTCCACGTGACCGTGCTGGGCGTGTCCCTCGGATTCGCACTTCCGGCCATCTTCATCTTCTGCGCATACAGGTGGCCTACAGGTGGCCTTCAGGTGGCTACAGGTGGCCTACAGGTGGCCTACAGGTGGCCTACAGGTGGCCTACAGGTGGCCTACAGGTGGCCTACAGGTGGCCTACAGGTGGCCTACAGGTGGCCTTCAGGTGGCCTACAGGTGGCCTACAGGTGGCCTACAGGAGGCCTACAGGTGGCCTACAGGTGGCCTACAGGTGGCCTACAGGTGGCCTACAGGTGGCCTACAGGTGGCCTACAGGTGGCCTACAGGTGGCCTTCAGGTGGCCTACAGGTGGCCTACAGGTGGCCTGCAGGTGGCCTACAGGTGGCCTACAGGTGGCCTACAGGTGGCATACAGGTGGCCTACAGGTGGCCTTCAGGTGGCCTACAGGTGGCCTTCAGGTGGCCTACAGGTGGCCTACAGGTGGCCTACAGGTGGCCTACAGGTGGCCTACAGGTGGCCTACAGGTGGCCTTCAGGTGGCCTACAGGTGGCCTACAGGTGGCCTACAGGTGGCCTACAGGTGGCCTACAGGTGGCCTACAGGTGGCCTACAGGTGGCATACAGGTGGCCTACAGGTGGCCTTCAGGTGGCCTACAGGTGGCCTACAGGTGGCCTACAAGTGGCCTACAGGTGGCCTACAGGTGGCCTACAGGTGGCCTACAGGTGGCCTTCAGGTGGCCTTCAGGTGGCCTTCAGGTGGCCTTCAGGTGGCCTTCAGGTGGCTACACGACAAACGTGTCTTTCTTGCACTCAACGGCTTCGACACTGTTTCTAATCTTACCAACAATCATTCACATGACCAGGGGATGAAAAGAAACATTCAGCCAGTGTGAATTCAACCCTGAATGCAAATACTCATTGCATAAACTGTTGGTTGATTGATTGCCGGTGTTTAACGACGCACTGTTTTGACAACAAATTTTTCCCAAAGACTTCCCTGTCTCCTTGGTCAGTAAACAGAGATAATTGTATGTTTTTTTTAAGCGAACTAGTGGGTATCTCACGTCATTTTTGCCGGAATGGAAACGGTCGATTGATACCGGTGACGTCGAGAACGTTGTGGATGAGCGTAGTTTGAATGATGTTGAAGGAACAATTTTCAAGGCTCAATAGGCGAGACAGAATAAATTTGAAAAAACCGGAACGTCGTTTTAAAAAGAAGTTCTTGACATAAAACAATGAAATTTATATACAGCCTTTGTGTTACAAGGTTCAAAAAATCAGGAAAGTTTGGTTGAATTATGTTGAATTGTTCGGCCTCGATAGTGAGAAACGTTTTACTGCTTGACACTACTTGGCACTCCTTGACATCTTGGCAGGAAGCTGCGCGCCTCGATGCGCGTGACTCTGCATCGCAACCTGTTGATAGCGATCTCCGTGCGCAACGTCTGCACCATCATCTCGAAGACAGTCATCTTGTGGGACGCGCTGGTGGCCAAAGACGAGGTGAGTTCAATGCAGGAAACTCTGCCAGCAAACATCTCACCAGGCTGTAGGATGCAGGACACTCTGCCAGCAAACATCTCACCAGGCTGTAGGATGCAGGACACTCTGGTAGCAAACATCTCACCAGGCTGTAGGATGCAGGACACTCTGCCAGCAAACATCTCACCAGGCTGTAGGATGCAGGACACTCTGCCAGCAAACATCTCACCAGGCTGTAGGATGCAGGACACTCTGCCAGCAAACATCTCACCAGGCTGTAGGATGCAGGACACTCTGCCAGCAAACATCTCACCAGGCTCTAGGATGCAGGACACTCTGCCAGCAAACATCTCACCAGGCTGTAGGATGCAGGACACTCTGCCAGCAAACATCTCACCAGGCAGTAGGATGCAGGACACTCTGCCAGCAAACATCTCACCAGGCTGTAGGATGCAGGACACTCTCCTAGCAAACATCTCACCAGGCTGTAGGATGCAGGACACTCTGCCAGCAAACATCTCACCAGGCTGTAGGATGCAGGACACTGCCAGCAAACATCTCACCAGGCTGTAGGATGCAGGAAACTCTGCCAGCAAACATCTCACCAGGCTGTAGGATGCAGGACACTCTGCCAGCAAACATCTCACCAGGCTGTAGGATGCAGGACACTCTGCCAGCAAACATCTCACCAGGCTGTAGGATGCAGGACACTCTGCCAGCAAACATCTCACCAGGCTGTAGGATGCAGGACACTCTGCCCGCAAACATCTCACCAGGCTGTAGGATGCAGGACACTCTGCCCGCAAACATCTCACCAGGCTGTAGGATGCAGGACACTCTGCCAGCAAACATCTCACCAGGCTGTAGGATGCAGGACACTCTGCCAGCAAACATCTCACCAGGCTGTAGGATGCATGACACTCTGCCAGCAAACATCTCACCAGGCTGTAGGATGCAGGACACTCTGCCAGCAAACATCTCACCAGGCTGTAGGATGCAGGACACTCTGCCCGCAAACATCTCACCAGGCTGTAGGATGCAGGACACTCTGCCCGCAAACATCTCACCAGGCTGTAGGATGCATGACACTCTGCCAGCAAACATCTCACCAGGCTGTAGGATGCAGGACACTCTGCCAGCAAACATCTCACCAGGCTGTAGGATGCATGACACTCTGCCAGCAAACATCTCACCAGGCTGTAGGATGCAGGACACTCTGCCAGCAAACATCTCACCAGGCTG
Source organism: Nemurella pictetii (assembly GCA_921293315.2). NCBI lineage: Eukaryota > Metazoa > Arthropoda > Insecta > Plecoptera > Nemouridae > Nemurella > Nemurella pictetii. Next base: position 11,263,299 of record OV121126.1, read on the forward strand.
TAGGATGCATGACACTCTGCCAGCAAACATCTCACCAGGCTGTAGGATGCAGGACACTCTGCCAGCAAACATCTCACCAGGCTGTAGGATGCAGGACACTCTGCCAGTATAAAATGAGAGTCCAGTTCAACGAGCCTGTCCTGCAGGAGTCGAGCCTGATGTTCGCTAACGGTGTCGGCTGCCGCCTGCTGGCGGTCCTCGAGAAGCTGGCTGCCAACGCTGTCTTCAGCTGCATGCTGCTGCTCGGCGTCTACCTTCATCGGCTCATCGCCAACGCCTTCGCCGGCGAGCCGGACATGCGCTGGTACTTCGTCTTCGCCGCTGGTAACTCGCTGTGATGCCCTCCAAGGCACTGATATCATTGATGAGCGTTCGCGGATACAACTCGCTGTGATGCCCTCCAAGGCACTGATATCATTGATGAGCGTTCGCGGATACAACTCGCTGTGATGCCCTCCAAGGCACTGATATCATTGATGAGCGTTCGCGGATACAACTCGCTGTGATGCCCTCCAAGGCACTGATATCATTGATGAGCGTTCGCGGATACAACTCGCTGTGATGCCCTCCAAGGCACTGATATCATTGATGAGCGTTCGCGGATACAACTCGCTGTGATGCCCTCCAAGGCACTGATATCATTGATGAGCGTTCGCGGATACAACTCGCTGTGATGCCCTCCAAGGCACTGATATCATTGATGAGCGTTCGCGGATACAACTCGCTGTGATGCCCTCCAAGGCACTGATATCATTGATGAGCGTTCGCGGATACAACTCGCTGTGATGCCCTCCAAGGCACTGATATCATTGATGAGCGTTCGCGGATACAACTCGCTGTGATGCCCTCCAAGGCACTGATATCATTGATGAGCGTTCGCGGATACAACTCGCTGTGATGCCCTCCAAGGCACTGATATCATTGATGAGCGTTCGCGGATACAACTCGCTGTGATGCCCTCCAAGGCACTGATATCATTGATGAGCGTTCGCGGATACAACTCGCTGTGATGCCCTCCAAGGCACTGATATCATTGATGAGCGTTCGCGGATACAACTCGCTGTGATGCCCTCCAAGGCACTGATATCATTGATGAGCGTTCGCGGATACAACTCGCTGTGATGCCCTCCAAGGCACTGATATCATTGATGAGCGTTCGCGGATACAACTCGCTGTGATGCCCTCCAAGGCACTGATATCATTGATGAGCGTTCGCGGATACAACTCGCTGTGATGCCCTCCAAGGCACTGATATCATTGATGAGCGTTCGCGGATACAACTCGCTGTGATGCCCTCCAAGGCACTGATATCATTGATGAGCGTTCGCGGATACAACTCGCTGTGATGCCCTCCAAGGCACTGATATCATTGATGAGCGTTCGCGGATACAACTCGCTGTGATGCCCTCCAAGGCACTGATATCATTGATGAGCGTTCGCGGATACAACTCGCTGTGATGCCCTCCAAGGCACTGATATCATTGATGAGCGTTCGCGGATACAACTCGCTGTGATGCCCTCCAAGGCACTGATATCATTGATGAGCGTTCGCGGATACAACTCGCTGTGATGCCCTCCAAGGCACTGATATCATTGATGAGCGTTCGCGGATACAGAGGGAAGCGAAATCTTCAATTACACTTTACTGCTGAAAATTGAGTATTATTTTGGCTCAGCCACAACTCGATTTTATTGCGTGTACACATGACTAGCGGTTTGTATGATCATTTTCAAATGTTCGGTGTTAATTTAGCAGCTATGACATTCGTTACGAAATATCATGATGTAGTTGTCGTGATATTGTTTGAAAATTTCGAAACGTAAAAATCGATTTAAATAAAAACAGTTCAATAGTTTTTCTTGAAATTAAAAAAGTGTATTTTTAAACGATTTGTAATGCTCACAATAAATTTTGTTAAAATCGGTAAAAGATAAAGTTGCTTTAGTTGCACAAAACTGCAGAAACGCTTAAAAAGTGACATAAAAGTGGCATTTTCAAGAAAAGCGCTAAACGCACAACAATGAAATTTGTACATAAGCATTGAATCGTGAGTATCAATATATCAAGAAAGTTTCGTCAAATTAAATTAAGATTCTTGGCCACTAGAGTGCAAAACGTGTTTTGGAAAAACAGAAAAATTTCGAAAATACTTAATAACATAATATTTACTTGTCCGAATTGCTTAAAAAACCCGGCAGATCTAAGTTCCGAGAAAAATAAAGTTCACAGAAATTTTCATCACTATCGGTTATGGCGTTTGCCCGGGATCGCGCGAACAAACACACAAAAAAAAAATCCGGATTTTTCTTGGCAATAAATTGTAATTGAAGATTTCACTTCACTCGCTACGCTCGTTACCCTCATCAATCAGCACAGCCTTCTTGACACAACATAAACACAACGGTCACTGACACTGACAGCTGACACTGACAGCTGACAGCTGACACTGACAGCTGACACTGACACTGACAGCTGACACTGACAGCTGACACTGACACTGAGAACTGACGCTGACACTGACAGCTGACACTGACACTGACAGCTGACACTGACAGCTGACACTGACAGCTGACACTGACAGCTGACACTGACAGCTGACACTGACAGCTGACACTGACACTGAGAACTGACGCTGACAGCTGACACTGAGAACTGACGCTGACACTGATAACTGACGCTGACACTGATAACTGACGCTGACACTGATAACTGACGCTGACACTGATAACTGACGCTGACAGCTGACCAGCTGACGCTGACAGCTGACCAGCTGACACTGACACTGACACTGATAACTGACGCTGACAGCTGACACTGATAACTGACGCTGACACTGATAACTGACGCTGGCACTGATAACTGACGCTGACACTGATAACTGACGCTGACACTGATAACTGACGCTGACACTGATAACTGACGCTGGCACTGATAACTGACGCTGACACTGATAACTGACGCTGACACTGAGAACTGACGCTGACACTGATAACTGACGCTGACACTGATAACTGACGCTGGCACTGATAACTGACGCTGACACTGATAACTGACGCTGACACTGAGAACTGACGCTGGCACTGATAACTGACGCTGACACTGAGAACTGACGCTGACACTGATAACTGACGCTGACACTGATAACTGACGCTGACACTGAGAACTGACGCTGACACTGATAACTGACGCTGACACTGATAACTGACGCTGGCACTGATAACTGACGCTGACACTGATAACTGACGCTGACACTGAGAACTGACGCTGGCACTGATAACTGACGCTGACACTGATAACTGACGCTGACACTGAGAACTGACGCTGACGGCTGACGGCCGGTGCTTGTATCTCATTCTCTGTGCAGCGGTCACGTGTCTTCCGGTGCTGGCGTGGGGCGTCGTCACCGGCCTCCTTTACGATGCTAACTGTTGGACGATCGACGCCGGAGGGATCCAATGGATCATCGACTCAGTCCGGATCGCGTTGCTAGCGGTCAGTTGTTGCAATTGCAAACAAACCCAACACATACAGTTTACTGGAGGAACTGTTAGGAAACATTCGGAAACCCTAGTCCTAGAAGGTTTGTTTGAAAAATTGCGTAGGAAGGCGGGTACAGTCTGTACAAGGAGAAAACACACCAAAAAATGGACGCCTTTTTCTTCACACCAAGTCCTAAAACCTCAACGGCGGAGTTACAAAATGTCAGCAATGAAAATAAAACGTAGACTTTTAATTTGTCACTAACCATGAATTAAATACCTTCACTGTAATCTGATTATCTTTCGGTAAGCTGATTATAAATTCATCAAATCAATAAATGGGTAATATTTCACATATAAGATGTGCATGTAGTTGATGAGCTAGACGAGTACGCTCATCTACAACGCGATTAGATTGAGCGTTCGCGAAGCCCTAGTAGTTGGTAACACAAAGCAGCTGTTTCGAACACTAGCGTTTCCAGCAACAAATTACGCTCTCCCAGTAAATTGAGTAAATTGAGTAAATTGCTCAATAAATTGAGGTCTGTGGACCTATTTATCATCTGTGGTAATTGTTTGCAGGTGAACTTGTTGCTGATCATTGACATCATTCGCGTGCTGGTCACCAAGCTGCCGAAGGTCAACACAGGAAACTCTCAAAGCATCAGGTAACCTATTACCCCCTGAATAGAGGAAAATCAACAGGAAACCTCCAGCCAGCTTGTCTGCTATCACGGTTATACCTGGACATAGGAAAAACCTGAATCGCGTTTTCGCATCAATACATCAATGCTGATTGATTGATTGATTGATTATTAATGTTTAACGACGCACTGTTTTGACAGCTGGCACCGTGGCGCTGGTCTATAATGAAAGGGTGATGATGAACCTAACCTATGGCTAGAAGGGAGGAGGGGAAACCCGGTGCCGGCACGTAGCCTACTCCTGTCGAAAAGCACCGAGGGGACCACCGGCTTTACGTCCCTTCCGAAGGACGGTGCAACTCGAACGACAGGATTCCTCCGCTAATCCGTGCTGTCGAGAGGTTGACAAGCAAGGCGAGTGAAGTTGTCGTACTAACTTCAAACCCTCCGACCTCTCTCCCGAACAGAACTGATCGTGTGCATGATGGTCACCCATCCAACACCTAACTCAGCGCAATGTTGCTTAACTTCGGTGATCGCACGAGAACCGGTGTTTGCAACGTTGCCAAACTGTCCGGTGTGGCACGGGCTCTCCCTGTATGACTGTATAACTTGGTATAACCATGTCGCTGTCCCACCAGACGCACGATCAAGGCCACCGTGTGGCTGGTTCCGGTGTTCGGCGTGCAGTTCATCTTCACCGCCGTGCGTCCCTCGACCACAGACTGCTTGGCCGAGCAGGTCTTCTACTTCTTCAGCTACGCGATGGACGGCGGACAGGGCGCCGTCGTCGCCATGCTCTTCTGCTATCTCAGCAACGAGGTCAGCTCCTGACAAGTCCTGACTTGTTGGCGGTGTCGAAAGCCGACGATGGGAGAAATTAGTGTGAATACTGAATTTAATCCTGAATGGAAATACTCGTTGCATGTACGGTATAGATAATGATCATTAGAAACGAAATATCAATTGCAAAATTTACATCCGTACCGGGATTCTTCGCATAACGCTATTTTCCTTAAGTGGTGGGGGGAAAATTCGTGTCGGGGTTGTTTTTTCTTGAAACCAGGGCAAGCTGGACTCACTAGAGGCCGACAGGGCTGCTTCAGGGGATGCAGCATATATTATCTTACTAACACCATGCAGGAAACTTTGCCGGAATAGCCTTTTTGAGCTCGACTCAGGTGGTCCCTGGTGATACTTGGTGTTAAACTAGCACCAAATATAAATGATATGAAATAGGCACCATAAACATATTGATAACTGGTGAAATAGCATTGCTGAGCTCAGAATCGTCGGCGTGGGGTGAAGTCAAAGCAGCCACCCCACGCTGACGACTCTGAGCTCCACAACGCTATTTTGGCAAAGTTTCCTGCATTGTAACAAATGAAAATACAATATTTGGCCAGGTTTGTTTAATAACCCGGGTTACTATTTATAGCTTAAGACAACAGACTTTTCCCACTCTAGGGACTGTAGCTTTAAGAAAAAATATTTTCCTGTGTTATTGAACGCACATCTTTACCAAACTTTAACCAAAAGTTAAGGAAAAAAGCTTTAAGTCCATTCGCTCAGCTGCTTGATTATAATTTAACGGTTTAACACAAAATCCCTCCCTACGCAGGTCCGGGCGCTGTTGACCAAAACGTTTCTATAAAAACACAAAATCCCTCCCTACGCAGGTCCGGGCGCTGTTGACCAAAACGTTTCTATAAAAACACAAAATCCCTCCGTACGCAGGTCCGGGCGCTGTTGACCAAAACGTTTCTATAAAAACACAAAATCCCTCCCTACGCAGGTCCGGGCGCTGTTGACCAAAACGTTTCTATAAAAACACAAAATCCCTCCGTACGCAGGTCCGGGCGCTGTTGACCAAAACGTTTCTATAAAAACACAAAATCCCTCCGTACGCAGGTCCGGGCGCTGTTGACCAAAACGTTTCTATAAAAACACAAAATCCCTCCCTACGCAGGTCCGGGCGCTGTTGACCAAAACGTTTCGCGCGACCCGCGACAAGATCCGAGCCCGCCGCGACCCCGAGTATCGCGGCGCCGGGTTCGAGTCGCGTCGACACACGACCACCTCCGTCGCCGACCCCCCCTCGGCGTCGGCGTCGGCGTCGGCGTCGGCGTCGGCGCGAGACATCGACGCGACCTGCGTGCAACCACGGCGCAAGGTCCAGAAGGTCGTCCCGCTGCGCGATCAAGACGTGTTTCTCACGCCGAGGAATTCGACGGGCGACAAGGAGGAATTCTTCACGCCACGGAATTCCATTTCGAGTGTGTCGGTGTTAGATTCGGGGGGGTTTTACAGTCCGCGCTCGTCGTTTTCGGGGGTGAGTGGACTGGAGGGTTGTTTCTTTGACTGTGTTGAGATGGAGTCGGAGCGGAAAGTGTTTGACAATCCTGGGTTCGAGGCTGGGCTGGTTGCGTTTGACCGATCGGGCGACACGCTAGTTTAGTTACGTATTATACGCTTTTTTATTTTAGTTTAACGCAGTTTTCTTTAAGTCAGTATTAACACCATTATGAGGAGAAAGAAATTAGCTTTATTGCTATATGGTCACCCACCCAGGCACTGGCCGCGCGCAATTTTGCTGAACTTCTCTCAGGAGAGAATCAGAGATCACACTCTTGTTATATTTAAAAACAAGCCGGTCTGCTCAGCGCTAGTAGTCAGCAGTAACACCGACACGATGCCAAAGTAATTATCAGCCACCGATTTACCTTAATTTCTAGCTGCATTAGCTGTTGATAAGTGTAATAACAAGGTTGAGCTTCGCTCAACCTTGGTGCCCATAGGGCACAGGCATATGTGCATAGCGCAAACATATGCGCATAGCGCAAACATATGCGCATAGCGCAAACATATGCGCATAGCGCAAACATATGCGCATAGCGCAAACATATGCGCATAGCGCAAACATATGCGCATAGCGCAAACATATGCACATAGCGCAAACGAAGTGTAGGTAAGTGTGTTGGTAAACAATATATGCTTACTCAAAATACATTTAAAAATACAGCCGCTCTGAGAAATATTTCCTCGTCCAATCACAATATACCTTGTTATCGTTACCAGTTTCTGTATTAGGGCCTACGGCCTACTACTACTTAGCGCAGCTGTTTAATTATAAATGCGGTAGTAGAGATACCATTTCCAACCGATTTCAGTCAAAATTCTATTGTATAGGAAGACCTAATGTATAATTTGACAGGTTCTGTTCTGATATTATTTCTAAGTATTTCAAATTCATTGGTTCAAGGAGGCAGAGGAAAAGTAAACAACATAATTGCCTGCTCATTTTACCATTAATTAATTACTTATTTACTGGTTATTAAACTATCGCAGCGCAATAGCAAATAATTAATCATTCAAAATTCTTCATTTGAATGTCAGAAACAATGATGAGTGTAAATTTCTATAACCTCAAGTTTTGACACGGCATGTTGCTAGGCTACGGAGCTCGGATCATCGCTTTACCTTCGCAATCACTGCCGTAAAGATACTTTACGCTGATGATGCTGCGCTAATAAAGTAGCTAGTAAAATGCTAGAAGCTATGCGAGTGTTAAATAAAACGTTTAGCCACTGCTCTAGTGTTTCATGCTGTGATTTTCAAACACCGCCGCCTGGATTTACTTTCATATTGAGTTGGATGGAATTTAAATGACAGCCAATTTTTAGTATAACGTATAACCTTATAGTTGATAAGTGTAATAATAAAGTAGCTAGTAAAATGCTAGAAGCTATGCGAGTGTTAAATAAAACGTTTAGCCACTGGTCTAGTGTTTCATGTTGGGATTTTCAAACACCGCCGCCTGGATTTAGTTTTGAAGCCAAGAGGGCTCGAAACCTGCGGCGATGGCTCCACACGCCAGCAACGCTGAAAGCTATAATTACACTTTAAATAATCCATATTGCTTGCCATGTTTGTTAAGAAGACAAATTGTATCATAATGAATTATACAACTCCTGTTCTCAAAAGCAATTCAGCTTACGAGAAGTGGTCAGTATTAAAAAAGGATTGCCTTTCAGCAGTGAGTGAAAATAAATGTTCGCTTCACTCACTCCGCACGCAACACTTAAGTCAAAAATTATTTTTGACACCGACAACGAAACGTAAACGCTATGCGCCAGCTTCATTACCTGTTGAAACCAAGCAAGTGTTGAGTTGTTTCCAAATCATAAGAATCTAGAATGGACCACATTCAAAAATCAATGCCAGAGACGATAAAAATTTGATTGGCAATACTTTTCTTGGGGATACATTTTTTTGTCTTCACTTATTGACCCTGGAATGATGATCATGATTCACTGGCAATAGACAGCTATTCCACTCAGAGAAAAATTATGTTGTAGGTATACCCACTGGAGACGTACTACCAGCTTAATTTTTTTTTAATATCCTTTATTTATTTCATCTGTAATTATGTTAACAGGTAGAATTTTTCATTACAGGCATCCTTCTTAAACCACAAGGGCTGCCACTCCTTGTTTTTTTTTTTTTACTTTATTTCTTTAAACCTAATCTTCATCTTGTTCTTCTCTTGCTATTAATGCCTTCCATTTTTCTTTTTCCTTCCATGTTTCCTGCTTTTCTATCTCTTCCCACTTTTCTCCTCTCATTTCTATATCACATTTTACTTTCTCTATCCACCTCTCTCTTGGTCTTCCTCTTCCTCTTTTTTCATATTCAATATTAAAATTTTTTCTTGGCAGTCTATTTTCTTCCATTGTCTTTAATCTCCCATACAACTTCATTCTCTCTTTCCCAAATTTATAACCCAATCACTCCACTTTTACATTTCTTCTCAATACCAGCTTAAAACATTAGTTAATTAATAAGCGCTGCTACATAACAAAGTACCTACAGTTTACGGTGGGATTCGATTTGTGTTGCTGCTGTCGGACCATGATCACAGATTTTGTCGCACAAGATGAAGATGAAACCCTGCCGGACGAAAGTGGTATAATATTGTCACGAAATGCATGGGTGCATTTCGTGGCTTAGGTGAGCTGTCGCTGACAGGTGAGGAATGTGTCAGGTCAGCGTCGGCAACGTCCGAATGTCCGACGTGTGCTCGTGTTGGCCAGGGTTTGGGACAGAAAGGAACCAGCGACCGAGGGGACAGGTCGGGCGATGGCCGCCGCTGTTCACGCTGTTCGGGGATTGGGGGTAAGCAATTGTACTTTTCGGAATTAAACATTAGAAACATTTTGGAGAAATCTGTGCCCTCATTTAAGATCCTGGCAAGTTACGACCTCTCACAAGCCAAGCGAGGTGTATTTAGGCCTTTCATCCAATTCATTCAATTCACTAAATTCTATCGTAACAATATAGTATAATATTGTCACGAAAGGTGTTCCACCTTCGTGGGACTTTTGTTCCCAACCCTAATTATCCTTCAAATACCTAAACATGCCTCGATTCCTACAACCCTCCCCAGGGCCAACACAGTGCCTATCCTATCAGAATGCGATAACATCGGGCATTTCCCTACTTATCCATAACACCCCGTCCTCCAACCGCCAGGTGACGCACAGGCGGGAGTGCTGAGTCAGCCTCTCGGGCTGTCATTTAGTAGCCCTGCTGTAGCTACTCAATCTGCTCTAGTAGCCAGCCAAATTGTATCCAGCAGCAAGTCAGCAAATCATCGCGTAGACAATTTGTGCATGTGCATCGCCACCTCAGTGAAATCGCTCTCAGACGGCGGACGACCAACGAAAAGACACGTTATACGAATCGAGGAGGGAGAGAGCGCGGACAACTCCTGGATGTCGGACACCGAACATTTAAGTATCGCTTAGCTTAAGTCACGTACTGTATTCCTGGTGTAGTTGTAATTAGGGTGGCCAACCTCAATAATAAATGGTTTTCTGGCACAATTTGTCAAGTAACACCCGGTAAGTCACGATCCCTCTCACAGCCAACCCCCAGTTGGATGCTCCCTGTAGCAATTGTAGACCCAATCGAAGATACAACGTTTCAAGCTGGTAATCAGAGTGAACCACTAGGTAGATTCGTGACAATATGATGGTAACCGACAAAACTTGCTATGGAACTATGTAACCGAGTTATTCAACGCGAATGTGTTGTGATGAAATCGTATACCGATCGGTTTGCCAACGTTGGAAACATCGGTCCTCACCGGTGAGATCACCAAAGTTAAGCAACATCGCGCTGAGTTAGATGTTTGATGGGTGACCATCATGCACATGGTCAGTTCTGTTCGGGAGAGTATAAAATACGTCCGATACATTATAGAGGTATACTTGAAACAAGTTCAAAACCAATTTACTTTATCGAAACTGTCTATACTTTCATAATCTCCATGATATTTTTAAATTGTTTTTCATCTATTCGTCATCCTTGCGTGTATTTCACAATAGATTAGCTATGAGATGTTTGGTTATCAGCTGTTTTGTTGCTGTTACTGTTTCGCATGATACAAAACCAATTCTGTTCGGTAGTTTAGTATAGTACCTAAGTAGAAGTAGTAGTAATAGCAGTCTCAGGGGCCAGGGCTGAAAATCCTTCAACACAGCGAACAGCTGGACACCAACATCCATAAATTCCAGTATATGTCTTTAAACCCCCTCGTTTAACCATGAAGATTACCTTGCATGTCGCCGACCTCTGCTCGTCCTCGCTGTCGTCGACAGATCACCGACTAGAATTGTGTCGAATTTTCATTCACAAACCCCACCATTCACTTCACAGCACAGCACAGCACAGCACAGCACAGCACAGCACAGCACAGAATTGAATCACTGGTACACTTTAAACTGCACAAACTTCACAGAACATGCTTCACCGCGTATCGCATCACATAGAATCACGCAGCGGCGACGATTTCAGCTTGTCACAGCTGTTAAATCACCGAATCTCACTTCGAATCAAGATGCAAATAGTGGAAAACACACGGCGCAAGTCGCTATTTCGTCGGAAAACACTTAACACTTAACACTTTGTAAAATTCACTGAAACGGTGCACGTAGAGAATGTAAAATACTTGGTGTTCGCAAATCGCGACGCTCGCTGCTCCATACCTGTCAGGTGACTGACATGGAATTCAAAATGTCCTATGTTCTTTATAGGGGGGGGGGGGGGGGGATTGATAACAAGAGCTATCTACTCAGAGGTCAAAAGAGAAAGGCTCCTGGATCAATTAATCACCATAATCTGAGTCCGCACACAGACTTGATTTCAGCCATATGCTATGGATGATGATTCCTTGTCCTCGTATCAGAGTGGAATTTAGTGTAATATGACGACCTCGAATTGGAATGCAACCAAGGCTAGGACAAGGCTATAGGAAGACTCGCAAAATAACATACTATTGGATGTTTAGAGTAGAGTCGTCGAGGTTAGAAGGGCGAGAATTTGTTGCGATTTGGGGGTTGAAATTCCTGCATATGTTGACAGCTTGTGGAGAAACCAGACAATGGCTGCTTGGCAATCAAAGATACTGACCGTTGACGCATTATCAACCATTATGTTCATCGCACTGAATTTAGAAAATATTATCTCCGAGAACCGGATGAGGGGTTGCCGACAGAATGAGAGCTTACATTGCTGCAGCGAGCTCACTTACCGATCTAATTTGCATTTTGGTGAGATTTGTGCATAAGTTTAAAGTTTAAACAAAAGTTCTGATTCGGACGCGGCGCCCGGCTGGCAGTGGCATGACTTCGAGCCGAGGAGATTCCAAATGGCCGCGTCAGGTCGGGTGCTACGTCAGTTAACAATCATGGGCGCCTCGGGCGTGAAAAATTCTTTCAAAAACATGATCGTTTACATGTCAATGGCATGTGTCAGTCAATGTGTTCACGTGCACCTCAGTTCGCTTCGTGTTCGTGATATCCTAGCTGGAAGTGGAGACGGAAAAAGCTATTATGACGAATTATCCCAGTCATTCACGGTTCAAGTAGCTACATGAGTCAACCCAGGCAATTGGCAATTCAGATTTTTTACTTTGTAAATCAAAACATTGCGCCATCTACTTTGTAAATTGGATGGCTACGCATTTGGTATGAAATATTTCCTTGGTGTTGTTAGATTTACCCTCATCGTCTTTCTAGACTGGGATTACTTCGACTCGTATTGTGGTAACATTCATGAGTGACAGTTGTTGCAACTTTGTTTTGCAGGAAAGCATTGCCGATTGAAAGGTGCACGGCTCGCGAGAAAGGCCAGCCGCTGTGCATGGCTCAGTACTACCGACTGCTGACTTCGTATCGCGTCGGCGGCAAGCCGAAAGACTACCTGAAATCAACGCTCGGTGGGCAAACTGACAGCGAACACATTATCGTCATCTGTCGGAACCAGGTACCTATGCTAGCTTCTTGCCATGAGCTTGCTAGCATCAATATTACGTCAGATTAATTGTGTTCATGTAGTTATGAAGAAGCCACAAGCAGTGGTTCAATTATAAACCCAAATCAGACTTGACAACTTATTGGTTACCTACTATATTTGTTTTCTTTCTTTGTGTAGCACTTTGCTTTCTCAACACATTTCACACATAACTTACAATAATTAAACTTTCTAGATCTCAAATTAAAGCTTCTTTAAAAATAAAACATGCATCAATCCTTGTTTAATTTAGCTATAAATGTTATACTCTTTCATAACTAAATTTCTTGTAGTATACCTACAAAGGTAGGTACCTACGTATTACATATCTTTCATTCACCGACGCTATTCGACCAGTGCCAAAGATCCAGTTGTCAAAACAGTGTGTCGTTACACACCAGTAATCAATCCAACCCGGCAATTTCAGATCTATGCGATGCCGGTGAAGACTTCGTCGCGCGGCCGGCTGTCGGAAACGGAGATGAGCCTGCACTTCCTCAACATCATCCGTGAAGCGTCGCTGTTGCCGACCACGCCGGCGCTTGGCATCCTGACCTCCGAACGTCGCGACGTCTGGGCCGACATCCGGGAGATGATGATTCAAGGTGAGCATCGATTGGACGTCCGCGTCGACACTCTGTCCTGGCAGAGTTTCCTGCATTAGAACAGTGAGATGTTTGCTGGCAGAGTTTCCTGCATTAGAACAGTGAGATGTTTGCTGGCAGAGTTTCCTGCATTAGAACAGTGAGATGTTTGCTGGCAGAGTTTCCTGCATTAGAACAGTAAGATGTTTGCTGGCAGAGTTTCCTGCATTAGAACAGTGAGATGTTTGCTGGCAGAGTTTCCTGCATTAGAACAGTGAGATGTTTGCTGGCAGAGTTTCCTGCATTAGAACAGTGAGATGTTTGCTGGCAGAGTTTCCTGCATTAGAACAGTAAGATGTTTGCTGGCAGAGTTTCCTGCATTAGAACAGTGAGATGTTTGCTGGCAGAGTTTCCTGCATTAGAACAGTGAGATGTTTGCTGGCAGGGTTTCCTGCATTAGAACAGTAAGATGTTTGCTGGCAGAGTTTCCTGCATTAGAACAGTGAGATGTTTGCTGGCAGAGTTTCCTGCATTAGAACAGTGAGATGTTTGCTGGCAGAGTTTCCTGCATTAGAACAGTGAGATGTTTGCTGGCAGAGTTTCCTGCATTAGAACAGTGAGATGTTTGCTGGCAGAGTTTCCTGCATTAGAACAGTGAGATGTTTGCTGGCAGAGTTTCCTGCATTAGAACAGTAAGATGTTTGCTGGCAGAGTTTCCTGCATTAGAACAGTGAGATGTTTGCTGGCAGAGTTTCCTGCATTAGAACAGTAAGATGTTTGCTGGCAGAGTTTCCTGCATTAGAACAGTGAGATGTTTGCTGGCAGAGTTTCCTGCATTAGAACAGTAAGATGTTTGCTGGCAGAGTTTCCTGCATTAGAACAGTAAGATGTTTGCTGGCAGAGTTTCCTGCATTAGAACAGTGAGATGTTTGCTGGCAGAGTTTCCTGCATTAGAACAGTAAGATGTTTGCTGGCAGAGTTTCCTGCATTAGAACAGTAAGATGTTTGCTGGCAGAGTTTCCTGCATTAGAACAGTAAGATGTTTGCTGGCAGAGTTTCCTGCATTAGAACAGTAAGATGTTTGCTGGCAGAGTTTCCTGCATTAGAACAGTGAGATGTTTGCTGGCAGAGTTTCCTGCATTAGAACAGTAAGATGTTTGCTGGCAGAGTTTCCTGCATTAGAACAGTGAGATGTTTGCTGGCAGAGTTTCCTGCATTAGAACAGTAAGATGTTTGCTGGCAGAGTTTCCTGCATTAGAACAGTAAGATGTTTGCTGGCAGAGTTTCCTGCATTAGAACAGTGAGATGTTTGCTGGCAGAGTTTCCTGCATTAGAACAGTGAGATGTTTGCTGGCAGAGTTTCCTGCATTAGAACAGTGAGATGTTTGCTGGCAGAGTTTCCTGCATTAGAACAGTGAGATGTTTGCTAGCAGAGTTTCCTGCATTAGAACAGTAAGATGTTTGCTGGCAGAGTTTCCTGCATTAGAACAGTGAGATGTTTGCTGGCAGAGTTTCCTGCATTAGAACAGTGAGATGTTTGCTGGCAGAGTTTCCTGCATTAGAACAGTGAGATGTTTGCTGGCAGAGTTTCCTGCATTAGAACAGTGAGATGTTTGCTGGCAGAGTTTCCTGCATTAGAACAGTAAGATGTTTGCTGGCAGAGTTTCCTGCATTAGAACAGTGAGATGTTTGCTGGCAGAGTTTCCTGCATTAGAACAGTGAGATGTTTGCTGGCAGAGTTTCCTGCATTAGAACAGTAAGATGTTTGCTGGCAGAGTTTCCTGCATTAGAACAGTGAGATGTTTGCTGGCAGAGTTTCCTGCATTAGAACAGTGAGATGTTTGCTGGCAGAGTTTCCTGCATTAGAACAGTAAGATGTTTGCTGGCAGAGTTTCCTGCATTAGAACAGTAAGATGTTTGCTGGCAGAGTTTCCTGCATTAGAACAGTGAGATGTTTGCTGGCAGAGTTTCCTGCATTAGAACAGTGAGATGTTTGCTGGCAGAGTTTCCTGCGTTTTCATGTGTATCGCTGACTGGGTTTCGTTAAAACTCTGCCGATCTTTGCGCTGTGCAGACGAGAGAAACAAGCTGAACTTGGAGATGATCGAGAAGTCGTTGCTGATCGTTTGTTTCGACGAGCCGTTGCCGTCGTCGTTCAACTGTCGGGCGGTGAGTAAAGATTCCGATTGACGTACGATCATCTTACGCCATCTCTCGTGATTGTTCATGTTGATGTGACGCCTACAAACTCCCAAAACAAACTCAGTCCAACTGTTATTTCTGTTTGTCATGCTTTGCCTTGTGTCAATACACCTATTTCAGTGGCTTTTCTTAGCGGTTATAATTTTTCCTCGGGCAGCACCCTATGCTTAACAATATTTTCAATTCCTTGTACCGAGCTATTTATTATTTAATTAAAACAGATTTGTAAACTTTTTAGTTTACTTTGTCTGAGTATATTTTCATTTTCCTTACATAATTTCTGAATTTGAACATAATTTTCTAAATTATTTATTTATTTATTAATTATTATTATTAATTAATTATTAATAATAATATCTTTCCTTAATTCCAAATTTTCATGGGTCAAGGGGTGGAAAGTCCACCTAAATCAACCGATGAACCGGTGATACAACCGGGTGGCCCCTCCGGTCGCTCCTCTTGTTTCTTCTTCATCTTCCTCTTCTTCGTCCTCTTCTTCTTCTTCATCTTCTTCATTTCTTTCCTCCATCCTCTCTACTAATTCCTTCCATTGCTCTCTATTCTCCCACAATCTATTATCATCAACATCACTCCACTTTCCACGTCTTTCTACATCCTCTTTTATCTTCTATTATTATCTTCTATTATTATTAATTATTATTATTTATTATTATTATTTTCTAAAAGGCTTGCATGAAGCCTTTAAAGCTACTGAAAATCGTGTGTGTTTGCCTTGTCTGTTATTAGTGGTGATTCAAATCTAAAAGCTAATACTCGTTGCGAACGGTTTGCCAGCGTTGGAAACACCGGTTCTCGTGAGATCACCGAAGTTAAGCAACATCGCGCTGAGTCAGGTGTTGGATGGGTGACCATCATGCACACAATCAGTTCTGTTTGGGAGAGAGGTCGGAGGGTTTGAAGTTAGTACGACAACTTCACTCGCCTTGCTTGTCAACCTCTCGACAGCACGGATTAGCGGAGGAATCCTGTCGTTCGAGTTGCACCGTCCTTCGGAAGGGACGTAAAGCCGGTGGTCCCCTCGGTGCTTTTCGACAGGAGTAGGCTACGTGCCGGCACCGGGTTTCCCCTCCTCCCTTCTAGCCATAGGTTAGGTTCATCATCACCCTCATCATCACCATTTCATTCACCGACGCCATTAGACCAGTGCCAAAGGGCCCGTTGTCAAAACAGTGCGTCGTTAAGCACCAATAATCAATCAATACTCGTTGCATGCATGCTAGATAGAAATTGCGATGAGCCGTGTTTGAACTCCGTCTTGCGGGTTTCCGTTGCTGTCCCTGCTCTAACCGATGTGAAATTGCAGGTGCCGGGAAACGGGCAGGGTTACCAAGCGGGGGCACGCGACAAGACCAACATGGCGCACCAGATGATCCACGGCGGCGGCAGTCTTGCCAACTCGGCCAACCGCTGGTTCGACAAGACCGTGCAGGTGAGACTCGGCTACAGCCGGCTTCAACGTCCGCTCCCACGATATCGAGCCGGTAGGTATTGATTGATTGCTGGTGTTTAACGACGCACTGTTTTGACAGCTGGCACCGTGGCGCTGGTCTATAATGAAAGGGTGATGATGAACCTTACCTATGGCTAGAAGGGAGGAGGGGAAACCCGGTGCCGGCACGTAGCCTACTCCTGTCGAAAAGCACCGAGGGGACCACCGGCTTTACGTCCCTTCCGAAGGACGGTGCAACTCGAACGACAGGATTCCTCCGCTAATCCGTGCTGTCGAGAGGTTGACAAGCAAGGCGAGTGAAGTTGTCGTACTAACTTCAAACCCTCCAACCTCTCTCCCGAACAGAACTGACCATGTGCATGATGGTCACCCATCAAACACCTGACCCAGCGCGATGTTGCTTAACTTCGGTGATCTCACGAGAACCGGTGTTTCCAACGTTGCCAAACTGTCCGGTGCCGGTAGGTAAAGCGGTGCGTAAAGCGTTGTGTTAAGTTGCACCTAGATGGCTGTGCTGCATTGATTACAACCCAAGCTGCCTACGTCAACGAGCCTATAAAAACTAGCCTGGATAATCGGTATTCGAATCCGCGTCAAGTCACGTTTCTAGACGTCTAGACCTCTGGAGGTCAAACCATTTGACAGATTTCAACCAAACTTTCCAGATCCGTTAAACCATGTAACGCAACGACTGTGTAAAAATTTCACCGCCTCACTTCGAGAACTTCTCCCGAAAACTACGTTTCCACGTAGCATTTGCCCGAAAGCGTCATCGTAAAGCGCTGTGCACTTGCAATCTGGCAGCTGGTGATATCTTCGGACGGAGTCAACGGACTCTGCTACGAACACTCACCTTCGGAAGGTGTGGCGGTGGTCCAGCTGATGGAGGAGGTGCTGAAGAAGTGCGAGCAGCTGCCGACGTCGCTGCCCGACGCCAACGAGTCGACCGATCCCGGCTTGCCGCTGCCCGAGAGGCTGCGCTGGAACGTTTCCACCGACGTGTTGAAGAGGGTTCGCGTCGCCGCTAACGCCATGGACTGGTGAGTGGTTAATCGTCTTGTGTCTTGGTCGGGATTCGCTTCACCGAGATTTGAAACACGGAAAGCAGCAGGCTGTTCTAGAATATTGACCGAGTGCATTCATCTATTCCATTCAGTCAAAATTCTATCAAAATACAAAGTGACGTCATGATATCCACTCGCTAAAGCCAGGCAGAGCAATTCGGGTTGTGATTTCCCTGTCTTTCTAACAATGTACTAGCAGAGCTAATTAATATTTAAACAGCAGGCTGTTCTATAATATCGACCGAGTTCAATTTATCTTTTCGATACCCAACGGTTTGGCAACGTTGGAAACACCAGTTCTCGTGCGATCACCGAAGTTAAGCAACATCGCGCTGAGCCAGGTGTTTGATGGGTGACCATCATGCACATGGTCAGTTCTGTTCGGGAGAGAGGTCGGAGGGTTTGAAGTTAGTACGACAACTTCACTCGCCTTGCTTGTCAACCTCTCGACAGCACGGATTAGCGGAGGAATCCTGTCGTTGGAGTTGCACCGTCCTTCGGAAGGGACGTAAAGCCGGTGGTCCCCTCGGTGCTTTTCGACAGGAGTAGGCTACGTGCCGGCACCGGGTTTCCCCTCCTCCCTTCTAGCCATAGGTTAGGTTCATCATCACCCTCATCATCACCATTTCATTCACCGACGCCATTAGACCAGCGCCACCGGGCCAGTTGTCAAAACAGTGCGTCGTTAAGCACCAATAATCAATCATCAATCAATCTATTCCATTCAATCAAAATTCTATCAAAATGACATCATGATAGCCACTTGCTAAAGCCAGGCAGAGCAATTCGGGTTGTGATTTCCCTGTCTTCCTTTGTTATTTAGCAGAGATTATCAATTATTTCTTACAAACTGGTAGCACGTCCAGTGGGTATCTGACGTCATGTTTCTTACAAATAATTTCATCTAGTGTGCTAACTCGAGTCTAAACTTGAGTAAAGGAGGCAGCACAGCTTTACGAAACGTCAGGAACAGCTTGGGTTTGGGACTTAGCTATCATATGGCTGTATAAAAAAAGCCTTTCTTCATTTTCAATAAATTGTTACTGCGTAATCCGGGGTTCCTGGGGAACGCCATCTACTACATTATGTGTTTTTGTTTGTTTGTTTTTCTACGACTGTTTGTTTGTTTGCGCTCTACAGACGAAAAGACTTAACGGATTTTGATGAAATTTACAAAATATCTTTGTTTTCTCTCAAATTAGACCTTGCACCATTTTCAGCTCATTTCACTCGCAACTTTTCTTATAAATAAATTTTTACGGAAATTTTCAGTTTTTCAACATCACGTGTCTCACTGTAGAAATCAAGCTGATGAATATAATTCGACCAAACTTTCTAGATGTGTTTGCTATCACGGTTTCATGTTTGTGTGAATTTTTTATTTATTTTAGTCGTAGACTTTTCTTGAAAATGGCGCTTTTATGACGTTTTTTGAGCATTTTTGTTATTTTTCACAACGAAAACAACTTTCTCTTCAACTGATGTTGACAAATTTCACTCTGTGCGTTACACATCTTAAAAAGTAGATACTGTGTTATTTTGAGGCAAATCAAGGGAGTAGTTTTTATTTAAAACAATTTTTTCGTTTTTTAATATTCAAATAATTTCACGGCAACTTCATCATGATATATTCAGGTCACAAAATGTCATTGAGAAAGCTGCTAAATTAACGCCGAACATTTTAAATTGATCATAAAAGCCTCTACTCTCTAGGCGTTGCGCACGCGCAATATAATCGCGTATACTTACGCTCACCCACGGCCACAACACTCGCTAAAGCCAGGCAGAGCAATTCGGGTTGTGATTTCCCTGTCTTCCTTTGTTATTTAGCAGAGATTATTAATAATTTTTTACAAACTGGTAGCACGTCCAGTGGGTATCTGACGTCACTTTTCTCTGAGTGGAATACGTATATTAAACCAGTTAAGTACAATTTTTTTATGATGGAAGATGTGGGTTTTATTTGTATATTTATTTATGTTCCTCCGTGTTTCCAGCTCGATCGAAGACCTGGACTTCTACGTGTACCGTTGCGCCGGCTACGGGAAGGACTTCATCAAGTCCTGCAGAGTGAGTCCGGACGCTTTCATCCAGCTGGCGTTGCAGCTCACGTACTACCGGTGAGTGTCTAAACCCGGTGGACCCGTGCTGCACGGCATCCCAGTCTAGCTACGACGTGCCATCGCTGCAGCGTCTCTTTCTTCCCGCTCTGCACGCAATACGAAGCAACCGATTTTGATGAAATTTTCAGAATATCTTTGTTTTCTTTTGACTCAGACTGTGTACTATTTTCAACTCATTCCGTTAAAAAACTTAGGTAATAAATCAGTTTTTACAAAAGAATTCATTGCTTTCAAATCACGTTTCTCACTCTGGTAGACAAACCATTTGATTAATTTCAACCAAACTTTCCAGACATGTTAAACCTTATAACTCAAAGACTGTGTACAAATTAAATGGTTTTCTTTTTCGAACTTCTGTTTAGTAAACAACGTTTTTACGTTTCATTCAAACGATTCTCCCGGTTTTTCGCACCAAACCAATTCACAAGGCTCAACCTTGCGCACGACGAAGATCAATAAATCAAAATCACTCAAATAACCCATTAAAAATAAGCGTTATTAAAACCGTAGCGACCCTTGTGATCCGGATCCCCAGCCTCGTGCCACGCTAGCGTCACGCTGGTTTCCACGGACACCTGGGGCCTGATTCCAGGGGCGGAACTAGGCGCCCGCAGGGCCCGCGGCCGCGGGCGGGCCCAGGCCCGTCTACGGCCGCGGGGGGGCCCGTCGGTTGTCACTAAATCTTAAACACTTTTACTCATTTTTGCGATACCTTCAGTGTTATTCACTCTTGTTTCACGCCAACTGCAGATTCAATGTGTGAGGCAGACTGGTCCAGTACGCGGGGGGCCCTTGTCGAGTCAGGTCAAATTTGGTACACGAAGGTTTCGCTTGATAAGGAGTAAAATATCAGAAAATACGAAAAACTACAGAAAAACACTGTCAATTACATTAGTAGGTATACGCAAGGGTCACTTATAGTGATTGAAAGTATAGGTACCTGCTGAAATTTTATTTCCAGGAAAGGTCTATCCTGCTTATCATATTGCAAGATAAAACTTGGAAATGTGGTTCACAGAAAATATCGAGCTGATTTTCCAAATCCGTCAATTTGAAATAGCTTTGCAATATGTTTAAAATTCTTGCTACAACGCATAGATTCGCTCTAAAAAAGGACAACAATTCAAAATTTTATCGGGGGCTGAAAAACCTGTCGCCTTTGGGGGGGGGGGGGGGGGGGGGGGGGGCCTTTTGTCCAAATCTGCGGGCGGGCCCGTGAATCGTTGTTCCGCCCCTGCCTGATTCTATAACTTTTAAAAAGTTCTCGTCTCCCCTGGTTGGGAGATCCTCTCGTCTCGTCTCGTCTCCCACCTTTTTCTTTTCGGTATTCTATATCGAATTGGGAGAACTGTTTTATCGTAAACCGCGAGATTCACGATTCGACCAATCACGGATCGTAGACTGTCACTTGTTTGTCAAGCATGGCGCTGAATCTGACGTTTATGACGTTTAACTGTCATCGACACGTCAGTGGGGATTCAGTATTCAGACTATTTCGTTAGTTACAGAGTTTACTTCGTCTTAACTTTTGACTGCACTTCTCATTTATACCTCAACCATACATTTATTAATCTGTGCCACCAAATAAAAATGGTATTTAACCACGACCATTGCTTATACCTGAATTTTTTTTTTCACCGCCAAAATGCAAAATGCGATACGATACTACGAACAAATAAACAAAAACTTTCAAAACAAAGAGTCTAACCTTACAAAACACAAACAGAAACGCACGAGCTGACAGAACCAGCTGTTCTGCCAACGAGAGAGGCTTCTCCCGCGATCTCCCGCGATCTCCCGAGATCTCCCGCGATCTCCCGCGATCTCCCGCGATCTCCCGCGATCTCCCGCGATCTCCCGCGATCTCCCGCGATCTCCCGCGATCTCCCGCGATCTCCCGCGATCTCCCGCGATCTCCCGCGATCTCCCGCGATCTCCCGCGATCTCCCGCGATCTCCCGCGATCTCCCGCGATCTCCCAAACCAATCGGCCCGAGAGAACGAAACGATACGACAACGCCCGAGAAGACGTTATAGAATACCGAATGGCGTTCTCGTCTCGTCTCGTCTCGTCTCGTCTCCCATGGGAAAAAAGTTATAGAATCAGGCTCCTGGAGCCTGATTCTATAACTTTTAAAAAGTTCTCGTCTCCCCTGGTTGGGAGATCCTCTCGTCTCGTCTCGTCTCCCACCTTTTTCTTTTCGGTATTCTATATCGAATTGGGAGAACTGTTTTATCGTAAACCACGAGATTCACGATTCGACCAATCACGGATCGTAGACTGTCACTTGTTTGTCAAGCATGGCGCTGAATCTGACGTTTATGACGTTTAACTGTCATCGACAAGTGAGTGGGGATTCAGTATTCAGACTACTTCGAAAGTTACAGAGTTTACTTCGTCTTAACTTTTGACTGCACTTCTCATTTATACCTTAACCAAACATTTATTAATCTGTGCCACCAAATAAAAGTGGTATTTAACCACGACCATTGCTTATACCTGAATTACTTTTCACCGCCAAAATGCAAAATGCGATACGATACTACGAACAAATAAACAAAAACTTTCAAAACAAAGAGTCTAACCTTACAAAACACAAACAGAAACGCACGAGCTGACAGAACCAGCTGTTCTGCCTACGAGAGAGGCTTCTCCCGCGATCTCCCGCGATCTCCCGAGATCTCCCGAGATCTCCCAAACCAATCGGCCCGAGAGATCGAAACGATACGACAACGCCCGAGAAGACGTTATAGAATACCGAATGGCGTTCTCGTCTCGTCTCGTCTCGTCTCCCATGGAAAAAAAGTTATAGAATCAGGCTCCTGGTAACGCTAGCGTCACGCTGGTTTCCACGACACCTGGTAACGCTAGCGTCACGCTGGTTTCCACGACACCTGGTAACGCTAGCGTCACGCTGGTTTCCACGACACCTGGTAACGCTAGCGTCACGCTGGTTTCCACGACACCTGGTCACGCTAGCGTCACGCTGGTTTCCACGACACCTGGTCACGCTAGCGTCACACTGGTTTCCACGACACCTGGTAACGCTAGCGTCACGCTGGTTTCCACGACACCTGGTCACGCTAGCGTCACGCTGGTTTCCACGACACCTGGTCACGCTAGCGTCACGCTGGTTTCCACGACACCTGGTAACGCTAGCGTCACGCTGGTTTCCACGACACCTGGTAACGCTAGCGTCACGCTGGTTTCCACGACACCTGGTCACGCTAGCGTCACGCTGGTTTCCACGACACCTGGTCACGCTAGCGTCACGCTGGTTTCGACAGGTTGTACCGACACCTTGTCGCGACCTACGAGAGCGCATCGACGCGCAGATTCCTGCTGGGCCGAGTCGACTGCATCCGGTCGGTGACGTGCGAAGCGTTGCTCTGGGCAACGGCCATGTGTCAAGACGGCGGCGAGCAACAGGCGGCCGACGACACCTCGCTCGTCGGCAAGCGCGTCACCTTCAGCCTCGACACGGTGAGTTCAAGCCAGGAGGCGTCGCCGTCGGTGAAACGTTGCTTGCTTTTCGGGGGCAAACCTTTCCTGGATGGACCAGAGCAGCTCACATCTCTTATAGCCGATACACACGACGCGTTATCATCGCGCGAGTTGAACGCGTCGCGTTGAAAAATGCCGCTTTGGCCGTTCACACGAGAAGGCACCGCCACGCGTTGCGAGCTCGTCCGTTTCCGGTTGCCACGGACAACTTGTTTACCAAATTCAAACTTTCAAACGTCAGGCAATACGAATTTCAATCAAAATGAGCGTTGCTTTAGGAAGAGGGATTTTGATACTCATTTTATTAAGAAGGGCAAGGAAAAGAAGACTAGCACAAAATAAACCTAAGAAAACATTGAACAGGACACTTTCGGTTCAAGATTGGATTCTTCAGTTCGGTGAATCCTGCCAGTACGAAACAATATACAGGAATTGGATGGAAGGTCACTCCTCTAATAAAAAGAGTTGACACAAACATGAGAAAGTGCATCCCGGCAGGAAAACGCCTTGCTATAACGCTACGTTTCCTTGCAACTGTTGATACATCGATAGTATAAATATAATATTTCTTTGCTGCTTGGGCTTACATATATTATCTTTAAGTCTCAGTTAATAATATCTTGGTAAAATATCTTTTCCTTGTTTCAGGGGAAACGTATTTGTCACTGAGTGTTGCATTTGGTTATTCTGATTGGTTAATATCTCACGCTTTGGGATCCTGCCCGTTCATTGGTTAAGACCCACGAGTTGAACTCGTTTGAATAGAGCCCGGGTCTATTCGACAAACGCGTTGTCAACGCGACGAGCCGGGCATTCACACGACGCTGTTCAACGCGACGCGTTCAACTCGCGCGTTGATAACTCGTCGTGTGTATCGGCTATTACGGAGTTCTGCAAAATATCTTATGCCTGGTTTAGTGCTGGCCGATAAAGCCGCGGCTTGAGAATGTTGCGGCGTGCGAATTGCAGCCGTGAGCCAAGCACAGCCGAGCCGCAGATCATCACGTGACCGCTCTCGGCTTGTGCTTGGCTCACGGCTGCAATCAGTGTTGCCAGACCGTGGGTATTTACCCATTTTCATGGGCGAAAGGGTATTTATGGTAAAATCTGCTAAATTCGTGGGTATTTTTCAGATTTTATAATACTGAAAATTTCTTTTCAATCTCACTCTTACAGCTGTCTCAAGTCACTTAGATTTTTTTTTTCGCGCATGGTTGAAGGCTGGCGAAGGAAATAACGTGTGCCGAGCGACGAAAAACGATGTAGCGATCTTTGGACGCGAAATTTCTTTTGTCCACATGACATTTTGTGATTCTTGCTGGGCCTATATTATGGTAAATGATATTTCTTCAGCATTCAGTTTGCTGATAAATCTGAAAATGTTTAGTAAATTTTCAGGTTTTTTGTGGTCGTGGGTAATTTCTGGCTTTTAGGCGGTTTTATGGGTAATTTTATCATCGCGGGTGAGTAATTCCATTCGACCAGTCTGGCAACACTGGCTGCAATTCGCACGCCGCAACATCAATTCACAACAATTCTCAGCCGCGGCTTTTTCGGCCAGCACTAAACCAGGCATTTCTCGTACGAGTTACGACGCAGGAAAATCTCGCCCTTGGTCAGATTTTCCAAGCCAAGTTTTAAGTGTGATCTCACCCAGATTAGGCTGAAGCATCTGACATCACTCACAGAGTCCTAGAAAACATCTCACCACGCTGGGGATGCACGAAACTCACAGCAAAGCCGACAAAGTTGGATCTTTGAGTAAACGCGTGCAGTTGTCATCGGGAAAAGATACTCTTTAATATGTCAGCTGTGAGTTGACGCTTGAGATTGAGCATCAGTGGCAAACAAAGCCCCCTCGATATTACGTGAGATGACGTAAGTAACGTTGTGTTACGATGTACCTAGATGGCTGTGAGCTGCTTTAACTTCACCCCACGCTCACCATTCTGAGTTTAGCAACGCTGTTTACTGCAGAGTGTCCTGCATCCTACAGCATGGTGAGATGTTTGCTGGCAGAGTGTCCTGCATCCTACAGCATGGTGAGATGTTTGCTGGCAGAGTGTCCTGCATCCTACAGCCTGGTGAGATGTTTGCTGGCAGAGTGTCCTGCATCCTACAGCCTGGTGACATGTTTGCTGGCAGAGTGTCCTGCATCCTACAGCATGGTGAGATGTTTGCTGGCAGAGTGTCCTGCATCCTACAGCCTGGTGAGATGTTTGCTGGCAGAGTGTCCTGCATCCTACAGCCTGGTGAGATGTTTGCTGGCAGAGTGTCCTGCATCCTACAGCCTGGTGAGATGTTTGCTGGCAGAGTGTCCTGCATCCTACAGCCTGGTGAGATGTTTGCTGGCAGAGTGTCCTGCATCCTACAGCCTGGTGAGATGTTTGCTGGCAGAGTGTCCTGCATCCTACAGCCTGGTGAGATGTTTGCTGGCAGAGTGTCCTGCATCCTACAGCCTGGTGAGATGTTTGCTGGCAGAGTGTCCTGCATCCTACAGCCTGGTGAGATGTTTGCTGGCAGAGTGTCCTGCATCCTAGAGCCTGGTGAGATGTTTGCTGGCAGAGTGTCCTGCATCCTACAGCATGGTGAGATGTTTGCTGGCAGAGTGTCCTGCATCCTAGAGCCTGGTGAGATGTTTGCTGGCAGAGTGTCCTGCATCCTAGAGCCTGGTGAGATGTTTGCGGGCAGAGTGTCCTGCATCCTACAGCCTGGTGAGATGTTTGCTGGCAGAGTGTCCTGCATCCTACAGCCTGGTGAGATGTTTGCTAGGAGAGTGTCCTGCATCCTACAGCCTGGTGAGATGTTTGCTGGCAGAGTGTCCTGCATCCTACAGCCTGGTGAGATGTTTGCTGGCAGAGTGTCCTGCATCCTACAGCCTGGTGAGATGTTTGCTGGCAGAGTGTCCTGCATCCTACAGCCTGGTGAGATGTTTGCTGGCAGAGTGTCCTGCATCCTACAGCCTGGTGAGATGTTTGCTGGCAGAGTGTCCTGCATCCTACAGCCTGGTGAGATGTTTGCTGGCAGAGTGTCCTGCATCCTACAGCCAGGTGAGATGTTTGCTGGCAGAGTGTCCTGCATCCTACAGCCTGGTGAGATGTTTGCTGGCAGAGTGTCCTGCATCCTACAGCCTGGTGAGATGTTTGCTGGCTGAGTGTCCTGCATCCTACAGCCTGGTGAGATGTTTGCTGGCAGAGTGTCCTAAATCCTACAGCCTGGTGAGATGTTTGCTGGCAGAGTGTCCTGCATCCTACAGCCTGGTGACATGTTTGCTGGCAGAGTGTCTTGCATCCTACAGCCTGGTGAGATGTTTGCTGGCAGAGTGTCTTGCATCCTACAGCCTGGTGAGATGTTTGCTGGCAGAGTGTCCTGCATCCTACAGCCTGGTGAGATGTTTGCTGGCAGAGTGTCCTGCATCCTACAGCCTGGTGAGATGTTTGCTGGCAGAGTGTCCTGCATCCTACATCCTGGTGAGATGTTTGCTGGCAGAGTGTCCTGCATCCTACAGCCTGGTGAGATGTTTGCTGGCAGTGTCCTGCATCCTACAGCCTGGTGAGATGTTTGCTGGCAGAGTGTCCTGCATCCTACAGCCTGGTGAGATGTTTGCTGACAGAGTGTCCTGCATCCTACAGCCTGGTGAGATGTTTGCTGGCAGAGTGTCCTGCATCCTACAGCCTGGTGAGATGTTTGCTGGCAGTGTCCTGCATCCTACAGCCTGGTGAGATGTTTGCTGGCAGAGTGTCCTGCATCCTACAGCCTGGTGAGATGTTTGCTGGCAGAGTGTCCTGCATCCCACAGCCTGGTGAGATGTTTGCTGGCAGAGTGTCCTGCATCCTACAGCCTGTTGAGATGTTTGCTGGCAGAGTGTCCTGCATCCTACAGCCTGGTGTGATGTTTGCTGGCAGAGTGTCCTGCATCCTACAGCCTGGTGAGATGTTTGCTGGCAGAGTGTCCTGCATCCTACAGCCTGGTGAGATGTTTGCTGGCAGAGTGTCCTGCATCCTACAGCCTGGTGAGATGTTTGCTGGCAGAGTGTCCTGCATCCTACAGCCTGGTGAGATGTTTGCTGGCAGAGTGTCCTGCATCCTACAGCCTGGTGAGATGTTTGCTGGCAGAGTGTCCTGCATCCTACAGCCTGGTGAGATGTTTGCTGGCAGAGTGTCCTGCATCCTACAGCCTGGTGAGATGTTTGCTGACAGAGTGTCCTGCATCCTACAGCCTGGTGAGATGTTTGCTGGCAGAGTGTCCTGCATCCTACAGCCTGGTGAGATGTTTGCTGGCAGTGTCCTGCATCCTACAGCCTGGTGAGATGTTTGCTGGCAGAGTGTCCTGCATCCTACAGCCTGGTGAGATGTTTGCTGGCAGAGTGTCCTGCATCCCACAGCCTGGTGAGATGTTTGCTGGCAGAGTGTCCTGCATCCTACAGCCTGTTGAGATGTTTGCTGGCAGAGTGTCCTGCATCCTACAGCCTGGTGTGATGTTTGCTGGCAGAGTGTCCTGCATCCTACAGCCTGGTGAGATGTTTGCTGGCAGAGTGTCCTGCATCCTAGAGCCTGGTGAGATGTTTGCTGGCAGAGTGTCCTGCATCCTACAGCCTGGTGAGATGTTTGCTGGCAGAGTGTCCTGCATCCTACAGCCTGGTGAGATGTTTGCTGGCAGAGCGTCCTGCATCCTACAGCCTGGTGAGATGTTTGCTGGCAGTGTCCTGCATCCTACAGCCTGGTGAGATGTTTGCTGGCAGAGTGTCCTGCATCCTACAGCCTGGTGAGATGTTTGCTACCAGAGTGTCCTGCATCCTACAGCCTGGTGAGATGTTTGCTGGCAGAGTGTCCTGCATCCTACAGCCTGGTGAGATGTTTGCTGGCAGAGTGTCCTGCATCCTACAGCCTGGTGAGATGTTTGCTGGCAGAGTGTCCTGCATCCTACAGCCTGGTGAGATGTTTGCTGGCAGAGTGTCCTGCATCCTACAGCCTGGTGAGATGTTTGCTGGCAGAGTGTCCTGCATCCTAGAGCCTGGTGAGATGTTTGCTGGCAGAGTGTCCTGCATCCTACAGCCTGGTGAGATGTTTGCTGGCAGAGTGTCCTGCATCCTACAGCCTGGTGAGATGTTTGCTGGCAGAGTGTCCTGCATCCTACAGCCTGGTGAGATGTTTGCTGGCAGAGTGTCCTGCATCCTACAGCCTGGTGAGATGTTTGCTGGCAGAGTGTCCTGCATCCTACAGCCTGGTGAGATGTTTGCTGGCAGAGTGTCCTGCATCCTACAGCCTGGTGAGATGTTTGCTGGCAGAGTGTCCTGCATCCTACAGCCTGGTGAGATGTTTGCTGGCAGAGTGTCCTGCATCCTACAGCCTGGTGAGATGTTTGCTGGCAGAGTGTCCTGCATCCTACAGCCTGATGAGATGTTTGCTGGCAGAGTGTCCTGCATCCTACAGCCTGATGAGATGTTTGCTGGCAGAGTGTCCTGCATCCTACAGCCTGGTGAGATGTTTGCTGGCAGAGTGTCCTGCATCCTACAGCCTGGTGAGATGTTTGCTGGCAGAGTGTCCTGCATCCTACAGCCTGGTGACATGTTTGCTGGCAGAGTGTCTTGCATCCTACAGCCTGGTGAGATGTTTGCTGGCAGAGTGTCTTGCATCCTACAGCCTGGTGAGATGTTTGCTGGCAGAGTGTCCTGCATCCTACAGCCTGGTGAGATGTTTGCTGGCAGAGTGTCCTGCATCCTACAGCCTGGTGAGATGTTTGCTGGCAGAGTGTCCTGCATCCTACATCCTGGTGAGATGTTTGCTGGCAGAGTGTCCTGCATCCTACAGCCTGGTGAGATGTTTGCTGGCAGTGTCCTGCATCCTACAGCCTGGTGAGATGTTTGCTGGCAGAGTGTCCTGCATCCTACAGCCTGGTGAGATGTTTGCTGACAGAGTGTCCTGCATCCTACAGCCTGGTGAGATGTTTGCTGGCAGAGTGTCCTGCATCCTACAGCCTGGTGAGATGTTTGCTGGCAGTGTCCTGCATCCTACAGCCTGGTGAGATGTTTGCTGGCAGAGTGTCCTGCATCCTACAGCCTGGTGAGATGTTTGCTGGCAGAGTGTCCTGCATCCCACAGCCTGGTGAGATGTTTGCTGGCAGAGTGTCCTGCATCCTACAGCCTGTTGAGATGTTTGCTGGCAGAGTGTCCTGCATCCTACAGCCTGGTGTGATGTTTGCTGGCAGAGTGTCCTGCATCCTACAGCCTGGTGAGATGTTTGCTGGCAGAGTGTCCTGCATCCTACAGCCTGGTGAGATGTTTGCTGGCAGAGTGTCCTGCATCCTACAGCCTGGTGAGATGTTTGCTGGCAGAGTGTCCTGCATCCTACAGCCTGGTGAGATGTTTGCTGGCAGAGTGTCCTGCATCCTACAGCCTGGTGAGATGTTTGCTGGCAGAGTGTCCTGCATCCTACAGCCTGGTGAGATGTTTGCTGGCAGAGTGTCCTGCATCCTACAGCCTGGTGAGATGTTTGCTGACAGAGTGTCCTGCATCCTACAGCCTGGTGAGATGTTTGCTGGCAGAGTGTCCTGCATCCTACAGCCTGGTGAGATGTTTGCTGGCAGTGTCCTGCATCCTACAGCCTGGTGAGATGTTTGCTGGCAGAGTGTCCTGCATCCTACAGCCTGGTGAGATGTTTGCTGGCAGAGTGTCCTGCATCCCACAGCCTGGTGAGATGTTTGCTGGCAGAGTGTCCTGCATCCTACAGCCTGTTGAGATGTTTGCTGGCAGAGTGTCCTGCATCCTACAGCCTGGTGTGATGTTTGCTGGCAGAGTGTCCTGCATCCTACAGCCTGGTGAGATGTTTGCTGGCAGAGTGTCCTGCATCCTACAGCCTGGTGAGATGTTTGCTGGCAGAGTGTCCTGCATCCTACAGCCTGGTGAGATGTTTGCTGGCAGAGTGTCCTGCATCCTACAGCCTGGTGAGATGTTTGCTGGCAGAGCGTCCTGCATCCTACAGCCTAGTGAGATGTTTGCTGGCAGTGTCCTGCATCCTACAGCCTGGTGAGATGTTTGCTGGCAGAGTGTCCTGCATCCTACAGCCTGGTGAGATGTTTGCTACCAGAGTGTCCTGCATCCTACAGCCTGGTGAGATGTTTGCTGGCAGAGTGTCCTGCATCCTACAGCCTGGTGAGATGTTTGCTGGCAGAGTGTCCTGCATCCTACAGCCTGGTGAGATGTTTGCTGGCAGAGTGTCCTGCATCCTACAGCCTGGTGAGATGTTTGCTGGCAGAGTGTCCTGCATCCTACAGCCTGGTGAGATGTTTGCTGGCAGAGTGTCCTGCATCCTAGAGCCTGGTGAGATGTTTGCTGGCAGAGTGTCCTGCATCCTACAGCCTGGTGAGATGTTTGCTGGCAGAGTGTCCTGCATCCTACAGCCTGGTGAGATGTTTGCTGGCAGAGTGTCCTGCATCCTACAGCCTGGTGAGATGTATGCTGGCAGAGTGTCCTGCATCCTACAGCCTGGTGAGATGTTTGCTGGCAGAGTGTCCTGCATCCTACAGCCTGGTGAGATGTTTGCTGGCAGAGTGTCCTGCATCCTACAGCCTGGTGAGATGTTTGCTGGCAGAGTGTCCTGCATCCTACAGCCTGGTGAGATGTTTGCTGGCAGAGTGTCCTGCATCCTACAGCCTGGTGAGATGTTTGCTGGCAGAGTGTCCTGCATCCTACAGCCTGATGAGATGTTTGCTGGCAGAGTGTCCTGCATCCTACAGCCTGATGAGATGTTTGCTGGCAGAGTGTCCTGCATCCTACAGCCTGGTGAGATGTTTGCTGGCAGAGTGTCCTGCATCCTACAGCCTGGTGAGATGTTTGCTGGCAGAGTGTCCTGCATCCTACAGCCTGGTGAGATGTTTGCTGGCAGAGTGTCCTGCATCCTACAGCCTGGTGATATGTTTGCTGACAGAGTGTCCTGCATCCTACAGCCTGGTGAGATGTTTGCTGGCTGAGTGTCCTGCATCCTACAGCCTGGTGAGATGTTTGCTGGCAGAGTGTCCTGCATCCTACAGCCTGGTGAGATGTTTGCTGGCAGAGTGTCCTGCATCCTACAGCCTGGTGAGATGTTTTCGGCAGTGATGTCAAGCAAGTTGTACGAGGAACAGGTCTGAACAGCAACGTGCAGAGAGCTTGACTTTCCTAGCTTCAAGGTGATATGATTAGACAACTTGTAAAAAGTTGAAGGCTTTCCCGGGTTTTCCTTCTTTGGTAGGTATTTCATTGTTTTATGTTTTATTAGAAATTTCTAGAGATATCCGAAAACATTTCGAAGCAAAACTGGGCACGTTTTCCAATTCCTTATTTTTACTATTCCTATATTAAGTTATGTCTGTCAATGGATTTATTTATTTAATTTATAATTTTGGTTTTAATTTCTGTGAACGTTTATTTGTTTTCTGTTTCCGGCTGTTTTATTTGCACGGCTCCCCCGTCTTTGCACGAATGTGATATTTCTCGGGATGAAGACTGTTTGGACGAAGCAACCTCCTGCCTTCGAGACCAGCTCTTTGTTACGGTAGGTCGGCAGCGTTGTCGCATTCCAACGCTTCTCACTAATTCATCGCAGCAAGCGAGAAATAGCAAATACGTTTTCCTTGTTAGAAACAAATTATAAAATATCCAATCGAAAATGTGGACCCGTATTTGGTAAATATTATGGTACTGCCATTAGTAAACATGACTATCAGCGGAGACCCGTGCCTTCGGTACCATGTGCTACCGCCTTTTACTTTTTTTTGTGTATAATGGCAAGACACAGGGTGAAATTGGCAAGTTTTTTGCATTCTTCACATAGAAATAATTGACCGATTCACACGAAACATGGCCTACAGCTGTTCGCACGGTGAAATTTTACACATAATTCTCGCATTAAAAAGTTCCAAAATCGCGCGTAATTTTCACAAAAGGTGTTGGACACGTTGAAAATAGAAAAAGTGCCACCGAGAACCCAGTATTTATAGGTATAGTTTTGTCATGGCAACGAAAAACCGGATTTTAGTATAAGTAGAATCCTTTTTACTCGACAGCTGAGTATTTTAGCACCAACTTGTAACCAATGCTCCGTTTACTGACCTGTGCAACAACAATGTACCGAACGGTTTGGCAACGTTGGAAACACCGGTTCTCGTGAGATCACCGAAGTTAAGCAACATCGCGCTGAGCCAGGTGTTTGATGGGTGACCATCATGCACATGGTCAGTTCTGTTCGGGAGAGAGGTCGGAGGGTTTGAAGTTAGTACAACAACTTTACTCGCCTCGCTTGTCAACCTCTCGACAGCACGGATTAGCGGAGGAATCCTTTCGTTCGAGTTGCACCGTCCTTCGGAAGGGACGTAAAGTCGGTGGTCCCCTCGGTGCTTTTCGACAGGAGTAGGCTACGTGCCGGCACCGGGTTTCCCCTCCTCCCTTCTAGACTAGGTTAGGTTCATCATCACCATTTCATTCACCGACGCCATTAGACCAGCGCCACCGGGCCAGTTGTCAAAACAGTGCGTCGTTAAGCACCAATAATCAATCAAGCAACAACAATGTATTACAGCTACTATTGGAAACGGATTTGTACGCTTGTGCTCTGCTTGAAAAATGTGCTGGTCCTAAAAAGGACCTTGATAACCGTGCGACGAGATTTGCAGCCTGGTTGGATTGTGACGTGAATGACGCTGCCTTCTCTCTGAAGTGACGTTAGACAATGACACTAACGCAGGGTCCGCGTCTGAGAAGCTTTCGTCATAATTTTCACGTAAAAGATTTAGTGGACATGCCCGTAGAGTGTTCACAGCAAACTTGATGGCTTAAGGTGGATCCGTACAGAAATTTATTGTTTTTGTTTTGGTAAAATTTTACTCAGATGTGGTCTATGCCGGAAAGAAATACTCAAAAAAATATTTTTTAAAATATTTTACTGGAAATTTTCCGGAAAATTTGAAAATTTGTTTGGTAAACATGGCACCACTCCTTCCCTCAATTAGGTCTAAATATTGGTGATATCTGTCTAGACTATTTTTTTTTTAGATCAAGACACTTGCAGCTTGCCAATAAAGGAGTAAGAAAGTTTAGAACTGCATACTTTTTCAGTAACAAATTTTGAAACAAAGCAAAAAAATTGGCAAATTTACGTCAAATTTTAACCATTGACAAAATTTAGAGAATGTCAGCGCGAATTGAATTAAGTGTCTTATTATAATCCCTGAAGTTTGGACATTCCATAAATATTAATTTCATTTCGATCGGACGACTGATACTCCCCCCTAGCGGGACAAGAGATAGGTCAGCAAGCGTAATTTTCCATACTAATTTTTTAATTTTCCGGAAAATTTCCAGCAAAATATTTTTAAAAATATATTTTTTAATATTTCCTTCCGGCATATGACCACATTTGAGTAAAATTTTACCAAAACAAAAACAATAGAAAAACTGTACGGAAACAGTACGGATCCACCTTAAGACTCTCGCACCGCGGTCGAAATGTTTGACCGAGAGAAATGTGAAGTCTACTCTTACGAGTACGGTTACGGAGCTAACTTGGTTGTGAATCGACCATGAGTCATCAAGTTTGCCGTGAACGCTCTCACGCGCAAGTGTACTAAATATTTCACGTCAACGTTTTGACAAAAGCTACTCAGATTGAGGACCCGGCGTTAGGATCAACAGGACGCAGAAATACCCAAAGACGCTTCGGGAGAACAAGCGATTTATATTTTGTGATTCCACACACCCAGGTCTCCTCTGTATACCCCCGAAGACCTGAGGAGTTCAAAAAAGTTGAACTCATCTTCAAGTTCAAAAGTTGAACTTGAGTAGGACTGGCCATCACCATTCACCGATCAAGTAAAGCGAATAGCAGTGATCGTTACAGCGTCCAGGCTTACGCCATGAGTTTGTTGTGTTACATCGATAATAAAGGCCGATTCACAACCAACTTAGCAGTAGCCTTTCACGTAAACGTAAACTTAATGAAAATGCGCGCGTCCAAAACAGCTGACTGAGGGTGCATTCCGTAATGAAATCAGAATGACCCGATCCTAACCGGACCACCAAAATCCGTTCCGTAATTGACTTGGTTAACCAGAATAACCGAGAGGACTGTTCCGTATTCCACCGGTTGTGTCGTTTCGATCGCGATCAGAGGGATCGAGCTTTTCGGCCGGTCACTCCGGTCGGTTAGTGAAAAAGTGCGCCAATTTCAACCTCATCATCATGTCGTGGCGAGCGGTCGAGTTTTGTGATGGATTAAACAATGTGGTATCCATTGTAATACCTGAAGCAGAAGCGGAGAGAGCCATGACAAGTAAACGTAAACGATTGCGCTTAATAGATTCATATTAGTTATAGATACCTAGCTATTGGATTTGTAGGAAGTTTGTAGGTTAGAAACCATAACCCGCCATTTCTAAGCAGTCAATTCGTTCCGTAATTCAGCGGACCAACCGGAATCGAAAATGGCGGACATAATAATCGGGCCGGTCGTTCTGGTCATTCTGATTTCATTACGGAATGCACCCATAGCTGTAACAAATTCGCCAATCAGATTGCCTCGGAACCAGCTCCATTTTTCCAGCTTGTTTCCATCGGTAATTAGCGTTGATCGTTGGAAGCCTCGAGAGAAAATATTAGTTTAGGCTAATCTGACAGCTGACTTGAAACAAAAATCCACCGCCACCTGACTCGACTAACCATCGAAATCCAGCAGGCTGTGGAGAGAATGAATCGCATCTCATTGCTTCTCCCTTAAGTCAAACTTAAGCCTGTTTTACGCGGGAGAAGTTTTCAACCGAGTCTGGTGCAGAAGTCTCGTGCAGAAGAAATCTTGGGCCGTGTAAACAGAAACTTGTCTCAAAACGTGTTCGGCACGAGTCGGGACAAGACTTTTGCGGAAGTTTTTCAATTAGAGCATGTTCTATTTTGACACTGTAAGTCTTGTGTCAAACCGACCAATCAGAATCACTCATATTGATAACAATTGTTGGGAGGCTGAACTGACTTTAAACAAAAGTCCAGCCAAGAAAACTTGTCCCGTGTAAATGGTCGGCCAAGTCTTGCGTGGAACTTGTGGGCACCAGACTTGGTTGAAAACTTCCCCCGTGTAAAAGGGGCTTTAGAAGTACAACAAAATCTTTGTCTCGGTCAAACATTTCGACTTCGGTGCGTAAAGCTTAGGTCATCAAGTTTGCCGTGAACGCTCTCACGCGCACGTGTACTAAATATTTGACGTCAACGTTTTGACAAAAGCTACTCAGATTGAGGACCCGGCGTTAGGATCAACAGGACGCAGAAATACCCAAACACGCTTCGGGAGAACAAGCGATTTATATTTCATGATTTCGTGATACCCCCTCCACGTCTCGGAGCTCGTCGTTCACTGGCCTGACATCATCCTTTTATTAAACAGGTAACTTCGGTGAGGTCAAAAGAACAAATGGCTGTCACCGATAACCTGAAGCGAATACCAGCAGTCGTTACAACGTCTAGCTTCACGGCATGGGTGATTTTTTATTTATTATTTAAAGAAACGCAGATACAGATCTGGCCGGTGACCACACCTTGTGTTAGTACGGGAACTATAATAGTATGTTAGTGAGTAATATAGTTAAACTACAATAATATGTATAAGTGAAATTTTTTTTTTTTTCTAATTTATTTGAAAAACTCATCAAGGGTTAAGGGTTTTGTATGAGAAAAGATTTTAGATTTGAAGTAAAAGTGGAGAGTTCGTCGACACTGGTGATAGTTTCATTTCATTCATTTGAAATCATTTTTATTTCTTTCTGGTACATCATGTATAAACAAGAAAGATTGTCATGTCTTAACAAGAAAGAAGCCCACTAAAAAGCAACGCTTTTCTGCGTGGCCTGTCCTATTGAGAATTAGAACAATATCAAGTGGCCGGACATGCTTAATAATATTATATACTTTATATAAATTGATAATAAATACTTATTATAATTATTTAGAGTACATACATAGTCATTCGCTCAGTAAATTAGGAAAACAAGTCCTGTTTGGATTCTGGTCCAAGATGAACCTTTTCATCTGATGATGATGGGAGGGTATTATAAATCTTTGTAAAAGATTGATTGATTGATTATTGGTGCTTAACGACGCACTGTTTTGACAACTGGCACCGTGGCGCTGGTCTATAATGAAAGGGTGATGATGAACCTAACCTATGGCTAGAAGGGAGGAGGGGAAACCCGGTGATTCATTGATTGATTGCCGGTGTTTAACGACGCACTGTTTTGACAGCTGGCACCGTGGCGCTGGTCTATAATGAAAGGGTGATGATGAACCTAACCTATGGCTAGAAGGGAGGAGGGGAAACCCGGTGATTCATTGATTGATTGCCGGTGTTTAACGACGCACTGTTTTGACAGCTGGCACCGTGGCGCTGGTCTATAATGAAAGGGTGATGATGAACCTAACCTATGGCTAGAAGGGAGGAGGGGAAACCCGGTGATTCATTGATTGATTGCCGGTGTTTAACGACGCACTGTTTTTACAGCTGGCACCGTGGCGCTGGTCTATAATGAAAGGGTGATGATGAACCTAACCTATGGCTAGAAGGGAGGAGGGGAAACCCGGTGCCGGCACGTAGCCTACTCCTGTCGAAAAGCACCGAGGGGACCACCGGCTTTACGTCCCTTCCGAAGGACGGTACAACTCGAACGACAGGATTCCTCCGCTAATCCGTGCTGTCGAGAGGTTGACAAGCAAGGC
Organism: Nemurella pictetii; assembly: GCA_921293315.2. Classification (NCBI taxonomy): domain Eukaryota; kingdom Metazoa; phylum Arthropoda; class Insecta; order Plecoptera; family Nemouridae; genus Nemurella; species Nemurella pictetii. The sequence continues at coordinate 11,300,455 of OV121126.1, forward strand.
GAGTGAAGTTGTTGTACTAACTTCAAATCCTCCGACCTCTCTCCCGAACAGATCTGATCATGTGCATGACGGTCACCCATCGAACACCTGACTCAGTGCGATGTTGCTTAACTTCGGTGATCTCACGAGAACCGGTGTTTCCAACGCTGCCAAACCGTTCGGTTTTCAAAGATGAATGGGGCTACGTTGGTAGTGATTGTCTGCTGTGCCTGCGACAGGAGCAACAGAAGCTGGCGCTGTTTGACGCGGCCATGGCGCGGCAGACGTCGATCATGGTGGAGAACATCCTGGGGCAAGGCATCGACATCCACCTGCTGGGGCTGCGCGAGCAGAGCAACGAGCTCGGCGAGACGCTGCCCGACATCTTCGCCGACGAGACGTATCGGCTGTCGAATCACTTCGCTCTCTCTACCAGCCAGGTACCAACCCGACAGGCGCTGCTGGACCCGACAACAAGCTGTCCTAGTAGTCAACATTAACACCAACTCGATGCAAAAGTAATTTGCACTCACCGATTCTTCGATTCCATTCAATCTAAATTCTATTTATTTATTTATTTATTTAATCTTTATGACGTACAGGTGGGTACCCAGTTGTGCCATATAATAAAACACATAAAAACAAAACAACAAAAGAGAAACATACATAACAAAGTCAGAGTGTACAAAAAAAAAACATTCAGTAGCAGCTTGATATAGTTTTTTTTAAATTTAAAAGAGACATAAAATTGATATCCAGATACTGGATTTTGTCGCTGTACATGTTAAAAAGATTTAGAATCCTCAGGATCAATGACCACTTAAAAATATTTATCCTAGCCTTCGGAGCCTTGAATATGTCATGATTTCGGGTTTTCTTTCCCGGCACCCGAAATGCCACTTCTTTTAATAGGTTAAAATCTAGTTGACAATGTATGATTCCGTGTAGGAAGACCAAGTCTGTAATGTCACGCCTTGCTTCGAGTGTAGTGACTCCAAGATTTATACATGAATCTACATAGTCAATTCTGTGATAAGGAATAGCGTCCATGAAACACAGGTATTTAATGTATCGTTTTTGGACCTTCTCTATACACGCTGCGTTGGTTTTACTGGAAAGCAACATCATGACACCCACTCGCTAAAGCCAGGCAGAGCAATTCGGGTTGTGATTTCCCTGTCTTCCTTTGTTATTTACCAGACAAGATAATTAATATTTTTTTACAAACTGGTGGCACGTCCAGTGGGTATCTGACATCATTTTCTGTGATTGGAATATTTCTGTTTACCTTAATTTCTAGCTGCATTAGTTGATAAGTGTAATAATAAAGTAGCTAGTAAAATGCTAGAAGCTATGCAAGAGTTAAATAAAACGTTTAGCCACTGTTCTAGTGTTTCATGCTGTGATTTTCAAACACCGCCGCCTGGATTTACTTTCACGACTTGGTGACATGCAAATGGAGCCAATTTTTTTTCGGCATCGCCGTTTCGTGGACGGACTTAACGACATTGGATTCTGCGACTGCTTCTTATAGCGATCTTAGCGATATTTTGAAACAGCGCCTTGCGGATTCAGTTTCATGGGTGAGACAAGGGAACAGACGAACGACGGTCTGCACGGGCAACCGACGGTGGTAACGAACGTCGGGCGGTTGCAGGTCCCGACGGCGTCGGACAGCTTCATGGGCTACGGCCCGGTGGTGGCCGACGGCTACGGAGCGTCCTACAACCCGCACGCCCACAACATCGTCTTCTGCCTGTCCGCGTTCCACTCCTGCGAGACCACCTGCACGAGCAAGTTCGCGCAGAGCCTGGAGGAGTCGTTGAACGCGATGAAGACGTTGCTGGCGTCGCGATCGCACGCTAAGTGAAGCGTGACATGAAGATCCACGTGCTTCTAGTCAAACATTTCACCGGGCTGTAGGATGCAGGACACTCTGCCAGCAAACATCTCGCCAGGCCGTAGGATGCAGGACACTCTGCCAGCAAACATCTCACCAGGCTGTAGGATGCAGGACACTCTGCCAGCAAACATCTCACCAGGCTGTAGGATGCAGGACACTCTGCCAGCAAACATCTCACCAGGCTGTAGGATGCAGGACACTCTGCCAGCAAACATCTCACCAGGCTGTAGGATGCAGGACACTCTGCCAGCAAACATCTCACCAGGCTGTAGGATGCAGGACACTCTGCCAGCAAACATCTCACCAGGCTGTAGGATGCAGGACACTCTGCCAGCAAACATCTTACTGTTCTAATGCAGGAAACTCTGCCAGCGAACATCTTACTGTTCTAATGCAGGAAACTCTGCCAGCAAACATCTTACTGTTCTAATGCAGGAAACCCTGCCAGCAAACATCTTACTGTTCTAATGCAGGAAACTCTGCCAGCAAACATCTTACTGTTCTAATGCAGGAAACTCTGCCAGCAAACATCTTGCTGTTCTAATGCAGGAAACTCTGCCAGCAAACATCTCACTGTTCTAATGCAGGAAACTCTGCCAGCAAACATCTCACTGTTCTAATGCAGGAAACTCTGCCAGCAAACATCTCACTGTTCTAATGCAGGAAACTCTGCCAGCAAACATCTTACTGTTCTAATGCAGGAAACTCTGCCAGCAAACATCTTACTGTTCTAATGCAGGAAACTCTGCCAGCAAACATCTTACTGTTCTAATGCAGGAAACTCTGCCAGCAAACATCTTACTGTTCTAATGCAGGAAACCCTGCCAGCAAACATCTTACTGTTCTAATGCAGGAAACTCTGCCAGCAAACATCTTACTGTTCTAATGCAGGAAACTCTGCCAGCAAACATCTTACTGTTCTAATGCAGGAAACTCTGCCAGCAAACATCTCCGACAGCCTGGTGAGATGTTTGCTGGCAGAGTGTCCTGCATCCTAGAGCCTGGTGAGATGTTAGGTTTCGTAATGTTTTGGTCCATTGATTGGGGAAGGTTTGACTAATGTATGCGGCTTGGAGAACTCCGACGATGAATCTGGTTGCTTCTACGATGTTGTACGGTAATTTTGCAAAGAAAATAACTTTGGCAACGTTTAAGTCACAAGACCCACAGCTCGTAGTTAAAACAGCGGGATCAAATGATTAACAGAAATATCGGTGTTGGAATTTGTTACTCAAAGGCTGTGGCTTTTGTGATTTCTGTTTCGCTTCCCAATCCATCCATCGGAATAAGGTCATGAAAATGACATCGATTTCGTAATTATATTCAAGGAGAAAGTCCGTAAATAATGAAACTTGGATTAGAAAAAATCTTACCGGTAAGATTGTTAGACATGAGATTGTAAGAAAGTAATGATATTTACACAATAAGCACACAGAAGCAGGCAGCCAATGACTTGATATACGTCAAGTTGTTAAAGTTGTTTTGTGTCGGGCGATGAAATTATGTCAGCCGCGTTTTGTTTGACGTTGACTTCAACATCGGCGTGATGATTTGGACCCGGCGAGAATTATCTCCAGCCGTCAGGAAGAAGCGATGAGAGACAGTATTTTAGAATTACTGTTGGATGTCTTGGTTTCTCGTGGGAATCATCAGCGGAAATTTTATTCATGGAATCGTTGCCGATGTTTTCTGGTGCGTTTGTTGGATGTTGCACTACTTTTTCCGTGAAGGATAGTCCAGAGCTGCGAGCTTCGATGCGAGTTGATAGGAAATCTTGGGGGGGGGTACACCAACTGCACTAAAAAAAAAACTGTCCTAAAATGAAACTGCACTAAAACAAAACTGTACTAAAAGAAATCTGTACTAAAATACTGTGCAATATTATGCCTCGTGGCCCGGTTTTGCCAGCATCGCTGCGAACGCTGCCTCGGCGTAGTACGTTAAAAGCAAAAACATTGACTTCTAGGATAGTTTGATTTTAGTGCAGATAATTTTAAGGACAGTTTTTTTTTAGTACATTTGGATGCCCACCGAATCTAGGTCCTGTAATCTTAGAATGTTGGTCCGGCAAAGGCGGTGGAAACTTCGCTGCCGTTAGTCAGCCCAGAGTACGCGTGTATTCTCCACCTGTCATTCGTTCGTCCACCTGTCTCCCATCTAGTCTCTGGGCTTCATTTTACCCTGGAAATACGCGTCATCGAACGGTTTCTCGGCCTAACGCGGCTCAAGTTCAGAATCAAGAATGATTTTCTATTCCTTTGCTACCAGATTATATAAATGCTATCAATTGTGGCTTGGGATTATGTTAAAATATGAATTCGGCACAATTTATTTCAATGTTTCGATAGTTAAAGTTAATCCTGCTGTGTTAATCGTTAGCACCAACCAATCTAATATTGTTAATGCTTGTGAAGGTGCTGGATTCATGTTGTTACTTGGCTACATTCACTGGAAACTTGCGTGAGATTTTGTCAACTTGCCCGTGCGCTTGTGGGACGAACTGCTTGCGACGGGATTTTACCTACAAAGATTTAACAACGTAGAACTTTACAACAATTGATAATTTGTTCAAGTCGCAGTTGACACGCGCTTATAATTACTCAGTGACTTCATTATCAATGTCTTACATCGTTAATTATGTCCGTTATCTTCGTTGAGGACACGTAATTATTGAATGACTCGAACGACGCAGCTACGAAAGTAAAATATCAAATTAAATATTAATGTTATAATTGCTAATGATAACGACGGAATGAGGATATCAAGAAACGTATCGAAACGCAACCCACGCATATCAACTTCATCAAGTGTTTCTATAAATAGTCAATACTAAAAATATAATAGATATAATATAAACAAAAAATATATATATATATTAATAAACAAAAAAAAACATATATATTAACTATTGGCTGAAAATGTAACTGTAAAAGTTTGTGTGTAATATCGCGTAGAATTAGGTGCTCAGCCCGATCAGTGCGCTTGTACGATGATAAGCAGTTGCTAAAATTGGTGTTTTTCATTTGAGTTAGTCTTTTGTTTTCGATTACCTAGACGTGTATTAGCAATATGAGACTTAGAACGATATAATTATTAGGAGCTAGACTTATATTGTGTACGCTTGGTGTTTTAATGTCGTAGGCTGAGAGTCGGCTGTGTACGATGTCGTAAATACAGTCCTCCGTTACAAGCGTTTATATTTCCAACGTCGCCATCTTCGAGAGATCGGTATTCATCGGTGATGATGGGTTAGCTGACCAGGAAACAAGTGCGTCGGAACCGGGATACGAACCCGGGGCGTTCCGCTTGCCGGGCGCTTGCTCCGACCACTGAGCTACCCGGTAGAACAAGATTCCTGCCTTCGCGGGGTGAGGAAACGACTCTCTCGGGATCTTTCCTAGATTCGACCTGCAAATTACATGCGACGCTTTTTGCTGGGAGATTGCGTAAGATCGATGCTAAACCACTCGATGTTTTTCCCGAACAAACGTCTAGAAAACCAACGTAACCAACGTTGAGATTATTGTCTTTACTAAGTGCCAACGATGGCTAGCTGATGGATAAAGTCCGCCTACGAAGACAGAGCAGTTGATGAAACAACAGCCTAGAAAGTGACGGAGATAATACGCAAGTAACGGAGGATATAATTCCTGTTGAAAACCACGGTGTAATCTTGCTAGAAGCTGCCAATGACTAGGATTATTTGTACCGTGTAAACGCGGCATATTTCACTCTGTCATTGTTAACGTTATATAGATTTTAATTGTTATAGTTGCCATTAGCTGTGAAACCTCCCGTTAGGGAAAAACAAGATGATGTTTAAAACCAGTTTTTTCCATATTAAGTCCCAATTTATATGTTATTTGTCAAATTATCTATGAAGTCATGTCATTTCAAAAAATACTTTTCTACACTTCTTTTCGCTGGCAATAGACCTATTCCACTCAGAGAAAAATTATGACAGATACCCACTGGACGTACTACCAGTTTGTAAAAAATGTTAATGATCTCTGCTATATAAGTAATAACAAAGGGAGATAGGACGTATGCCGTTAGACCAGCGCCACAGGGCCGGTCGTCAAAACAGTGCGTCGTTTAACACCGGTAATCGAGGAAGACAGGGAAATCACAATGCAAATTGCTCCACCTGGCTTTAGCTAGTGGGTATCATGACATAATTTTTATTGAAATTTTATTGAATGGAATAGGTGAACTATTGTAAGACATGTCAAATTTGAGAAATAAGTTGGTTCATGCCTATGTCTTATAAAAAAAAGTTGGTTTTACATCAGTTTCAAAATCTTTGTGTGATGTTCAATGATGTTGTGTGAAGGAAGGGATATTCCTTGTACCTACCTATAATACCAGCCTATAACTGTACGTGTTTGGTTCGACAAACTCTTAGGTCCAGGAATGCGGTGTGACTTATTTCAAGCCACCACTGAAAAACATAACCTTAACCAATTCTCATCGTTTCAACATCATGACATAAACAAAATGAGGCTTCCAGGAAAAAATACTTCTAGAAATATTCATATGGAGATGATATTTTTCAGCGTTTCTTTTTGTGTATTTTTTTACAAACTGACAATAAACTTTTCTCTGTAAAGTTGACAAGTCAGGCCCGTGCAGTATCTCGTGTCCAACTATTCGATGTAAGCAAATTGACTGTCTGCATGCGAATCGATGTCTATCAGTATCAGTCTTGTATCAATATTATCGCATCCTATTTCGTGCGCAATGGGAACACGGAACACAGTGGTTGCCATCGATGTATAGGAAGCTTTTTCCGAAGAAACTATGTAATATGTTGTACCTACACTAATGTGATTACAGAAAATTCTTTTAGAGAACATCATGCTCTGTCAGCGATACGTATTCTAGTTTTATTTATCGTTATGACTATTCATCGCAATTATATCAAGTGTTAATTATGTAAGGATAAGCAACTGTGTTTAATTAGTGGGTGTTAAAGTAGTGGTAACTGAATTTAGTTCGTCATCAGACTGTTGCATTAATTTAATAATTGGGCTGTATTCGGAATCAATTAACAAATGCATATCATAGCAGACTGTCGATAAAGTGTACACTTACACATTAAAATCTTTGTAGATTTAAACATAGTAATATGTGACAATGTAAATTGAACATATCATGAATTCGAAACTGTAGCCTGAAGGCAGGTTATTAAGTGTGTTAATGTTACCAAATAAATTAAAATATATTAAAATGCCAGAGAGTGCTTAAAAAGGATATGAGAAACATTATCCTGTGTCATTAATTATCAATCATTTTGCACGCATGGAACCTTACTGCTGGATTTACCACTTTTGATGCCTGAAAGACATAATTTATTTTTTAGAGGAAACACCAGGAAAAAACATAGACAATTCCTTCTTACTCTTCTCATTATGTATATCGTGAAGCATGTCCCAAAGTGTTGCTAACTAGCAGCACTCGCCTCTGCAGGAGTTGCCAGCATATTATGACATTGATCAAGTTCATTATGCGTGTGTCTTTCAATATTATAGTCTCTGACCATACCAGTCTGTAATCATGTACACAATTATATCGATAATATTTCTCCTAATAACTTAGATGGCTGGCTTTTGTGCTGCTTTTTTGTATCAGTATTAGATTTTATGTTGTTGCACTTCAATTCTATCAGACTGACAGACGTCACCCGTTGCCAAGCCATGTGGCTCTGAAAGTGATTGTGATCAGCTGAGATTGCATTGCATGCTAGTTGAGGGTGGATCAATATGGAAGACCGGATAGTGTGCCTGAGTTTTCTGTGCCTCAAGGTCAATGAATCTAATTGCTGTCAAAATGCGTAAACTCATTTTTTAATTGAATTTGACAACAGATAATTCAAATACACAAATTGGGTTGGGAAGTTGGGTAGGGTCAGGAAAGGTAGGGTTAGTGGGGGGGCGGTGGGGGGGGCGGGGGATATATTGCGAGTTTTGCTAGAAATTAACAGGTTAGGTCAACTGCATTTCAAAACAGACTGTACTCCAAGCACAGTTTACTCAGGCTGACTTAGACGTCACCCGATAAATATCAGTCAGCTGTCTCTATGAGTTCAGTGCACTTCAGAGTGCAGTTGTGAGTGCAGTGCACTTTGTGGAAGGTGGGTGGGTGAAGATGGATTAACATAGAAAAATATGTTGCATTGTAATATCGCCAGCTGGTAACCCTTATCTTTTGTTTCTTATCTTGTGGTGGGGGGGGGGGGGGGATGCAATATTATTATCAAATCAATCAAATTATTATCAACATTTCAACACAAACTCATGGCTCTGCATGTGACAAATTCAATGATGTGACGCTCCAATCTTCAATTGTTCACTGTGCAGCAATGGTGCAGCCTTGTAATTGGAATTTCTGCAGCAGGAGTCTACAACTCTGGTATGACTGTGAGTTAACATGTGACGCTTCAAGGATCCACTGTGTGCTGTCTTGAAATTGCACACGTTACAACAGAAGTCTTTTAAACCGGTGTGTTTTGACATGTGATGCTTTAAGTCAATGCTGGGTGCAGTCTTGTGATTGCACTGGTTGCAACCGAAGTCTTTAACCCCGGTGAGTTTTGCCATGTGACGCTTCAAGTTTCCCCTGAACGCAGTCTTGTAATCACACTCTTTGCAACAGAATTCGTTGGTGGGTTTTGACGTGCGGCTGGACTCTGGGACAGATTGGTGGACGGTCTCTAGATCAGAACGTGTTCGGAAGGCGGCGGAGAATTCGTCCTTGACGCACCAGCCATCCTCTGCAAAGTGAGAAACATTTAAAGCACTGCCATTGTCTACTGCCGTAAAATTCTACACTTTGTTCTTATTGGTGGTAACACGTGTTTTCATAACTTCAATAAAAAGTATGAATCCAGGATTAGGTCATACTCTATAACAAAGATACTGGTATTAGTAGCCTTCGGCACTCTATAAATTGCCGCCATTTACGTACTTCACCAAGTCATGAAAGTAAATCCACGCGGCGGTGTTTGAAAATCACAACATCAAACACTAGAACCGTGGCTAGACGTTTTATTTAACACTCGCATAAAGCTAAAATATAAAGTGTGTGTGGCATTTGTTACTTGAATTTCTTGTACTCCTGTCTTGTCTGGAAGTCTTCTGACATATGAGTAGATCGTTGACTCTGTTCTATCATAATTTGTGTTTGTTTTGTTGTTAGGCAAGTACCTACCTAACAGTTTCTTTCAATTCACAGCACTTTTATACCAAAGTGTTCCTTTGTTTTCTCCAAATGTTTGGCTGTCTTGTTACTTGCCTTCTCAGTAGGCAGTGATATTGACAGCTTGTTTTTCTAGACATTTTACTGATATTAAAAACATTTTGAGATTGATATTTTCGCTCTCAAAATTTGGGTAGAGGGCTTATTAGATTAGAATCAATATTGGTGTTCATTTTATTAAAATAATGAGGCGTTCTAGTACGCTTGTTGACATTGGCTTGCGATGTCATTGTGATAAGAGTTTATCAGAGAAGGTTTCTTCATTTTGGTAACAATTGCCCAGGAAGAAAGGAATGAACCGAATATTCATCCACCTTCCCGAAACACGAGTATTAATTACAGGACTATCAGCGGAGACCCGTGCCTTCGCCACCATGTGCTACCGCCTTTTACTTTTTTTTGTGTATAATGGCAAGACACAGGGTAAAATTGGCAAGTTTTTTGCATTTTTCACATAGAAATAATTGACCGATTCACACGAGACATGGCCTACAGTTCGCACGGTGAAATTCCACACATTATTCTCGCATTAAAAAGTTCCAAAATCGTGCACAATTTTCACAAAAGGTGTTGGACACGTTGAAAATAGAAAAAGTGCCACCGAGAACCCAGTATAATACTTAGGTATAGTTTTGTCATGGCATCGAAAAACCGAATTTTATTATAATAATATGTTAATTGATATTTGATTAATTGATTAATTGATATGGGTATGTGCATGGAAAATAATAGTTAAAATAATAATGTCATGTCTTGCCAGTGCAATGACCATTGATCCAGTCGCTCCTCGTATGTAACGCAGGTTGCCTATCCAACTCCAAGGTGCTTTGCGCGCTCGCTCAGATCGCGTTCCGCATTCGTCCAAAGGGAAATTAATTTGAAGTCGTTATTCAGTGAGAACTGAGGAGACACGACATCCTCGCTCCTACTGGCAAGTCGGGCTGCGCTGAAAAAAGCCTTTAATTATCGTCGGTCGAATTGGAATTCACGTTAATTCATTATCTTTAACTCTAACCCTACTTAACAATGTGCGTCTCTCGTTTTCATTTCGATCTTTCGGCATGGGGAGGTTCTAGCTAATGTTTTCCACCTGTTTTGACGCGCAACAAGGTTCTTTGACTTTCCTTTTTATTACAGTAGCCTGTTTTCGTTGTAAGGTTTGTGTACAGACAATGTAAAGGACAAACAATGCTCGTAATGCGACTAACGACTGCGTACACGTCTCCACCGTTGAACAGCGTTTGAATCTGGTTATCTTCTGCTTGCAGGCCACACGACAAAGGATGTTTTGGAGGACCTTCTTGTGGAGAGACTTAAGTATACTCAAGCAGTCCTCCATAATGCAACCGCTCTTCAAGGCCAAAAGGTGCTAATGCCCAGAGTGGAAAGCGAAAGGCTATGCGCAGGAATATCTGCAGATGTCGCGGGTCATTTCACCTTGAGGTACGTTGCTGTTTCCCAGACGGGGATCACCCGACTGTCAGTTGACGGAATCCATCCAGTTGCAAACGTGAAGGCAGCAACCGAAGCTTCCAGTGAGAACCGTTGGCTCATGACACTTTGTTGCAGGTACATGCGGTTCCTACGGCAACCGGTGGACTTCCTGGACGCCATGCAGTTCTGGCTCCTTGAGCATCCGATCTGGGTTGGCCGCCACACTGAGAATGTCTGCCCTCACGTCAAATGCGGTCTGAAATCAAACCTTTTCTTTCTTCTCATTGCTTTTTCCATGAAGTACTTTTTTTGAAAAAAACTCTTTTAATGCCATGTGAGGTGAAACACTTTTTATTTGAAGAAATAGAACCGAACTATGGATCATTTTAGAAAGTTCTAAATGCTTGCTTGCTGGCTTGCTTGCTTGCTTGCCTGCTTGCTTGCTAGCTGCTTGCTTGCTTGCTTGCTTGCTTGCTTGCTTGCTTGCTTGCTTGCTTGCTTGCTTGCTTGCTTGATTGCTTGCTTGCTAGCTGCTTGCTTGCTTGCTTGCTTGCTTGCTTGCTTGCTTGCTTGCTTGCTTGCTTGCTTGCTTGCTTGCTTGCTTGCTTGCTTGCTTGCTTGCTTGCTTGCTGCTTGCTTGCTCGCTTGCTGGTTGCTTGCTTGCTTGCTTGCTTGCTTGCTTGCTTGCTTGCTTGCTTGCTTGCTCGATCCAAACAAAAGTTTCGCTCCATTTCACTCGGATTAAAGAGAGATGAGTTTCACCCGTCGACTTGGAAGGCCTGATAATGGTGTATGAGGCTACGGCTAACCGGGGCTTTGCTTTCAGACGGCTCCTAGGACAGGAGTTGGAGCCGAGGGGAAGGTAAGCTGGTGGCTTCTGCCTGCTGCTACGATCAGCTTTACCCAACGGTTTGCCAGCGTTGGAAACACCGGTTCTCGTTGGATCACCGAAGTTAAGCAACATCGCACTGAGTTAGCTGTTTGATGGGTGACCATCATGCACACGACCAGTTCTGTTCGGGAGAGAGGTCGGAGGGTTTGAATTTAGTACGACAACTTCACTCGCCTTGCTTGTCAACCTCTCGACAGCACGGATTAGCGGAGGAATCCTGTTGTTCGAGTTGCACCGTCCTTCGGAAGGGACGTAAAGCCGGTGGTCCCCTCGGTGCTTTTCGAAAAGAGTAGGCTACGTGCCGGCACCGGGTTTCCCCTCCTCCCTTCTAGCCATAGGTTAGGTTCATCATCACCCTTTCATTATAGACCAGCGCCACTGTGCCAGCTGTCAAAACAGTGCGTCGTTAAACACCGGCAATCAATTAACCAAGGAGCAAAGTTTGACACTTCCCTGCTTGTTCATAATAGAATAGAATATGAGTTTATTTACAACTTTGGACAGTGGATCATAAAGCACATGATTCTTTCCTTTTGCTTGCAATAGGTTGTGTCACAAATATTAAATTAAAGTTTTCAAATGAAGCAACAAATAATATAAACCAAGTTATTAGGTGGTAGTAGCATTGAACCAAATGATCTTTAAACTTAAATAATACTAGGTATTTAATTTATAATGTAGGATTAGATAGGCAAATAAATGACTGATAAGTGATAATAATAATAATACGGTGTACTTTATAAATATAGCTAAGCTGGTAGTATGAAATTTTTCCAAGTGTTTTGCAGTTTTTATTTGGCACATTTTAGTGCTGGGGACGTTGTCGCAGTCTCTGTTTGTTGGGCCAAGAAGCGAGCTGTGGCCCAGGTCGCTCTTGCACCCGGCAAGGAAAAGCTTCTTGCCGGGCCCGCCTTTCCCTGGGAACGTTGTAAGTATTACTCGGAGCTTTGCTTTCGTTCCTCGTCGTGTCAACTCTAAACATCCCACGTAGCAAGAGATTCCTCCGCGGCCTTCCCAGTTCCAATGCTTGGCATTAATCTGGTTTTTCTGTTCTGTGGAGTACTTGACAAAGTCCTGCCAAAGAACTAAGAAGACACTGGAGCCACATCGGACTATGAGCAAGCGTACTTGGTAAATAACTCCGTGTCGAGTGTATTTTTAACGATGCTTTTCTACAAACCACGAAGACATTGCGTTGAGACCGATGTGTTCAAGTGTGTGAATGTGTGAGTGCAAAATGCATTAGTTTTAGCAGGCCCGGCCTAAGGATAAATTCTGGTGTAGGCGAGAAGAGAAAATGGCCGACCACGATACGCGTTTAAGGTCAAATTACGGTAACCTTGTTATCAAATTTTCCGATCATTTTGCATGCAGGAACTTTAATATTCTGGATCACCGGAACTTCGGAATGCACTTGAGGAGATTTCTTGCTTCAAGCCTGGCGACTGCCTCAAGTGTTGTGTCATTTCCAACATCGATGACAGAGTCACAAATTGTGCCGATCTGATAGCGAAATACCTTCGCCGTATCTTTCCTTGCTTCCCATCGTGTGGTGGATTGTGGTTCGACCATCAATACTCCACCATTGTTATGTATAAGCGAACTTTTAATTTCTCCCAACGATTCACGGATGAGGAGAACAGGGTGTACACCCTCTGCATTACTCCAAACAGTGACACTGTATCTACTGATGATTTGGCTGCATCGCCGAGAACTAAATTCAGACAATGACATCCACATGGCACAAACGCAGCTTGCGAATCCATCCTTCTTATTTGACTTTCTTATTTTCCTTCAAATCTGAAGTGTTTCTAAGTATATGTGTATCGTTCCCTCCGAAATGTGCCGCCTATCCGATTGTGCCGCCAAAGGCGGTCGCCTACGTCGCCTATGCCTAGGGCCGGCCCTGAGTTTCAGATATATTGGATAGCTATAGGCCAGCGCCTGGCAGGTATAGACACCTGCTGGAATGTGGGTGCCTACGAGTCAAGACTTGCTTGTATTTAATTTACGAAGAGGGCATTGTCTTGAGTGTGTGGAGTCGAGCGAGACGGTGGTCCGTGCATTTTGCCGGTGGTCTCTGAGCAGAAGGAACGTGGCTTCTTTGGACGAGTAAACCTACAGACCTGCGGCTAGTCAAGCTCATGCAACAAACGCAGTTTGCTTGTCGATCTTCCTTCTGCTAGCAAGCCACCGACGCGATGTTCCCACCAAATTGCCGCTGTGAAATTAGCACGAGCTATTTGTATTTAATTATTTGACTGACAGATTGCAGATGACACAGTTTATTATGTGTTATATTGGTTTGTCCGGGCATAACTTATTCCATTTCAAATTTCAATTTGTTTATTGTCACTCTCACCTAGTACATGTACAGGATTTCTTGACATTTTTGCACAAGTTTACAAGTTCATAAATTTATTATAAATATATAGGTAATAGGAAATATAAAAAATGGATGTAGTAATAGTAATATAAAATAATATTATTTATTTATTAATAATTGTTTTGAATTACTCACAAGAGAAACAATCACCTGCAATGAGGATATTTTTTAGGTTACTTTTAAAAGTGCTGATGCTAGAGTTTTTGAGGCTATTAGGGAGAAGGTTGTATAGAAGAAGTCCTTGAGCAAAGACTGTGTTTTACAAACTAGTACCTACATGGCTGTTGAAACTCTGGAAGCGGCTCTGTGTTTTAAACACAGCGTGTTTTTTAGATTTCCATGAATAGTAGTCGTTTGTAAATACTTACGCTGGGCAATGTCATTATGTTGAGTTTGATGAATTGTTTACGGCAAAAGGTCTTTGGGTTTAAGTGTAAAAGGATTCTGACTACTCGTTTTTGGAGTGAAAATATTTTTTTGGTATATGAGCAGTTTCCCCAAAAAATTATCCCATAGCTTGTGTTGGGCTCCAACAGGCCATGGTAGATTATAGTTTTTAGGCTTTTTATAGGAACTTTTTTTTTTATTGTACGAATAGCATAACAATTTTTTGACAGTTTGCCTTGAAGCTTGATTATGGTGTTTTTCCAATTTCGTTTACTGTCTAGTTCAAGCCCGAGAAAAGTTGTGTGGTCAGTTAATTCCAATAATTCTTTGTTTGCAACAATTTGCAGATTTTGATTTATTGGAGTTTTAGTGTTGTTTGATTTAAATTTGATTAGTTTTGTAAAAGCAATCGATTGTAAAGTTCACCAAGCCAGCGTGATACTAATATTCATTTGGCAATATCTTAACGCTCTGGTTCTACTTTTGAATCCAGGTTATCCATCTGTCTTGCAATCATTGACATTGTTGTACTCTATCGTCAATAACACCTGTTCTAACATTTCACTCAATAACTTACTTGAAAATCTTGCCAACAATTGTGCCACTGGCTTGGAAACTTGTAATGTATTTCAGCAAGCAGCCTCATGATGACTTAGTCAACAGCCAGCAATGTAACGTGAGGGCAAGGAGTCGAGTCCGTTGGGCCAGCCCTTTACTTGCAGCCAGTAGCCATTTGTTAGCGTAGCACGCAGTTGCTTAAAACTCGTCATGTACTTGGAAGTGGGTCACGCTGACTGCTGGCGATGTCGGTCAAAGCTAGGATGCACTGCGACTTGCTGGCGGCATCAGAATGTTATCACGAACAACTAGGTAGTCCTCGGAATGCATGTCCATGTGTCCTTGCAAGCTGCAAGTTGCAACCTGCCGGATTATTGTCCCATACGTTTGTATTAGTTTACTTCCACGTCGCCTTCATCCCCGTGGGCCGAGGTGTGCCGTTATTTTACAATAACAGAAATGTTTGCTTGAATCATATGAAGCTGCCTTTCGCATGCTCTAGAAGTCGGGGATCAGGAAAACGAAGCGAAATCATTGAGAGGTAGAAGTGATGGTCTTAGCAAATGTAACGTTGTTAGTGCTTCGTTTATTATTATTATTAATACTTTATTGTCACGGGAACAGGCCCCACAAGTACGATAAAATATATTTACTACAAATACAATAAACGTTTTGATACATACCCAACTCTATGAAATTAAAAGTGTTAAAAATTAAAAAGTTTAAAAGATTAAGAAAAAAGTTGAAGGTATCATAGATCTTTGTACGTACACTGGTTGATTATCACGGATCGTTTATCACAGAGCACATTTCAGATTTAAAACTTGTTATTTGCTATTATAAAAAGTTTGTAGTCGATTTATACAAGAGTGTCTAGCAACATTAATATAAAAGTGTCTGTATTTCTCTAAAATCTCTAAAATTAAGAAGACTGATGAGGTACCTAACTGTCCTGATGGGAATTAATAATTTTATATAAGAAAATCCTATCAGTACCTAATAAAGTGCCTCTTATAGAGGGTAGTCAACCGTGACGTAGTACAAGGCACCTCTCTATGGCATCAACTCTATGGTACTCAGTATCACCCTGTACACAAATCAACTTCTCAAAGCGACGATGCGCACACTCCTGCATTAGTAATCTGTGGTAATTATTGGTGTTCCACATGACAGTGGCGTAATCCACTTGAGTTCTAACAATTGTGCTACGAAAATACGTCCTAGCAGCAGTCTTAAAATCACTGAAAGTGCCTGACTTTCGCATGCTTTAGAATTCGGGAATTACGAAAAAGAAGCGAAATCATCGAGTGGTAGAAGCGATGTTTTTAGCAAATGTAACGTTGCTTGTGCTCGTCTAGTGTAACCTAGGTCGTAGGGCGCTGCAGCTGAGGGAAGAGCTCGCTTCACCGGGCAGGCATCGACACTGAAAAGAAGGGAAACAAGGCACAGGTCCACACAGCACACAGCATGGTGTATCAACACTAGTTTAAAAATAACCTACCCTCTAGGACTTGTGAAAATTTCGCGTGTCCAGCAGTGTCAATTTCACTCGTGAATTGCGGGAAGGAAATGCAAGTCCGGCACATAGGTACCACGTCGCTCGACTCTCGAGGGGAGGAAAATCATGTTTAATTATTTCTAAAGTGTGAATCTTAAAAAGAGGGGGTCTAACCAGCATTATCAACCGAGTCTGCGACCGCACGTGTTCATGTTTCCGGGTTGTTCTGTGTGAATCCCGTGGCTGTTACTTTGCTGTCAGGAGCTTTGACAGACGTGCGACTGCAATTGTTACGATCAGCTATCAACACGTTAGAGCCAGTGACGTACTGGATCATTTACAATTCTCTGCCCTACACGCAGTGTTTCGCGAAAACGCAACCGAACGATTCACCGGCACATTTTAAATATTTCTTCTTAATTTCGTTTAATTCGATTAAAGGTCGCCCATCGAACGATCAGCTACATTTGTAAAATAAACATCAATTTTTCTGCCCTTTATTATCTGGCCCGGACCACGCCATACGCGAAATAACAACATTTTGACAGAAATGAATTCGAACCGTAATTAGTTTGAAAAAAAATGTACTAGTTGATGTCGGTCACCGCGGCAGGTGGCGGCTTCAGGTACTTTGCCGGAACCTCCGCGGCGTAGCAAAGTAGTCCGCGCCCTCGGTCTTCCAGGTAACCCATTTCTCACCCCATTCTTCAAGGCTCACCGTCAGTTCGCAAGACAATCGCGAAACGTTGCCGACAATTGGCAAGCGGCACGTCGGCCTTGTGGATTTCGAGGCCATAAATTTCAGACCACGTGTGACCCTCCGCCGTTCCGTGATTCGACGTGATTCTGCCCCTACGTCCGGCCAGTACGTAAATGTGATCGCCGCGTGGCCGTCTCGAGTGCGTCGTTAAACATCGAATTGCGCTGATTTACACCGAAATAGACAACTAAAGCGTCACAAGTCGTAAGTGCGTCGTCGATTGCAGTGTTTAAAGTCATCGGCGAACCGATTCGCTGCTCGGAAAGTGTTTAAACGTGTGAAAATGCAGGAACGTTTCCAGCACGTTGCTTCTACATGCAAACTGCCGGCCATGCGTTGGCTTGCCATGCATCGGGTTGCTTTGCCAGCTCCACTGGCTTCAGAGTCTGGAATTAACGATCAGCAGCGTTCAACAAGTGCATCTAGTGTCTTGATTAAGTGCAGTGATCAGCAGCGTTCAACAAGTGCATCTAGTGTCTTGATTAAGTGCAGTGATCAGCAGCGTTCAACAAGTGCATCTAGTGTCTTGATTAAGTGCAGTGATCAGCAGCGTTCAACAAGTGCATCTAGTGTCTTGATTAAATGCAGTGATTAAGTGCAGAGTGCAACCCTGAAGGCCGGGAATGCAGCGTGCACAAGGCTACAAGTGGGTACACGGCCGGGTGGAGGACACAGCGTGAACGCAAAACGTGAGTTACTCGAATGTTTTCATATTTGCTTGTCAACTGGTTGCTGGTATTTAGGGTGTTGGCATAATGTGCCGGGGTGGAACCAAACTAGGGCTAATTATTTTTAGAGTCGAAGTTTTCGTTCCAAACTTGTGTCCGCACCGGGAGTCGAACTGGGCTATCTTTGGGAAATAGCATTACCAATTATGCTACCAGACATCCCGGCTTTGAGACGGTCAAGCACACAGCAAATGCTGACGCACGCATAGGACATTGGTCAACCACATAGACATGTTCATGACAATTTACTACATGAAGCTTTGATGACTCAAATACCTCTGCTTGGCCCAGGGGTAAGGCGAAAGAACCTGGTTCGACCCCCGGTACGGATGTAAATTTGGAATGGTAAATATCTAGCGAGATTCAACGAGGATTTGCAGTTTGGTTGGAATCAAATCCAACATGAATATTAATGACGGGGATCCAGCTTGGATGATCGATTCTTTTGGCTTTTCAAAGCAGAAATAAATGCAGCTGGTGAAACAGCTGGCGATTGAATCTGTGCACAGCTTCATGGAGCGTAGCAACCACTAACATTCCAGCGTGCCGCGTTGAGAACAATGTTATTCAGGGTTGCGATCGGTGCCAACAAAACTAGAACACTTGCAGACCTGCAAGTTGCACTTGTTTTCAGGGCGCGTATGATTCACTTAAATATTCAACTATCATCGAGTTATCTTTGCAGGAGTTGTACATTTCGAATTTTAGCAAATGTACAATCGAAAATAAATGTCTACAAATGGGATCGAACCGCGGTCTACATAATTTGAACTGAGTGGACATAAACACGTTTCAATGAATATTGTAAGAACGTTTAAGCGAAACTTCCCCCTGAAAATTGTATCGGTACCGGGAAACGAACCCGGTTCCTTTGCATTTCAGAGGCGATGCACTGCCAAATTTGTTATAATTTAAGTTGTTACTTGTTGGTCTCCATGGAGATAGAAACAGGACTATGAATGAACATAGACGGCGGTGAATCTAGTGACGCTATGCAAAAGGAAAATGAAATCGAATAGTTATTGTAGATTTTACAGTAACAATTAATTATTTGTAAATTCTTGATATTAAAAACTTTTGTATCTTTCGTTTCAGGAAACCTGGTCAACAAATCCAAGACTGTGACAAGACAAAGTGAATTCAGTGACGAGTGCAGTGTTATGGACAAAGTGCGCAAGAAAGAAGCCATCGCGCTTGCTTGCTGCTTGCTGCTTGGTGCTCGCTGCTTGCTGCTTGGTGCTCGCTGCTTGCTGCTTGCTGCTTGCTGCTCGCTGCTCGCTGCTTGCTGCTTGCTGCTTGCTGCTTGCTGCTTGCTTGCTGCTTGCTTGCTGCTTGCTTGCTGCTTGCTTGCTGCTTGCTGCTCGCTGCTTGCTGCTCGCTGCTTGCTGCTTGCTTGCTGCTTGCTGCTTGCTGCTTGCTTGCTTGCTTGCTGCTTGCTGCTTGCTGCTTGCTGCTTGCTGCTTGCTACTTGCTGCTTGCTGCTTGCTGCTTGCTGCTTGCTGCTTGCTGCTTGCTGCTTGCTGCTTGCTGCTTGCTGCTTGCTGCTCGCTGCTTGCTGCTTGCTTGCTGCTTGCTGCTTGCTTGCTGCTTGCTGCTTGCTGCTTGCTGCTTGCTTGCTCGCTGCTTGCTGCTTGCTTGCTGCTTGCTGCTTGCTTGCTGCTTGCTTGCTTGCTGCTTGCTGCTTGCTGCTTGCTGCTTGCTTGCTGCTTGCTGCTTGCTTGCTTGCTGCTCGCTGCTTGCTGCTCGCTGCTTGCTTGCTGCTTGCTGCTTGCTTGCTGCTTGCTGCTTGCTGCTTGCTGCTTGCTGCTTGCTGCTTGCTGCTTGCTTGCTGCTTGCTGCTTGCTTGCTTGCTGCTCGCTGCTTGCTGCTCGCTGCTTGCTGCTTGCTTGCTGCTTGCTGCTTGCTGCTTGCTGCTTGCTGCTTGCTGCTTGCTGCTCGCTGCTTGCTTGCTGCTTGCTGCTTGCTGCTCGCTGCTCGCTGCTCGCTGCTTGCTGCTTGCTTGCTGCTTGCTGCTTGCTGCTTGCTGCTTGCTGCTTGCTGCTCGCTGCTTGCTTGCTGCTTGCTGCTTGCTGCTCGCTGCTCGCTGCTCGCTGCTTGCTGCTTGCTGCTTGCTGCTTGCTTGCTTGCTTGCTGCTCGCTGCTTGCTTGCTGCTTGCTGCTTGCTGCTCGCTGCTTGCTGCTCGCTGCTCGCTGCTCGCTGCTTGCTGCTTGCTGCTTGCTGCTTGCTTGCTTGCTGCTTGCTGCTTGCTGCTTGCTGCTTGCTGCTCGCTTGCTGCTTGCTGCTTGCTGCTTGCTGCTTGCTGCTTGCTGCTCGCTGCTCGCTGCTTGCTGCTTGCTGCTTGCTGCTCGCTTGCTGCTTGCTGCTTGCTGCTTGCTTGCTGCTCGCTGCTTGCTGCTTGCTGCTTGCTGCTTGCTGCTTGCTGCTCGCTGCTCGCTGCTCGCTGCTTGCTGCTTGCTGCTTGCTACTTGCTGCTTGCTGCTTGCTGCTTGCTGCTCGCTGCTTGCTGCTTGCTGCTTGCTGCTCGCTGCTTGCTGCTTGCTGCTTGCTGCTTGCTGCTTGCTGCTTGCTGCTCGCTGCTTGCTGCTCGCTGCTAGCTGCTTGCTGCTCGCTGCTTGCTGCTTGCTTGCTGCTTGCTGCTTGCTGCTTGCTGCTTGCTTGCTTGCTTGCTGCTTGCTGCTTGCTGCTTGCTGCTTGCTGCTTGCTGCTCGCTGCTTGCTTGCTGCTTGCTGCTTGCTGCTCGCTGCTAGCTGCTTGCTGCTCGCTGCTTGCTGCTTGCTGCTTGCTGCTTGCAACTTGCTGCTTGCTGCTTGCTGCTTGCTGCTTGCTGCTTGCTTGATGCAGTGATCAAGACAGTGGTGTAGTGATCAAGAAAGTGGTGCAGTGTTATGGACAAAGTGCGCAAGAAAGAAGCCATCGCGGAGACGGAGGTTGCAGGGGAGACACCAACGGCACGACTGTCGCTGTCGAACGACCGCGAATCGATCAATTAAGTCTGTAAATGTGTCTTGCAATGCTTGACCAATCAGAGAGGAGGAACGTCAGGCGTGCCACGATAATTGGACTAGCCAAGAGCTCAGTGGACGACCTGTATTAGGGCCCCGATATGGCCACTGGCCACTTGGCCAGTTCCCCTTTCTTGTGCGCGCGCATCAATCTTTAGACGCTGCCGCTGAGACGCTGGCCGGAGAAACGGTAGGTGAAGGATGGATCGAGACTTGTCGCTGACTGGGGTCCTTCATTGTGCACTATTTCCAGAAGGGCATTTCATACTCTGTCTGTATTGCTAACCCTAATCACTGTTTGGCCCGTTACAGTCAGCTTCGCGAAATTGCGTGTCGAATCAGGTTCCCATTTCTTAGCCAACGAACAGAGCAGCGTCTGCAACATTTACCCGGGTAAATTTAGGATGCACTAATCACTGATAAATTCACCCTCCGGGGCGTCTCTCGCCTTCTAGTTTCCTCCGGCTCCAGGTTTCCGACGAGGAGGAGTCCATCTCATCTCATCGCCAACGCCCGGCCCTTGCTTTTGCTAGAACTTCCCTCGTTTTTAGCAGCTAGACACAAGGGGTTGTACTAGCTGGAGGTCCGGGTTCGAGTCCCCGAGCTTCTCAACAGACAGACACACTCGGACAGCAGGATTCCTCCACCGATCCGTGCTGTCCAGTCTCAGAAGTATAGCTTTCTCAGGGAACTGGGGAGTAGTAGGGAAATTTCTTGTCCTTGCTGATGAAATGGTAATATATTATATTAGTGTAAAGGGATATAGGATAGGTGTATTTTATGTGATGACATTGCCTGTAGACCGGGGTTCGAGTCCCTGAACTGGCAGGCTGTTCTCTCGGCCAAGTTGAGAGTGAACTCGAGGCATTTGTTTGTGCGTGCGTCACGCATGTCCACACCTCGATGTGTTGACACGCATCTAGGGAGCTCCAGGACAGCACAAGCTGAAGGGACAAAAGGGATTAGGATGGGATTTCATGGGATGTGATGGGCGTAGCTGGGAAGTCGGGGTTCGAAGCCCCGGACCTCCCAACAGACACAGAACAAGCTGTTGCACCGGTTTCAAGCAACGGTCACCCATGCAACGTTTGGCGCGGCGCCATGTTGCTTAACCTGGTGAATCTCGCGAGATCTAGGAATTAACAACGCCTAGGATTCTTTGCATGGACTAGGATCGAGGACTAGGAACAGCCACTTGGGGGAAGGCGATAGGAATTGAAATCAGGGAAACTTGGGCTGGAATAACGGAAGAAAGACGTGACCTGCAAAAAGAGTCGGAGCTAGGAATGCACAGAGGCTGGGAATCTCTGTAGGGGCGAGGAATAGGATCTAGGATTAGGAAGGGACATTCGGGGATTCTTAGCGTAGAGTCAGTAACGTAACACGGGGTCATCGCAACAGGTCCCCCCCACCCCCCGGAAGGCGAGGGCTTCTAGACGTGCCAAACGTGCGCCAACCCCGGGAACTTCGAGAACTTCTGGCCACGAGGGCAGTGCTCCATCGGAGACCGGCGCGCTATTTTGCCCCGGGGTTTTAGAGTCAGCGGCAGTCCAAGTCCACCTTAAACTTGTTGCTAGGATGTACTGAGCCGAGCAAACGAAACAACCTTTGTCCAATCGACAGCGTTGACAAGTTTGCTCGGCGATTGTTTTAATCGAATGTCTTGCTTGATTTCCTCGGGAACGTCGTGGGGATCGGGGAGGCGCTAACTTGCCGAGTGTGAACAAGTGACGACTGTGACGAGCTCCGACGGACACGGAGCAGAAGATTCCTTCAGTTTTATTGGTACGCTGACAGACAAGTTACCAACGTAACAAAACTAATAATATTTCCCTGCTGGGATTGGACGTGGTCGGGGTGGAGTTTTTGTCATGCGCATTGCATCAAATATCGCAGATTAATATCTTAGCTTTTTGATAAGATTAGCAAGGTTCACGGGTCGGAGTTGAATATTATTGATATTTTTATTATTCCTGGTATTTAATTGAAATTGTAACTGAACAAGTGGCTCGTGGGAATCTTTCCGAGCAGAAAACAGGGGAATACGTCTGCACTTCTATGAAGTGGAATTCACATCGCACCATCGGTGAAATACATTACGCAATCGGGAATATTTTCCCAGACTTTTTCCATTAAATACAGCGGCTTCTGATGAATTGCATGAGATCAACAAAACCTTGTCAGCGAGTCTGAATTAAAATCCGACAAGACAGGCGTGTAGGGGATGAAAAGTTGGACATGCAGAGTGAATTTCAACGTGCCAGCGTGCTTGGGTGAAAAGTTGGTGACATCTGGAGGCGGTCGTGGCTTGAACTCGTTCAGCTCCTTGTTGGTTGGATGCCGGTCACCCATCCAGACACGAATCTTGCTTAACCTGGCTTACTCGCGCTTTCTGCGCTTCCTGTCGGTCCGACGGGGCTGAAACTCGGCACGGGGGTGAAGGACACCCTCTTAACACCACCGTGCTGAGGAAATTTTAATCGGAATTAAATTGTAGATTTTAAAGCCATTTTCTGCATTGATGCACGGCGGGAATTGGCTGTGAGGTTTTCTATCTCGGCGAGCGCGAGTCCGACGGGGCTGAAACTCGGCACGGGGGTGAAGGACACCCTCTAAACATCACCGTGCTGAGGAAATTTCAATCGGAATTAAATTGTAGATTTTAAAGCCGTTTTCTGCATTGATGCACGGCGGGAATTGGCTGTGAGGTTTTCTATCTCGGCGAGCGCGAGTCCGACGGGGCTCCGCCGTGAACGTGATACGTCGTGATACTCCCCGTCCGGCCATTGTGACTGTGATCGCCGCGCGGCCGCGTGGAATGCGTCGTTAAACGTCGAATTACGCTGATTTTCCCTGATCCACGCGCCTTGTACGCAGTGGCGAAGCGTGGGTCTTGTCATCAGGGAGACAGAAAGTAATTTTCAAATCGGGTTTTGAAATGCATCATTCAGGGTACCGCCATGCAGCACGTCCTGACACTCTGTGAAATTGCTAAGCGGTATTACCTGTTAAGTTTCTTGTCGATCAACTATAACCCTCCTGTGTTCTTTTGATGTGGCTAAAATGACAATAACTCTCTCCTGAAACGCGCCACTAGAATCCATTGCTTGTAAATCTTGTTTTCCAAATAACGACGCTTATGCTCTGAATCGTGTCAATCAGGTAGGAAGCTGTTGATAGTTAAAAGTGAATTAGGTCTTCCCCATCGAGTAGTAGCAGTATTCGCATCACTATTCTCACCCGCTGTGTTGACAGTGTGGGGAAGTTTATAGTTGGCTGCCACCACCATGTTTGTTGAAAACATAGAAAATATTCAAGTATAATTTAGGGTGCGCGTCTCTCTCGGAAGATGAGTACTTGAGCTTGAGTCGCTCGGTGGTCCCAGGTCGCGGTCTTTCCGGTTCCACTTACCATTGATCCGGTGTAGCTCGTGGGCGAATAAGCGAATACGAATGCACGAAATATTAAAGCACAGATATGTAATTTATTGTTTCAAGCACTTGGTCAAGTAAACGTGTTGCGTCGAGAATTCGATAATTTAGAAAGAGACTATTTACAAGCGGCTGCTCGGTCGACGAGAAGTCCAGGAATGAGGCGAGTCGGGGGTGCGAAGACTATTTATGTGGCTGTCACTCAGGTGGTCAGCGTCTGCCCTCGGGTAGCGTCACTTGGTGGCGTCGAGCACGGAGGCCGACAGCCTTCGTCCTGTTATACAATGCTGAATGGGTTGTCAATATTGAGTGACATCTTGTAAGTGTCAGAAAGCGCGACCAATTGGAGGAATTCGGTAAAAGTTTGAGAATTGCGTTCGAGCGACTGTTAGTTCGGATTGAAAGTGTTGCGTCCGAGCAATTGATAGATATTTAATTGATTGATTGATTATTGGTGCTTAACGACGCACTGTTTTGACAACTGGCCCTTTGGCACTGGTCTAATGGCGTCGGTGAATGAAATGGTGATGATGAGGGTGATGATGAACCTAACCTATGGCTAGAAGGGAGGAGGGGAAACCCGGTGCCGGCACGTAGCCTACTCCTGTCGAAAAGCACCGAGGGGACCACCGGCTTTACGTCCCTTCCGAAGGACGGTGCAACTCGAACGACAGGATTCCTCCGCTAATCCGTGCTGTCGAGAGGTTGACAAGCAAGGCGAGTGAAGTTGTTGTACTAACTTCAAACCCTCCAACCTTTCTCCCGAACAGAACTGACCATGTGCATGATGGTCACCCATCAAACACCTGACTCAGCGCGATGTTGCTTAACTTCGGTGATCTCACGAGAACCGGTGTTTCCAACGTTGCCAAACCGTTCGGTGATAGATATTTAAGGGTGAGATTGAGGATCACGTTGATAGTCTTCCCATAAATCGTGTCCTTCTACAAGCGTTGACAATAAGATGGGACGAACAAGAGAAGATGGTCTTAGTGTCAACCTTGCGTCATGGGAATGTAACAGTGGTGAAAGTTTATCAAGGTGCAGTAACGCGTAGAGAAGGCCTGTAGTTGTCCTGAATGCACTGTTTGAAAGCAATACGTGTATTAATCAATGCATGAAATAAGGAATGAAGGCAGCTTCATGAAACTGGCAGTGGCCCAATCACGTCTAGCGACCACCTGGCTCCTGATTCCATTCTTTGCGCTGATTTGCGCTTTGTGGGGATTTGCGGTGCGGGAAATATCGCGCACGTGTCTACCTAAAGCGACAAGTAGCTGAGAAACGTGGAGCCCGTGGCAGGACTTGCTGTACAGCGCGTCATCGTCGTCGTTGGCGGCGTCCTTTCAGAACGCGAAGCGTCCACTTCGGGGGTCGACTAGTCCAGGATAGCAAAGAAAATTGCGAGATCTTTCCGTCCTCCCTCCCCGCCCATGTATTATCTTGTCATGTTTCATGTATTATCTTCATTCTTCCAATTAATCTCAAACTCAATGCATTACCATTGATATAATAGAACTAACAACTTAGGAAAATTAGCATACATTTTTCTCTTATTTTCTTATCTTACTACGAACAGTGAATTTAATATCGCGTAGAAACTCGGGAAAGGAAATTTTGCTCTGTTGACAAAACGTCACTCACGTCTACAGTGAGAGAAATCAGTACTACTCGCAGCATCTTCATGAAGATCCCACCCTTCATTTGAAGTGCCGGTTATCACCGTCTCTAATTTGTCTAAGTAAAGGCCCATTCACTACCAAAGCCCCGTAACCCCCAATTTGAACTCGCCATAGTACGGTGCGAGCCCTAACGACGGAATATCCAGCAAATGCAGGCACTAACGAAGCAAAAACGATTGCCAAACAAAAAAGTTTGACTTTTTACCCTGGGGGTCTTACAACTTGAGCCCCCAATTTTGAAATCGCCGTAGCATCCGTACGGTTCTAATGGACCCCTCACGGCAACGTGGTCGGCAAAGCGCAGGCTTCTGTAGCGGCACGGCTCACGGCAACGTGGTCGGCAAAGCGCAGGCTTCTGTAGCGGCACGGCTCACGGCAACGTGGTCGGCAAAGCGCAGGCTTCTGTAGCGGCACGGCTCACGGCCACGTGGTCGGCAAAGCGCAGGCTTCTGTAGCGGCACGGCTCACGGCCACGTGGTCGGCAAAGCGCAGGCTTCTGTAGCGGCACGGCTCACGGCAACGTGGTCGGCAAAGCGCAGGCTTCTGTAGCGGCACGGCTCACGGCAACGTGGTCGGCAAAGCGCAGGCTTCTGTAGCGGCACGGCTCACGGCAACGTGGTCGGCAAAGCGCAGGCTTCTGTAGCGGCACGGCTCACGGCAACGTGGTCGGCAAAGCGCAGGCTTCTGTAGCGGCACGGCTCACGGCAACGTGGTCGGCAAAGCGCAGGCTTCTGTAGCGGCACGGCTCACGGCAACGCGGTCGGCAAAGCGCAGGCTTCTGTAGCGGCACGGCTCACGGCAACGTGGTCGGCAAAGCGCAGGCTTCTGTAGCGGCACGGCTCACGGCCACGTGGTCGGCAAAGCGCAGGCTTCTGTAGCGGCACGGCTCACGGCAACGTGGTCGGCAAAGCGCAGGCTTCTGTAGCGGCACGGCTCACGGCAACGTGGTCGGCAAAGCGCAGGCTTCTGTAGCGGCACGGCTCACGGCAACGTGGTCGGCAAAGCGCAGGCTTCTGTAGCGGCACGGCTCACGGCAACGTGGTCGGCAAAGCGCAGGCTTCTGTAGCGGCACGGCTCACGGCAAAGACAAGACACTTGACAAGACACTTAAAGGTCCTAGGAAACAGACAACACACTTGAAAGTTCGATGACGAATCATCGAATCATTGTCGAATCACGATCGATGAGCATTAGGTTTCCCTGCATAAATTTCAACGTGGTAGTAATTTTGTGAGGTTAGTTTTCCGGATAAAATGAGATGTGTTTCCGGGTTCGATACCCTGAAACGCAAGTTAGACACAGGGCTAGGATCCAGCGGGGATACGAATCTGGGCCTACCTTCACCTTGACTTTGTTATCTTATCAAGTTGTTGCCGGGATTGAAAACCCCGAGGTCTTGGGTTCGACTCCACACCCCTGCGTTGAGACGGATAACAAGGACTGGACAGACTTGTTGCTCATTACTAGACGTAACAGACACAGAAGTAGCTTCGAGCAACGGTCACCCATGCAACGTTTGGCGCGGCGCCATGTTGCTTAACCTGGTGAATCTCGCGAGATCTAGGAATTAACAGCGCCTAGGATTCTTTGCATGGACTAGGATCGAGGACTAGGAACAGCCACTTGGGGGAAGGCGATAGGAATTTAAATCAGGGAAACTTGGGCTGGAATAACGGAAGAAAGACGTGACCTGCAAAAAGAGTCGGAGCTAGGAATGCACAGAGGCTAGGAATCTATGTAGGGGCGAGGAATAGGATCTAGGATTAGGAAGGGACATTCGGGGTTTCTTAGCGTAGAGTCAGTAACGTAACACGGGGTCATTGCAACAGGTCCCCCCCCCCCCCCCCCCCCGGAAGGCGAGGGCTTCTAGACGTGCCAAACGTGCGCCAACCCCGGGAACTTCGAGAACTTCTGGCCACGAGGGCAGTGCTCCATCGGAGACCGGCGCGCTATTTTGCCCCGGGGTTTTAGAGTCAGCGGCAGTCGAGGTCCTCCTTAAAACGATTGTCTATGTTGAGGATAACCCTGTTTGCACGGCTGGCAGCTCCCAGCTTGCTGCTTGCTCGGCTGGCAGCTCCCAGCTTGCTGCTTGCTCGGCTGGCAGCTCCCAGCTTGCTGCTTGCTCGGCTGGCAGCTCCCAGCTTGCTGCTTGCTCGGCTGGCAGCTCCCAGCTTGCTGCTTGCTCGGCTGGCAGCTCCCAGCTTGATGCTTGTTCTTCACTACGTGTTACAGGTGGCTGTCTATCGAGCGGCATGCTGACCAGGATGCTGGATGCTCGATGGCGAGGCAGGATCTGCTTCCTGCGAGTCTCGTTCTCTGTGTGGGTTTTCAATCATTACTTGTCACTTTGCTCGCTGTGTACGATGTGCGATGTACGATGTACGATGTGCGATGTACGATGTGCGATGTGCGATGTACGATGTGCGATGTACGATGTGCGATGTACGATGTACGATGTGCGATTTGCGATGTGCGATGTACGATGTGCGATGTGCGATGTACGATGTACGATGTGCGATGTGCGATGTGCGATGTACGATGTACGATGTACGATGTGCGATGTGCGATGTACGATGTGCGATGTGCGATGTGCGATGTGCGATGTACGATGTACGATGTGCGATGTGCGATGTACGATGTGCGATGTGCGATGTACGATGTGCGATGTACGATGTACGATGTGCGATGTGCGATGTGCGATGTACGATGTGCGATGTGCGATGTACGATGTGCGATGTACGATGTACGATGTGCGATGTGCGATGTGCGATGTACGATGTGCGATGTGCGATGTACGATGTACGATGTGCGATGTGCGATGTACGATGTGCGATGTACGATGTACGATGTGCGATGTACGATGTACGATGTACGATGTACGATGTGCGATGTGCGATGTGCGATGTGCGATGTACGATGTGCGATGTGCGATGTGCGATGTGCGATGTGCGATGTACGATGTACGATGTGTGATGTGCGATGTACGATGTGCGATGTACGATGTACGATGTGCGATGTACGATGTACGATGTACGATGTACGATGTGCGATGTGCGATGTGCGATGTGCGATGTACGATGTGCGATGTGCGATGTGCGATGTACGATGTGCGATGTACGATGTGCGATGTGCGATGTACGATGTGCGTTGTGCGATGTACGATGTGCGATGTGCGATGTACGATGTGCGTTGTGCGATGTACGATGTGCGATGTGCGATGTACGATGTGCGATGTGCGATGTACGATGTGCGTTGTGCGATGTACGATGTGCGATGTGCGATGTACGATGTGCGTTGTGCGATGTACGATGTGCGATGTGCGATGTGCGATGTGCGATGTGCGATGTACGATGTTCGATGTGCGATGTGCGATGTGCGATGTGCGATGTGCGATGTGCGATGTGCGATGTACGATGTACGATGTGCGATGTACGATGTGCGATGTGCGATGTACGATGTGCGATGTGCGATGTACGATGTTCGATGTGCGATGTGCGATGTGCGATGTTCGATGTGCGATGTGCGATATGGGAGCTGGTGGATCTAAGGATCCGAATCCTGAATCCGAATCCGAATCTCTCAAAATAGAGTTTTTCAATGATACCGGCATCAGGAAAACTTTTAGATTTCCATGAAATTTCAAAGTTCTTGAAAAGCATTGAATTCACATAACGGTAGTAAAATTAAACCCCCGTCGCAATGAACACGTTTATTTGGAAAACATTTCCTTATTTGATATAATGAGATCCGCGCTTATCCTATTTGTGGCTGCGCACGCGCAAGCAACGATGTGGTCAGAGCTTTGCAGCAGCGTGCGCTTGCTGGCGGGCGGCGCCCACGATGCATGCAACCCGTCGCACAGGACTAGTCTACCAGGCAGGACGTGGCAGCCAAATTACATCTCATCATTTCAGATTGATGTTGTGGCGATTTTTAACACATCTTGGCATTTGGGGCACATCTCAATCAGTTTGAAATCATCTTCATCATTTACGTCTAAGTGAGCTTACGTGGACCGTGGACGTAACCAGACACAACGAACTGTCACCCGAAAACGGAGACATAATGATGGGACTTCCCAGCTCCGTAATCCGCATGCTGCTTGGTCCAACCCGAAGCACCATGGGGCAATAGAGTCATCGTTGAATCGTGGAGCATTGCGTAGTTCCTGGAATTTATAGCCGTGCTCAGAGAATATTATGCAGTTCTAAGATTGCACATCGAAACCTGCATCTCCAAAGCTCTAGTTACAGCACGAGTGTCTTATGAAAGATGGGCGTCCAACTGCACTAAAACAAAACTGGCCTAAAAGCAATCTGTACTAAAAAATGCCTTAAAAAAGGCCTCAAAATGGATGACAACAACACTGAGGAAGCTTCTACTTAATTGTAAGAGATCATCATACTTAATTATGCGTTAATTGATGAAAATACAATTATTTCAAGGTCAAATTTTGATAGACATTCACAAACAAACGAACAATATATAACATGAAACATAAATCATTCAACAAGCATACCAACATCATACCAGTCATACGAACATCATACCAGTCATACCAATCATACCAGTCATACCAATCATACCAGTCATACCAGTCATACCAGTCATACAAGGGAGGAATCAAGAAGGACACCCACAAATCTTTCACTCGCCATGTGCTTTTCTGAGTCCAAGAGCGCTATACAGCGCTAGCCCAGTCAGTCCATGGTCAGGGGCAATCGAAGAGCAGGCGTTAAGGGTAAGGTTGGGAGGGGCACCGACTCGGAGGATAATAAAAGACACCACCGAGCCGGTACTGAGATGCTTCAACGCAGGGGTGTTGTTGGATTCTCTGGTCGGAACGTAAATTAGTGACGGATAAGAATGCTGGTCGATTAATTAGCAACCAGCACACTCTGTCGGCCGATTGTTACCTGGTCGGAGTTTACCGTGATGTCGGTAACCGTGGGTCGGTAACATGCTGATTATCATCTCGTCACCACAGTCCCCTTGATGGAGCAACAGCAGCATCAAGACTCCGCTTCCTAGATATCACGAACAATATCCGCTAGAAAAAATTCTACTAAAAATTTGAGAAAATGCCTTCCCCCCAAAATAAATAAAGGGGGCCTAGTAAACATCACCGAAACATCGCTCACCATCATGTGAACTTTTTCAACCAAAGCACAACGGGCCAAAATGCAGGTGTCTGTGGATGCTGCTGATTTGGATGTAAATCCGATATTTTAGTGGCACTTTGCATTCAAGACGTGAGGTGAACGTTGCCTCCCCCCAAATAGTGCTAGTTAGTGCCTTAAACAAAACCCGATGCCCCTAACGTATTTATTACCTGAAATTTTAATGTTATTTTCAATAAACCAACCCCGGGAACAGCCCCAGTGAAAAAAAATTGGAAATCAGAGTTGATAATTTTGTTTTTAAATTTGAAGGCAATATAAAGTGCAAAAATTCGCTAGTTTTTTGCACTTTTCTAGTGGAAATACTTGAGGGATTGACGCGAGACCAGGCCTAAGGGACGCACGGAGAAATTCTACACATTATTCGTGCATTAATGAGTGTCGAAATGTACGCAGATCAACTTCTCTATCAGTCTGTCAGTATATATAGACTAACTGATTATTGGTGCTTAACGACGCACTGTTTTGACAACTGGCCCTTTGGCACTGGTCTAATGGCGTCGGTGAATGAAATGGTGATGATGAGGGTGATGATGAACCTAACCTATGGCTAGAAGGGAGGAGGGGAAACCCGGTGATTCATTGATTGATTGCCGGTGTTTAACGACGCACTGTTTTGACAGCTGGCACCGTGGCGCTGGTCTATAATGAAAGGGTGATGATGAACCTTACCTATGGCTAGAAGGGAGGAGGGGAAACCCGGTGATTCATTGATTGATTGCCGGTGTTTAACGACGCACTGTTTTGACAGCTGGCACCGTGGCGCTGGTCTATAATGAAAGGGTGATGATGAACCTAACCTATGGCTAGAAGGGAGGAGGGGAAACCCGGTGCCGGCACGTAGCCTACTCCTGTCGAAAAGCACCGAGGGGACCACCGGCTTTACGTCCCTTCCGAAGGACGGTGCAACTCGAACGAAAGGATTCCTCCGCTAATCCGTGCTGTCGAGAGGTTGACAAGCAAGGCGAGTGAAGTTGTCGTACTAACTTCAAACCCTCCAACCTCTCTCCCGAACAGATCTGACCATGTGCATGATGGTCATCCATCAAACACCTGACCCAGCGCGATGTTGCTTAACTTCGGTATATAGACTACGCAGAGGCAGCGTTCGCAGCGAGCAAAGTAATGTACCTCCCCCCCCCCCCCCCCCCACTAACCCATACCTTTCCTGACCCTACCTAACCCCCCCCCCCAACCTTCCTCTGTGTAGTACGTTAAAAGCAAAAACATTGACTTTTAGGACAGTTCGATTTTAGGGCAGTTTCATTTTAGGACAGTTTTTTTTTAGTACAGTTGGTGCATCCCCCTTATGAAAAGATGCCGATGTTTCACGATGTGTTTCGTGGGGTGCAGGGGGGGGGGGGGGGGGGGTGACACATTTCGCGTCTCTAGATTCATCACAACGAATAGGTAGGAAATATAAACGCCGTCTTCCCAACAGCAGCGTGGTCCAGTGGTTTACGCGATGGCTTTCGGATGAAAGTTTTGTGCGACCCGAGTGCGATCCCAGCAGCAGGCGTGGCTTTTTGGCAATGTCTGGCTTTGTAAAAATACAGAATACAGTTACACACTGAAAACAGTGAAGTGCAGGACTTGGTCGTCTGCGATGTCGAATACTCGAGTCAATCGCCTGAAAAAAGCACACCAGCTTACCATGTGCAACGTGAAGGGAGAATTCGAGGCATCCTGGCTTCGACAGCGTGGTGCATTGGATAGCCCGCTTGACTGGTAAACTAGCGACGCGGGTTCGATTCTCGGAGCAGTCAGCTTTTTGGACCACTTAATTCAATTGAAATTGTTGCTGTTTATCGTACAATGCCACGAAGTTGCAGTGAACTAGCAGCGGAGCCCGTGCCTGCGTCACTATGTGCTTACGTCTTATACTTTGAGTTTCTTTTTTATTATTTTTCATTTTACTATAAAGCAAGCAAGCAAGCAAGCAAGCAAGCAAGCAAGCAAGCAAGCAAGCAAGCAAGCAAGCAAGAAAGCAAGCAAGCAAGCAAGCAAGCAAGCAAGCAAGCAAGAAAGCAAGCAAGCAGGCAAGCAAGCAAGCAAGCAAGCAAGCAAGCAAGCAAGCAAGCAAGCAAGCAAGCAAGCAAGCAAGCAAGCAAGCAAGCAAGCTAGCAAGCAAGCAAGCAAGCAAGCAAGCAAGCAAGCAAGCAAGCAAGCAAGCAAGCAAGCAAGCAAGCAAGCAAGCAAGCAAGCAAGCAAGCAAGCAAGCAAGCAAGCAAGCAAGCAAGCAAGCAAGCAAGCAAGCAAGCAAGCAAGCAAGCAAGCAAGCAAGCAAGCAAGCAAGCAAGCAAGCAAGCAAGCAAGCAAGCAAGCAAGCAAGCAAGCAAGCAAGCAAGCAAGCAAGCAAGCAAGCAAGCAAGCAAGCAAGCAAGCAAGCAAGCAAGCAAGCAAGCAAGCAAGCAAGCAAGCAAGCAAGCAAGCAAGCAAGCAAGCAAGCAAGCAAGCAAGCAAGCAAGCAAGCAAGCAAGCAAGCAAGCAAGCAAGCAAGCAAGCAAGCAAGCAAGCAAGCAAGCAAGCAAGCAAGCAAGCAAGCAAGCAAGCAAGCAAGCAAGCAGCAAGCAGCAAGCAAGCAAGCAAGCAAGCAAGCAAGCAAGCAAGCAAGCCAGCAGCAAGCAAGCAAGCAAGCAGCTAGCTAGCAAGCAAGCAAGAAAGCAGCAAGCAAGCAAGCAAGAAAGCAGCAAGCAAGCAAGCAAGCAAGCAAGCAGCTAGCTAGCAAGCAAGCAAGCAAGCAACCAACCAACCAACCAACCAACCCCGCACCACCCACGAATCCCACCGGGCCCGTGGGGTGTGTTTGCTGCTTTGTTTACCGACAGGTTATTATTTAATTAAATTTAATATCACAGATTTTATAGTTTTGAAGTCGCCTAAACGTTCGAATCTCGAGGTGTGTGTGACACAATACTCGACATGA
The DNA here is from genome assembly GCA_921293315.2 of Nemurella pictetii. Taxonomy (NCBI): domain Eukaryota; kingdom Metazoa; phylum Arthropoda; class Insecta; order Plecoptera; family Nemouridae; genus Nemurella; species Nemurella pictetii. The sequence continues at coordinate 11,334,459 of OV121126.1, forward strand.
GCTGACACGCATGGAATCGCAGCTGTGTGTTGTTTTTCAACTCTACGCTTGCCGACGAAGTCAGTGCTTGCACAGTCAGTCAGCTAAAAGTAATCCGCACTGGCACAAGAGTGGCCGCTCAACTTCCCAACTTTCATTCGAATATCGCAGTTAAATTATCCGAATTACGTTGGCAATGTGGCCGTGCTCCCGGCACGGTGAACACCGTGGTCCAGCCGGCCTGTTGATCAAACGTAGCGTGCATTCATTGCGAGTTTGTCGTACTTTCGTAGAAGCAAAGCATGTTAAAAAAAACACAGTGGAAACCACAACTCCATGCGCTTGCGACGCAAAATCGATTGCGTTGTGATATTCTCGAGTATAAATCTAGCTTCTAGGCCGGAGTCGATGAGCGTTGAGTACGAAACAAATGACCGTTATCGTCACTGCTGTGTGGTCGAGTGCACAGCGTCGCTGTCTCCCACCAGGAAGGCCGGGGTTCGATTCCCGGTGCCGGCGTGGCTTTTTGTCCAACAATCTTGGGCTGGCACTTCTTCGTTGGACGATGCTTGCTAGTTCTACGTCACGAAGAGCCAGCTGTGACACCTGACAGCTAGAGAACAACTTAGCAATTCAATTTATTACAGCCTCTAGGTTCATCACAATGAATTGGAAGGAAATATGATCAAATGAGATGCCACCAACAGCGTGGTCCAGTGGATAGCACGCTGGCTTTCGGATGGGAATTCGGTGCGACTCGTGTTCGATCCCAGCAACAGGCGTAGCTTTTTGGCAATGTCTGGCATTGTCAAAATACTGAAAACACACTGTAAAACAGTGAAGTACAGGACTTGGTCGTCTGCAATGTCAGATCCACAAGTCAATCGCCTAAAAAAAGCACACGGGCTTACCATGTGCAATGTGAAGGGAGAATTCGAGCCGACCAAACATCGACAGCGTGGAGCATTGGATAGTCCACTTGTCTAGTAATCTAGCGACGCGGGTTCGATTCTCGGAGCATCCAGCTTTTTGGAACTCTAAATTCATTGTAAAATTGTTCACATGTATCGTGCAAAGCCAAGAAGTAGTAGTAAGGTGATGTAGAAAAATAAAAAAATATACTAAGTCACAGATTTGTTCAATTTTATCTACCAGATGGCGCTGTCTCCCAAATTTGTGCACACTCGAGGCTGTTTGGAGCTAACATTTTGGCCAAGCTGAGGGCAATTGCTTAGGGTGCTAGGGTGGGACGTTTAATTTCCCGCAATAATTCAAAGCGAGGGAGCGAAGCGACCGAGATTTGAATTCTTGCTACTATCTTTAATAACATTCGCCTGAATTAAATGCAAAAAAGCTCGCCCGGCTCTATAGCCGGGATTCGAACCCGGTACCTTTGGGTTATCAGTCTCTTACCTTAACCACTCGGCTGGCAAGACGCGATACAAACGAGGAGATTTTTAAGGCATATGAATTACGAATGGTTTGTTTACCTTTTGTACTTATTAAAATTTCGCGAGGTTGGCGTACCCCCGCCACCCCAATTCATGAGCAAAGCTCAAAAGCCACTCGGATTTGAACGCTTCACCTTTGCGTTACGAACCAAGCGACTTAACCACTCGGCCACTCGAGTGATGTGATGGTGAATGATTTTTGAATGTATGTCTATATAATTTGAAAGGTCTTTACAATGGTAAAAAGACGGATGCTACGGGGTTCGAACCAGGCCCTTGCACGTTTTAGCTTAAGAAGCAAGCGACGTAACCACTCGGCCATTCGAGGGATGAGACGTAACCCGATATATTTATATATATATATATTTATTTTGAATTAAAAAGTTCTTTAAAATGGTAAAACAACCGGATGCTACAGCTCGAACCGGGTTCAAACACAATTTAAATCTTAGAACATTGCGACTTTATCAACAGGCCATTACGCCAGATGAAATTTAAAATGAACTTCTAATTTATCGCCCACCCCTTGAGGGGAACTTGCACGTGATCTGCATGCTAACACGTGACTTGTGTCTTATCACCGCTCAGCAAATGAAGCGTCCAGTAAGTCTGAGGACGTCGTCCACAGCGCACTGAGCTTCCAAGCTTTTGGCATTTGACGAGCCTGTAGCTCATGCCTTCTGAATTTCAAGCATGAATCCACCTCCCTCTAGTTAAATCTCTTGTTTGATCTCAAATAAGTGATAGCGGGGTGATTTTGATATCAGCGCATTCTCTGATTGGTTGTCTCAACTATCAACAGAGTATAAAACCTCGAAATGATTACGATGAGCAGCAGTGTGGCCGTGCTCCCGGCACGGTGAACACCGTGGTCCAGCCGGCCTGTTGATCAAACGTAGCGTGCATTCATTGCGAGTTTGTCTGTCCTTTCGTAGAAGCAAAGCGTGTTAAAAAATCGCTGTGACGCATAATCAATTGCGTTGTGATATTCTCGAGTATAAATCTAGCTTCTAGGCCGTAGTCGATGAGCGTTGGATACGAAACAAATGCCTCGTCAGCGTCATCTGCTGTGTGGTCGAGTGCACAGCGTCGCTGTCTCCCACAAGGAAAACAGGGGTTCGATTCCCGATGCCGGCGTGGCTTTTTGTCCAACAATCTTGGGCTGGCACTTCTTCGTTGGACGATGCTTGCTAGTTCTACGTCACGAAGAGCCAGCTGTGACACCTGACAGCTAGAGAACAACTTAGCAATTCAATTTATTACAGCCTCTAGGTTCAACACAATGAATTGGAAGGAAATAGGATCAAATGAGATATCAACAGCAGTGTGGTGCTGTGGATAGCACGCTGGCTTTCGAATGGGAATTCGGTGCGACCCGTGTTCGATCCCAGCAGCAGGCGTAGCTTTTTGGCAATGTCTGGCATTGTCAAAATACTGACTACACACTGTAAAACAGTGAAGTGCAGGACTTGGTCGTCTGCGATGTCAGATCCACAAGTCAATCGCCTAAAAAAAGCACACCAGCTTACCATGTGCAATGTGAAGGGAGAATTCGAGCCGACCAAACATCGACAGCGTGGCGCATTGGATAGTCCACTTGTCTAGTAAGCTTGCGTCGCGGGTTCGATTCCCGGAGCAGCCAGCTTTTTGGAACTCTTGATTCATTATAAAATTGTTCACATGTATCGTGCAAAGCCAAGAAGTAGTAGTAAGGTGGTGTAGAAAAATAAAAAAAATATACTAAGTCACAGATTTGTTCAATTTTATCTACCAGATGGCGCTGTCTCCCAAATTTGTGCACACTCGAGGCTGTTTGGAGCTAACATTTTGGCCAAGCTGAGTGCAATTGCTTAGGGTGCTAGGGTGGGACGTTCAATTTTCCGCAAAAATTCAAAGCGAGGGAGCGAGGCGACCGAGATTTGGACTTTTGCTACTATCTTTAATAACATTCGCCTGAATTAAATGCAAAAAAGCTCGCCCGGCTCTATAGCCGGGATTCGACCCCGGTACGTTTGGGTTATCAGTCTCTTACCTTAACCACTCGGCTGTTGAGACACGATACACACGAGGAGATTTTTAAGGCATATGAATTACAAGTGGTTTGTTTACCTTTTGTACTTATTAAAATTTCGCGAGGTTGGCGTACCCCCGCCACCCCAATTCATGATTAAAGCTCAAAAGCCACTCGGATTTGAACGCACCACCTTTGCGTTTCGAACCAAGCGACTTAACCACTCGGCCATTCGAGTGATGTGATTGTGACTGATATTTTTTAATATATATATTATTTGAAAGATCTTTACAATGGTAAAAAAGTCGGATGCTACGGGGTTCGAACCAGGCTCGTTCACATTCTAGTTGTAGAACGTAACGACTTAACCAACGAGCCATTTCGCCAGATGATGCTTCGTGTGAAAAGTTCTTATCTAAAATGAAGTTAAAATTTTTAAAAAACATGATTTCAACTATCTATTTGATACCATGCGAAGTTTAAATGTTCAGCGTTTATATCCAGACTCGCACATGACTAAAATTCTCTTCTAATTAATCCCCCCCCCCCCCCCCCTGTTGGGACAAGACGCCGATCTTATCGATAATTTTCTCTGTCCGGTCGATCAAACCTGGCACCTCCACCCAGGCGCCTCCACCAATTGAAGCGAGGACTTGATGCCGGGTACGATATAGGCATCGAGTACTTTGAGTACTTTGAGTATTTAGCCGTGTGAAGGTCTTTAGAAATGAACCCACTCGAAAATAAGGGAACGCCAGCGTATTTTTGCTGCTCAGAGGAAGTATGACATGGGTTTCATTGGATTGTGCACCCCTCTGTATTTATTATACCTAAGGGTGGGATTACTTCTGGAGCTGTCAACTGGATCTGGGTTTGGCTATTTTGGAAAATCATCATTCAAATGCAATCTCATATCACAATAAGTAAGAAGGAATGCAAATTTTTACCAATAAATCTGATATTTACTTTCATTTATAACATTTTTACACTCAACAATGGCAACTCGTGCTTGCTTCTAAAATAAAATACTTAATACATACTGCAAGCGAAAAGCTTTCTATTGCAATCCGCGATTACTTAGGTATCTCATGCACACGATCAGTTCTGTTCGGGAGAGAGGTCGGAGGGTTTGAAGTCAGTACGACAACTTCACTCGCCTTGCTTGTCAACCTCTCGACAGCACGGATTAGCGGAGGAATCCTGTCGTTCGAGTTGTACCGTCCTTCGGAAGGGACGTAAAGCCGGTGGTCCCCTCGGTGCTTTTCGACAGGAGTAGGCTACGTGCCGGCACCGGGTTTCCCCTCCTCCCTTCTAGGCTAGGTTAGGTTCATCATCACCCTCATCATCACCATTTCATTCACCGACGCCATTAGACCAGTGCCAAAGGGCCAGTTGTCAAAACAGTGCGTCGTTAAGCACCAATAATCAATCAATCACTAAGGTATCTCTCACGGAATCAACGATACATGAAATTAAAAAATATAAATTAACACAATCTCGTATCTGGCTACCAAATTTTCATCTGCGCATCCAGATTTTAACTCAACTCTCCGATTACCGATTTAAAATTCATCGAGCTAACATTTGCTTGCAGAAGATGGAAGGAACGCAGGACGCCGTGCACTCAATGAAATTACGAACTTAAGTGGCCAAGTTGAACGGAAAACAAACATCTTTACTAATCGGCAAGCACTAACTGGACAAAAGATATAAAAATAAAAAAATATTATCTGACTCTCCCAGCACTGAGAAGAAACACAGTTTCTAACACAGACTTTGCTATCGTATCAACGTGACTTGTCAGCAAAAACAAAGAAAGAAAAATGAGGTCCTTGCAGACTCGCTGCATTTCGGATGCATCGTTAACAAACCTATCTCATTTGAATCCCGTTCTTGTCTAGATCTTTCAAGAAAACAGTGATATCTCTCTTTGTCTTGTCCCGATGCCCGTTTGTTATTAGTTGGCGCAACTGTTTCTCAAACAGTCATCACAATGTTTGCTCGGTGAAAGCTTGGCCGGCGGATCATTGGACTATTGTTGCAACGCTCGTCTTGTCTCTGCTACATTTCTCTGAATCATCACACAGGCAACTTGGTCTTCTGAAGCCTCGTCAACAAACCATCTCCCACCTTTCAGACCCCGCTGTTGGCATGTTGGCACGGTTTGGCAACGTTGGAAACACCGGTTCTCGTGAGATCACCGAAGTTAAGCAACATCGCGCTGAGTCAGGTGTTTGATGGGTGACCATCATGCACACGATCAGTTCTGTTCGGGAGAGAGGTCGGAGGGTTTGAAGTTAGTACAACAACTTCACTCGCCTTGTTTATCAACCTCTCGACAGCACGGATTAGCGGAGGAATCCTGTTGTTCGAGTTGCACCGTCCTTCGGAAGGGACGTAAAGCCGGTGGTCCCCTCGGTGCTTTTCGACAGGAGTAGGCTACGTGCCGGCACCGGGTTTCCCCTCCTCCCTTCTAGCCATAGGTTAGGTTCATCATCACCATTTCATTCACCGACGCCATTAGACCAGTGCCAAAGGGCCAGTTGTCAAAACAGTGCGTCGTTAAGCACCAATAATCAAATCTAGGTTTGTCACAAAAACGGTGAAATCCGAAACACCATTACTCTCTCGTCGCATCGAGTCGTTGTTCGAGCGTGCTGACCCGGTATCACATTGTTTGCGCAATCACAACTTGGTGTGCGCATCACGAGACAAACGTTTGCGCAACGTCATGTCTCTCACTACACACCCGACACAAACCTAGCAGCGATCGCGATGCGTCACGTCGGCGGAGATGTCTTCTGTTGGTAGCTTCGGTGGTGGAACACGAACGAAATGCCCGCCTCCCAGCACTGTTTGAGCAACGGATCGGCGAGACCCTTCTTGTCCGCGCAGTCGTGCCAATCGGACAGGTCGTCCGTACAGTCGGTGCCTTCGGGCGGCGGCCGCGTCTGGATTTTGTTCGCGCATCGTTTGCACTTGAACCTGCCGAGGGACAAGCAGAGCCTTGTTTAAAACATTGACCTTGTTACAACAATTCGGTTGAAAAACAACAAGACGTAGGTTTTGTTTTGACAAAAAGAACAGCTGATAGCTTAAAACTTGGTGCTGACGCTGATAGTAAATGAACCAAAGCAAATCGAAAATAGTTGATAACATTCCTTTGCTGAAGAGGAGTCGATATCGGCAATACATACACATATCGGATGTGTCAAGTTGGTAACACAAGTTAGAAATACTCGAGTTTAGACCGTTGATAAAGCACGGCTTTGCGAAACGCGGGGAAAAGCACCGTGGGAAAAAGTACGCTCTCCCTGTAAACGAATTGTAGCTGCTAGGAAGAATAGGAAGCCAATAGAAACACAGACGAACAAAGAAACAATGCGCCGTGTCTACTCACTTGTCGTGCGTGTCGCTGGTGGTGCCGGCTTCGAGCTGGAACAAGTCGCGCAGCTCGGAGAGGCTCAAGCGTCGCGCGACGTCTTCTTCGTTGTCGACCACGCAGCCAACCGGCTGGCAAATCGTGGGACTCGCCACACGCACCATGGAAATCAGAAAACAGGCGAGTTAGAGCACGAAACATATCTCCGACGATGGCAGACAAAAGTACTAGATGAGGACCGCATTGGACTTGGGATTACACCTACGCCAGGCTGCTTTCTCCTGGATGAGAAAGTCTCGTGACTTCATAACAGCGCCCGCCACCCGCCCTACCCCACCCCCCACTACCTACCCCTGACCGGCACTCCTTAGTGACTTCGGCTTCTAACCAAGGTCAGAGCCACGCTGTTGCCGGGGAGTTTCGACTCGCCGCGGTTGGCCACCGCAGATCGTAGCCCCAGGGAGCAATCTAGCCTTAGGACGGATTACGAGCAAGCCGACGCCCCGTGCCTTCATGCAGCCTCGACAGGCCCTCCAACTTCGGCAGCCGCCCTTGGTCTGCCCTCCACTCCGGCAAACCACGATGACCGGGATGACCGACCATCGCGATAAGCCCCCACTTCAAGGTTTCCCTTGAAGAGACCCGGCAACGGTGACAGAGACCTCAGAGTGTTCCTAGTGGACTGTCTCCATGGACTTTGGTTGACTCTTAGGGAGACCGAACGGTTTGGCAACGTTGGAAACACGGGTTCTCGCGATATCACCGAAGTTAAGCAACATCGCACCGAGTCAGGTGTCGGATTGGTGACCATCATGAAAACGATCAGTTCTGTTCGGGAGAGAGGTCGGAGGGTTTGAAGTCAGTACGACAACTTCACTCGCCTTGCTTGTCAACCTCTCGACAGCACGGATTAGCGGAGGAATCCTGTCGTTCGAGTTGCACCGTCCTTCGGAAGGGACGTAAAGCCGGTGGTCCCCTCGGTGCTTTTCGACAGGAGTAGGCTACGTGCCGGCACCGGGTTTCCCCTCCTCCCTTCTAGCCATAGGTTAGGTTCATCATCACCCTTTCATTTTAGACCAGCGCCACGGTGCCAGCTGTCAAAACAGTGCGTCGTTAAACACCGGCAATCAAGCAATCTAAGGGGAGAGGGGAGGTTCTCCACTTTGCTGCACTCACTTTTCTTAGACGAGCTCGCAGTTTCCAAGAGGTAGTGTGACTTGGTTGGCCGAGGAACTGAGGGAGGTCTCCTGGCTTCAGCTGACAGTGACTGTTGCCACCGATGCTCGGACGATGCTTCCTGCACACTCGAATGCTTCCAGCTGATGCTGGACAGATCTGCAAAGAACATCGGAGATTTAACACAATCTCACTTCTGTTTTGCACTATGTGTCTCTCTACTATAGTGCAAATCCGCTTGCGGATTGCCAGCCGACATCAGCTTGCGCTAGTTCACAGATGCCCTAGGCTGGTTGATTGTCGGTTTCAAAGGTTTCATCTCATTTCATATGACTGAGCCAGTGGTCTAGTCATTTATAATGTCAGGGGAACAAATAAATGCTCTAGTTTGTTGATATTGACTGATGCTGATAAAATCCTGGCGCAGCTTACGTTTCCTTTCTTAGCAGACCGGTGATCGATACAGTTTGTGCTTCCATGAGAATCAAATTGCGCTTTTCTCTGCTTCCGTGCATGCGTGCACAGTTACGTGACTGTACCCACAGTTACAGATTGTCGGTGGGTGCCTTGCGTTGCTGCGGAACACCCAGCCGAGCACAAGGGAGTAAAAACAGCAGGCAGCATTGGCATGTTTGCTAATGTTTCTCATGGGAGCACAATCTGAAAAATATAAGGAATTTGGCATGATTATAACAAGCATGCGTCGGAGATGTAACTCTACATCCTAAAGAAACATAATGGAAGTTTAAATTTCAGTCGTTTTCAAGATGGCCGCGCTGTGATAGACGTGTGTTTTTAGCTCCGCCAAAATACTAAATCTCCATTCTAAAAATCACACTTTTCATTCCTCAAACCCCACCAAACTCAACAGTTTTATCAGTTCTATTTTATTCTACCGGATAATCAATCTATACTGATCAACTAAACTCTGTGCAGTGTTTCCTACTCGCGTGACAGTGTGACAGTGTGACAAGTCCCCCATGAATCGAAATAACCTCGCACGCCGGAAACTCCCCCGACCACCCAGCCTAATGGAACTGACTCCGAACGTGGTCCATCTCATCCTAAACGAACTACTAACAATCAGAAGGAAACTGGAAATCATAGAAAAACCATATATTCAACAAATAACCACAACCCCTAATCCAACCACGCCAAAAGCTTCCAAAGCATCTCACCAGAGAGCCCCACTACCCCATCGAACGAAGACGGGCGCGAGAACAACAAAAGTTGGCAAGACAGTGCTGCTGCTTGGTGACAGCCACATGAGAGACTGCAGAAACATCATCCAAAATCTTCATCGGGAGGCAACAGTAACCTGCGTCTTCAAACCAAACGGCAAGGCCAAAGACATCTGCAACGGCCTATTAACAACCAAAGATGCGGTAAACTCGACTTCCCCCAACATTACAGTTATTGTCGCTGGCACAAACAATATTACAGACACTACCAACCAAGATGACATCAACGAAGTCATCTCCACCTTCAAAGAAGCCATAACAAACATTCACCATCCACACTCGCACGCCATAATCACAGAAATACCACACAGATATGACACTCCCGATTTGAACAAAATAATAAACATTGCCAACGAAAATCTATCAACAATGGCCAAACTCTTTCCCCACCTCGCCATTGTCAGACTCAATGACCTCAAACGCGAACATTTCACTAAACAAGGGCTGCACCTAAACTCCTCTGGAAAGAAACTCTTCTGTGAAAAAATAAGCGAAGCAGTTGTCAACTGCACCCGCCCGTCGCCGCCGCCACCCGAGATACCGACGCCGCCCACCACCAACGGCATGACGCCGACGCCACCCACCACCAACGGCAAGACGCTGACGCCGCCCACCACCAACGGCAAGACGCTGACGCCGCCCACCACCAACGGCAAGACGCTGACGCCGCCCACCACCAACGGCATGACGCCGACGCCGCCCACCACCAACGGCAAGACATCGACGCCGCCCACCACCAACGGCAAGACGCTGACGCCGCCCACCACCAACGGCATGACGCCGACGCCGCCCACCACCAACGGCAAGACATCGACGCCGCCCACCACCAACGGCATGACGCCGACGCCGCCCACCACCAACGGCAAGACATCGACGCCGCCCACCACCAACGGCATGACGCCGACGCCGCCCACCACCAACGGCAAGACATCGACGCCGCCCACCACCAACGGCAAGACGCTGACGCCGCCCACCACCAACGGCATGACGCCGACGCCGCCCACCACCAACGGCAAGACATCGACGCCGCCTCCGAATTCGAAAACAGCGCCCTACGTATCAATGCATCTCCCAAGATCCCAACCACCACGCCACTCAAAAACAAACCACAGATCCATCACCACTCGTCCTTTTCTGACAGCCCGGCCAAACATACTTCTCCCATAATAATGACAGCCCGGCCAAACATACTTCTCCCATAATAATGACAGCCCGGCCAAACATACTTCTCCCATAATAATGACAGCCCGGCCAAACATACTTCTCCCATAATAATGACAGCCCGGCCAAACATACTTCTCCCATAATAATGACAGCCCGGCCAAACATACTTCTCCCATAATAATGACAGCCCGGCCAAACATACTTCTCCCATAATAATGACAGCCCGGCCAAACATACTTCTCCCATAATAATGACAGCCCGGCCAAACATACTTCTCCCATAATAATGACAGCCCGGCCAAACATACTTCTCCCATAATAATGACAGCCCGGCCAAACATACTTCTCCCATAATAATGACAGCCCGGCCAAACATACTTCTCCCATAATAATGACAGCCCGGCCAAACATACTTCTCCCATAATAATGACAGCCCGGCCAAACATACTTCTCCCATAATAATGACAGCCCGGCCAAACATACTTCTCCCATAATAATGACAGCCCGGCCAAACATACTTCTCCCATAATAATGACAGCCCGGCCAAACATACTTCTCCCATAATAATGACAGCCCGGCCAAACATACTTCTCCCATAATAATGACAGCCCGGCCAAACATACTTCTCCCATAATAATGACAGCCCGGCCAAACATACTTCTCCCATAATAATGACAGCCCGGCCAAACATACTTCTCCCATAATAATGACAGCCCGGCCAAACATACTTCTCCCATAATAATGACAGCCCGGCCAAACATACTTCTCCCATAATAATGACAGCCCGGCCAAACATACTTCTCCCATAATAATGACAGCCCGGCCAAACATACTTCTCCCATAATAATGACAGCCCGGCCAAACATACTTCTCCCATAATAATGACAGCCCGGCCAAACATACTTCTCCCATAATAATGACAGCCCGGCCAAACATACTTCTCCCATAATAATAGCTCTCAACATCCAATCAGCCCGCAACAAAATCGAGCAACTTGAACTACTCACGGTCGAACACTCCCCAGACATAATCTGTCTCACCGAACACTGGCTCCCCCCCACCGACACCTTCTTCAATATCCCCCACTATACCAAAGCCAACATATTCCACCGCTCCTCATCCTCACACGGCGGAGTTGCTATATTCACCAAACCCCACACAACCACCGCCCCCCTAGACCTAAGCCTATACTCATCTGACAAAATCCTAGAATGCACAGGAATCCTTTGGACCCCCACCCTCCAAGCCCCCCCAAATATAATCATAGCCATTTATCGCTCCCCTTCGGCTTGCACTACTTCCTTCCTCAAAAAACTGGAAGATCTCATCATCCACACTACCAAAAAACACCCCAAAGCTGAACTAATCCTCTGCGGCGATTTCAATATAAACCTCCTCCAGCCCAGCCAACTGACAATCAAATTCCTAGACCTTCTTCACTCCTACAACCTCTACGAATCAATCCACACCCCCACTCGAATCTCCCACACATCCTCCACGCTCATCGACAACATCTTCACCACCCACCCCTTCAAATCGCGGGAATCGACCACCTTTGACAGCGGCTTCTCGGACCACCTAGCGCTGAAAATGACCCTTACCATCCCAAACCAAATCACGAAAGCGCCTAAGTTCGAAACCAAACGTTGCTTCTCCCTAAACAACCGTTGGAACTTCTCAAACCTTCTCCAAGCCGAAACTTGGACAAACATGCCCATAACCACTGCCACCAACGACACATACAACTCCTTCGCAACCATACTCCAATCCCACTTCAACACTGCTTTCCCCTATAAAAAAGTAAAACATAAACCACCCACCCAAAATCGCTGGATCACCCCTGAACTCCGTGCAGCCGGGGAGAACTTACGCAACTTGCACGCCCGCCTCAAACACTCTCCTCACCCCATCGCCAAGTCCCTGTATGCTACTTACAAAAGAGAGCACACCAAAAACCTATGCGCAGCCAAAAAGTTCTACCACGATCAAATCATATCCAAATCCAAAAACAAAGGCAAAACCTCCTGGACCATCATCAATTCATGTGCTAAATCAAACCAACCCCCCGAACAACCCAAACTAGTCATCAACAACACCAAAATCACTGACCCCCCATCCATAGCCGAGGAATTTAATACTTTTTTCGCCAAAGCTGGCAACGCAGCGGCACCCTTCCCCCCTATCAGCTCCCCCCTTCCCCGACCTGCAACCTACCATCAACCCGCCTCCTCTATCTTCCTATCCCCCACCAACACCGTCGAAGTCTGCAATCTAGCCAAATTCCTCAACCACAAACACTCCAGCGGCCTGGATGAATTACCCGGCTCTTTAATAGCCGAAAACATAGCTTTCCTAGCCCATCCCCTTTCCCTCATCATAAACAGCTCCTTCTCAACAGGCACTTTCCCCTCCGAACTGAAAAGAGCCCTCATCATACCAATACACAAAAAAGGTGACAAAAGCAATATTGACAATTACAGGCCCATCTCCCTCCTATCAACTATTTCTAAACTAATAGAGAAAGTCATGCTCTCCCGACTCCTATCCTTCCTGAACATCCACAACATCCTCGCCAAATGCCAGCACGGCTTCCAGAAAAACAAATCCACCAACACAGCCATCTTCCAATTCCTCTCCACCCTCTACACCGCCTTGGACAAAGGCGATCACGCCCTCGGACTATTCTTCGACCTCAGCAAAGCGTTTGACACCATAGACCACAACCTCCTCCTTTCCAAACTCCAGTCCCAAGGCATACGAGGCACCGCCAACAACTGGATCGCCTCGTTCCTATCCAACCGCTCCCAAGTCGTCCGAATCCTCTCGTCCACCCCAGGCATCTCCCCCTCAATATCTACACCCCTCAACATCAACCAAGGCGTTCCCCAAGGCTCCGTGCTCTCCCCACTCCTCTTCCTACTATACGTCAATGACCTCCCCCAACTATTATCTAAAGGCAATCTTTTCCAATTCGCAGATGATACAACCCAACTCCTCACCAACCCGAAGCCCCAAACCATAGACTCCCTTATCAAAACTGCCAACTCCCAAACAGCAATCCTTTCATCTTACTGCCTTAACAACCGTCTAGCCCTACAACCAGCAAAATCCACTTATATATACTTCCATTCAAAATCAAATATTCCCACTCTTTCCCCTCTCATCCAAGTCAACGGCAAGACTATTCAAAGTACAACCTCAACCAAATTCCTCGGCATCCATCTAACTCCCAACCTAGACTGGTCCCTACATATCCAGAAAACCCTCTCCAAAATTAAAAGCACCCTCTTCCTCCTTCGACGATTAAAACGAATAGTCAACCCTCACACCCTAAACCTAGTCTACCATGCCCACCTCCACTCCCACCTTTCCTATGGTCTACTCTTCTGGGGTACCTCCGCTCATGCCAAACGAATATTCATGGCCCAAAAACAAGCCATCCGCATTATTGCCGGCATATCCCGACGTAGCTCCTGCAAGCCTCACTTCAAATCCCTTCAAATCCTAACCCTCACCTGCACACTCATCCAAATAGCAAGCACCCTAGTAGTATCCCACCCGGACCTCTTCCCATTAAACTCGTCCGTTCACACCCACGGCACCAGGAGCCGACAGGAAATCCGCACAATCCACCATCAAACCACACTTTTCACAAATAGTCCCACTCACATCTGCACCATTATTTATAACTAGGCTATGCGAACACTCATATAATCGTGTTGTGGATGAGCGTAATATTTACGCTCACCCACAACGCAATTACATTGCGTGTGCGCATAGCCTAGAGGCTTTTATGATCAATTTAAAATGTTCGGCGTTAATTGATGAGCGTAACGAGCGTAGCGAGTGAAGCGAAATCTTCAATTTCACTTTACTGCTAAAAAATCCGGAATGTTTTTTTTTTTGTTTGTTTGTTTGTTTTGTTTTTTTTTTTTTTTTTTTGTGTGTTTGTTCGCACGATTCCGGCCAAACGCCAAAACGGATTTTGATGAAAATTTATATGGACCTTCGTTTTCTCTGAACTTAGATCTGCCACGTTTTTGAAGCAATTCGGACGAAGAAATTTTATGTTATTAAGTTTTTACGAAATTTTTCAGTTTTTCCAAAACACGTTTTCCACTCTAGAGGCCGAGGATCTCAATATAATTTGACGAAACTTTCCAGATATGTTGGCCCCCACGATTTAATGTTTGAGTACAAATTTCATTGTTGTATGTTTAGCGCTTTTCTTGGAAATAGCGCTTTTATGACGCTTTTTTAGCGCTTTTGCAGTTTTTTGCAACTAAATCAACTTTATCTTCAACCGATTTTGACTAAATTTACTGTGTGCATTATAAATCGTAAAAGGAAGATACTGTGTTAATTTCAAGCAAATCATTTAAATAGTTTTTCTTTAAATCGATTTTTTCGTTTTGAAATATTCAATGTCTTTGAGAAAGCTGATAAATTAACGCCGAACTCTTAAAATTGATCATAAAAGCCTCTAGGCTATGCGTACACGCAATATAATTGCGTTGTGGGTGAGCGTACAAATTACGCTCATCCACAACACGATTATATGAGTGTTCGCATAGCCTAGTTTAGCAGCTTTCTCAATGACATTGAATATTTCAAAACGTAAAAATCGATTTAAAGAAAAACTATTCAATTGCTTTGCTTGAAATTAACACAGTATCTTCCTTTTACGATTTATAATGCACACAGTAAATTTTGTCAAAATCGGTTGAAGATAAAGTTGATTTAGTTGCAAAAAACTGCAAAATCGCTAAAAAAGCGTCATAAAAGCGCTATTTCCAAGAAAAGCGCTAAACATACAACAATGAAATTTGTACTCAAACATTAAATCGTGAGGGCCAACATATCTGGAAAGTTTCGTGAAATTATATTGAGATCCTCGGTCTCTAGAGTGGAAAACGTGATTTGGAAAAACTGAAAAATTTCGTAAAAACTTAATAACATAAAATTTACTCGTCCGAATTGCTTCAAAAACGTGGCAGATCTAAGTTCAGAGAAAACGAAGGTCCATATAAATTTTCATCAAAATCCGTTTTGGCGTTTGGCCGGAATCGTGCGAACAAACACACAAAAAAACAAAAAAACAAAAAAACAAAAAAACAAAAAAACAAAAAAAAAAACATTCCGGATTTTTTTAGCAGTAAAGTGAAATTGAAGATTTCGCTTCACTCGCTACGCTCGTTACGCTCATCAATCACCTTCCACCTCACATCAAAGATTCCCCCACTCGCAGCTCCTTCAACTCCAGTCTCAAATCCTACCTAAACAGCAATCCCTTCTACAACCTCGATGAATTCCTTAATACATACACCCTTCGATCTTAATCCTCAAACCATAAACTCTGGCTACCTGTTCCTATATATTTTTTTATTTTATTTTATTTATTTTATTTAAAGTTTTCAAATACTTAAATATTACCAAATCAACTACCTTGGCATCTTATTATTCACCATTACTATTATTGTTATTGTTTTTATTATTCTTATTAATTATAACTCCTATTATTATTATAATAATGATTATCATCATTATCATTATTATTACTATTATCATTAATTCTTGTTTTAGTCCATTACTATTACTACTTTATTTTATTATATTTTCTCCTATTAATCTAGCAACCAAATGACGAAGCCCATATATGTACTATGTACCTATCTACGAGCAAAATAAATTACAAATACAAATACAAATTGAACTTTTCTGAAATTTGTTTCCTGCCCGATTCTAACCTGTAAGCACTTGGAAAAAACTATCCCCTGAAACATATTTCTCGTCTTGCGGACTTAAGTCGTTAATTTCGGATACATGAACGATATTTTTAACGCCTTCAATCAATGAATGTGTGCGACTGATACTATATTGTTTGCAACTTAAGTTCAATTTCTTTACAAACGTGTTCTTGAGCCTCTTCGAGATAATTAAGAAATAGCGAACCATCAGACTCAGAGTCGCTTAAAACGTCATAATGGCTGCTGGCTGATAAATTGACTCTGGCGACTCTGGTGGCTTGTCCGCTGTGTTTGGATTGGGATTGGCTTACTTCGACGGGCTAGTTTTTAAGCACTAACATTCTTAAAATCACATTCGTTCCCAGCCCCAACTTGCAACATTCGGTAAGCTAAGACCTGGTCGAGCTGGATCTTGATGAGCAGCAGCTAGAGCTTGTGTGTCGAGGCATGACTGTCTGTCTCACATAATCGCGATGGCATTTATTTGGGGAAAGAATATGCTATAATGCAATCAAATTCCAAGCAGACAAGGCAGTACCTACAAGGCAGTACAAAACTTTTCTTGCATATGAATTCTCTGATATGATTTGGATTCAGTCTGTAAAGAAGAGAAATGAACTCTTCATTCTTTGAAGAGCGGCCCCAAAATCCTCATGGATACAAGATGTTTTGCATATGCGGCGGTATATTGTGCGTTTTCTGAACTCGCTGGCCGTTTCCTTGCAGAACCGAACTTCGTGGGGTCGTACGACGTCGGAGAGTACGTCTACTTCTTCTTCCGCGAGACCGCCGTTGAGTACATCAACTGCGGAAAGAATGTGTACTCCCGAGTCGCGCGAGTCTGCAAGAAGGACACCGGCGGCAAGAACATCCTCAGCCAGAACTGGGCGACGATTACGGAGTGTTCACGGCTTCCACCAACGGACTGATGGGCTCTGCCATCTGCTCGTTCAACATCGACGACATTCAGGTACAAGCCCCAAATAAGATTTGGAACTGTCGAGTGTGTAACGTAACACACACCTTATAAAGTGGGAAGTTATAACTCTCAAACACCACTTTCAGTCTAAAAGACTTGCTTTATTAACCCTGGAATCGCAATTATCAACCATTCAATTCTAATGCCGCTGGTCCTAAGTCAACAGCAGCTGTCAGAAACTTGTCCACTCGGTGTTCTTCCACAAATTAGGCAACGACCGGCAATGGTCTTCTCCGATACAGCGGACGCAGACTAAAACAGGAGCTCTGGGATAACTTTGAAAGCTGGGACTTGTCCCAAGCGCCTGTCGAACAAAGATGGACTGAATTGATGGCAATATTCATGAACTCAAGCAGGAGGCACATACCAGTTAAGATAAGCAAGGCAAATGGAGATCCCCCATACTATGACAACAAGGTCAGAAGTCTAAAAAGGAAGGCCAGGGGTATATACAACAAAGGGAAACGCTTAAGGGAGGGAACAAAAAAGGAGTTAATGGAAAAGAAAACAGAAATCAAAGTAGCCATAAAAGAGGCAAGGGATGAGTACTTCCTAGGAATGCTACGAAGTGGGGAAAGAGAGGGCTGGAAAAAACTCTATGGGCACATACGTAGGACAAGAAACGGAGGTAATGCTATCCCTGTCCTAGTTGATGATGAGGGAGTTGAATATGTAGAGGCAAAAGAAAAGGCCGACGCACTAAACAGGTACTACTCCGAAGTGTTCTCGGACCTCGTGGCATACCCAGAGAAAATCCCCCTTAAACTCAGAGGACCTAAACCAATTGTGATAAACATAGAGGCAGTCATGACAGCTGTCCAGAGCCTCAAGAGAGGAAAATCCCCAGGAATAGATGGAATGACTGCATCTTTCCTCAAAATCGCAGGATTTGAGGCAGCCTGTTATCTGGACTCACTATTCAACCAAATTATCAGGGAGGGTGAAATTCCATCAGTTTGGAAAAAGGCAGTAGTCATCCCAATTTTCAAGGGTGGTGAAAAAAGAAGGCTGAGCAACTACAGACCGATAAGCCTAACCAGTACAGTGTGCAAAGTCCTCGAAAAAATAATAGATAAATACATAAGGGCCGCATTACATAATAACGAATCCCTGACACAGGCCCAGCATGGATTCAGAAGTAAGCACTCGTGTGAGACTCAGCTGGTAGCACTGGTCCAGGAATTGGCAGATGTGCTGGATAGTGGCGGAGAAATAGACGCGGCATTCCTTGACATGAAAAAGGCATTCGACAAGGTGCCACATTATAGACTGATCCAGAAGGTGGATGCCCTAATAGAGGACAAGGCAGTTGTAAATATAATAAACGAATTTTTATCGAATCGAGAACAGAGGGTCAGGTTAGAAGGGGAAATATCAGACGAGGTGAAAGTATCTTCCGGAGTCCCGCAAGGGAGTGTCCTGGGCCCCCTCTTATTCATAATTTATATCAATGACATTGTCCTAAATATTAAAAGTAAAATAAGACTCTTTGCCGATGACTGTGTCGTATACAGAGAGGTCAGAGAAGAGTTTGATGAAGAAACACTCCAGGAAGACCTTGATAGAGTAGGAGAATGGATGCAAGACAACAAAATGCAACTAAACCTTTCAAAATGTGAAATAGTAGCTTTCAGCAAAAAAAAGGAGCAGAGACCAAAGACCTACAATCTCGAAGGACATGAGCTGGGTAAAATGAACGGGGCCAAATACCTAGGAGTATGGCTAGATCGGAAGCTCGAATGGAAAAGCCAGGTCGTGAAGGTAGCAGAGAAAGGAATACGGAGCCTTAACTTTATAATGCGCACCCTCCAGGGATCAGGAAGTAAGGTAAAGGAGAAAGCGTACACTACACTAGTGAGGCCTATAGTGGAGTATGGGGCAATAATATGGGACCCATACAGACTGGGAGAAATCCAGGAGGTGGAGAGAGTACAGAGACTTGCAGCGAGGAGAGTAACTGGCAGAACTGGAAGGTTTAGGTGGGAGAAGGGTGTCAGAGTAATGGAGAGCCCGACTGACATGTTACAGGAGCTAGGATGGATGAGCCTAGAAAGCCGAAGGGCCTTGGCAAGACTAAGTGCAATGCACAGAGTGATTTGTGAGCAGGAAGGATGGAAGGAAACTGGGGATAGATTGGAAGAATGCGACAGAGAAGGAAGGTTGGGTCCGAGATATAGGGAGAGAGGTGCCCAAACGGACACTGGCAAATACTCATTCACAAATAGGACCATAAGACAGTGGAACAGACTCAACCCTGAACTGCGGACCAAAGCAAAGGAACTGTCGAACAAAATGTTCAAAGTTCATAGTCTCAATATTGTTCCTCACTGTAATAAATAAATAAATAACGTTCCTGTAGATTATTATTATTATTAGTATTATTACCATTATTATTATTATTATTGTATTATATTATATTATCATTATCATTATATTATACTTATACCACCTTACCACCGCTACTTAACTGTACACTTGTAAGAGAAATTGAAATAAATAAATAAATGATGATAGGAACTCACTGCATCCTCAAAATAACTTACAACTCAAAACCTGGCTTGGCTGCAAATCAACTTACAGTCTTTCCAGTTAGTTAAACTGAAGATACAGATTGATTTTGTCCCATGGAAATAATATAAAGTTTCGAGTTAAAGTTTTTTCTCTGATGCCGACCATTGTAAAACCGGCCCTAACCACAAACTTGACATCTCTGTTTTTGTCGGGCAGGCGACATTCAAGGGCGAGTTCAAGGAGCAACACACCACCAGCAGCAAGGAGCCGGAGCGTCAACAACACGGAGTCTCTGTCCGACTCGGTGCTCAACTTGATCCGGTCGCATCCGCTCGTGGACTCGGCCGGCTTCTACAAGCGGGACCTCGTCTTCACGCACCTCGTCAAGATCGCACCTGATCGAGATCGAGATCTCTGCCACCGAGATGGAATACACTAGCTGTCTACTATGCTGGAACAAGTGAGTGATGGTTGCAGGAAAAAGTGAACGATGATGGATATGATTGAGCCATCAATGTAATTATTTACAACCTAATTGATCACATTGAAAACAGATCCAAAATGCAGTTCACTCTTAGGCAGAGTCGATGGAATAATCTTTAAAAAAAGACGCTAAATTCAAATATTGTGGTACACACAGATCCAAAATGTAGTTCACTTTTAGGCAGAGTCAATAGAATAATCTTGAAAAAAAAAATGCTAAATTCAAATATTGTGGTACAAGCAGATCCAAAATGTAGTTCACTTTTAGGCAGAGTCAATATAATAATCTTGAAAAAAAGACGCTAAATTCAAATATTGTGGTACACACAGATCCAAAATGTAGTTCACTTTTAGGCAGAGTCAATAGATATTAATAAAAAATAGATGCTAAATTCAAATATTGTGGTACACACAGATCCAAAATGAAGTTCACTTTTAGGCAGAGTCAATAGATATAAATAAAAAATAGACGCTTAATTCAAATATTGTGGTACACACAGATCCAAAATGTAGTTCACTTTTAGGCAGAGTCAATAGATATAAATAAAAAATAGACGCTTAATTCAAATATTGTGGTACACACAGATCCAAAATGTAGTTCAAAATTAGGCAGAGTCAATGGAATAATCTTGAAAAAAAGACGCTAAATTCAAATATTGTGGTACACACAGATCCAAAATGTAGTTCACTTTTAGGCAGAGTCAATAGATATTAATAAAAAATAGACGCTAAATTCAAATATTGTGGTACACACAGATCCAAAATGTAGTTCACTTTTAGGCAGTCAATAGATATTAATAAAAAATAGACGCTAAATTCAAATATTGTGGTACACACAGATCCAAAATGTAGTTCAAAATTAGGCAGAGTCAATGGAATAATCTTGAAAAAATGATGCTTAATTCAAATATTATAAATATAAATAAATAAAATAAAATATTATATATTTTTTATATAAATAAAATATATTATATAAATTGGTTTATTTAGTTACAAACAGATCAAAAGCAGTGCTGACTTCTGACATTTGAAAATGTATGAAAATGCAACTTATTTTTGACTTGAGGCTTACAAAAATATTTGAATGGAGCAATATTATTTCAATGTG
This sequence comes from Nemurella pictetii, assembly GCA_921293315.2. Lineage (NCBI taxonomy): Eukaryota > Metazoa > Arthropoda > Insecta > Plecoptera > Nemouridae > Nemurella > Nemurella pictetii. Next base: position 11,355,690 of record OV121126.1, read on the forward strand.
TTTATTGTGCTACTCTGGCTGCAAGACCTTTTCCACATATTCTGGCAAAATATCATCCACCAAGTAGTTAAAAGTGAAGTAGGGTATTTGCTCTGTGACCCAAATATTAGAAATATGTGCTGTCTTAGCACCGATGCGACAAATCATGGAAATTCCAAGATTTCGTATGTCAAATTAGAATAGACGTCTTGCAAAAAAACCTTACTGTTTTCCTGTTCTGTCACTAAATTTGGTTGGCAAAGTCTATATTTTCTGGGAATTCACATGCATTACATAAAATTACGTACACTGCCCCTGTAATGGACACTTCTGCAGGTTCTTACCAAGTAGCAGCATTCTTGACATCCTACGGGAAACTCACTTACTGTCACCCGCCAAACGATTCGATCATCCGCTCGGTGCTCTAACCCACTTCCCCGTCTCCCGCAGACACTGGCCACCTGTTCGACGTGACGCCGCGCGATGATTCGATCCCAGCGATGGAGACGTCGCGACGACACAAGACACTGGCCGCGTGTTCGACGTGACGCCGCGCGATGATCCGATACGAGCGACGGAGACGTCGCGACGACACAAGACACTGGCCGCGTGTTCGACTTGACGCCGCGCGATGATCCGATACGAGCGATGGAGACGTCGCAACGACACAAGACACTGGCCGCGTGTTCGACGTGACGCCGCGCGATGATCCGATACGAGCGATGGAGACGTCGCGACGACACAAGACACTGGCCGCGTGTTCGACGTGACGCCGCGCGATGATCCGATACGAGCGATGGAGACGTCACGACGACACAAGACACTGGCCGCGTGTTCGACGTGACGCCGCGCGATGATCCGATACGAGCGACGGAGACGTCGCGACGACACAAGACACTGGCCGCGTGTTCGACGTGACGCCGCGCGATGATCCGATACGAGCGACGGAGACGTCACGACGACACAAGACACTGGCCGCGTGTTCGACGTGACGCCGCGCGATGATCCGATACGAGCGATGGAGACGTCGCGACGATACAAGACACTGGCCGCGTGTTCGACGTGACGCCGCGCGATGATCCGATACGAGCGATGGAGACGTCGCAACGACACAAGACACTGGCCGCGTGTTCGACGTGACGCCGCGCGATGATCCGATACGAGCGATGGAGACGTCGCGACGACACAAGACACTGGCCGCGTGTTCGACGTGACGCCGCGCGATGATCCGATACGAGCGACGGAGACGTCGCGACGACACAAGACACTGGCCGCGTGTTGGACGTGACGCCGCGCGATGATTCGATACGAGCGATGGAGACGTTGCCACGACACAAGACACTGGCCGCGTGTTCGACGTGACGCCGCGCGATGATTCGATACGAGCGATGGAGACGTCGCGACGACACAAGACACTGGCCGCGTGTTCGACGTGACGCCGCGCGATGCTCCCAACCGAGCGATGGAGACGTCGCGACGACACAAGACACTGGCCGCGTGTTCGACGTGACGCCGCGCGATGATCTGATCCGAGCGATGGAGACGTTGCCACGACACAAGACACTGGCCGCGTGTTCGACGTGACGCCGCGCGATGCTCCCAACCGAGCGATGGAGACGTCGCGACGACACAAGACACTGGCCGCGTGTTCGATGTGACGCCGCGCGATGATCCGATACGAGCGATGGAGACGTCGCGACTACACAAGACACTGGCCGCGTGTTCGACGTGACGCCGTGCGATGATTCGATACGAGCGATGGAGACGTTGCCACGACACAAGACACTGGCCGCGTGTTCGACGTGACGCCGCGCGATGATTCGATACGAGCGATGGAGACGTCGCGACGACACAAGACACTGGCCGCGTGTTCGACGTGACGCCGCGCGATGATTCGATACGAGCGATGGAGACGTCGCGACGACACAAGACACTGGCCGCGTGTTCGACGTGACGCCGCGCGATGCTCCCAACCGAGCGATGGAGACGTCGCGACGACACAAGACACTGGCCGCGTGTTCGACGTGACGCCGCGCGATGATCCGATACGAGCGATGGAGACGTCGCGACGACACAAGACACTGGCCGCGTGTTCGACGTGACGCCGCGCGATGATCCGATACGAGCGATGGAGATGTCACGACGACACAAGACACTGGCCGCGTGTTCGACGTGACGCCGCGCGATGATCTGATCCGAGCGATGGAGACGTCGCGACGACACAAGACACTGGCCGCGTGTTCGACGTAACGCCGCGCGATGATTTGATCCCGGCGATGGAGACGTCGCGATGACACAAGACACTGGCCGCGTGTTCGACGTGACGCCGCGCGATGATCCGATACGAGCGATGGAGACGTCGCGACGACACAAGACACTGGCCGCGTGTTCGACGTGACGCCGCGCGATGATCCGATACGAGCGATGGAGACGTCGCGACGACACAAGACACTGGCCGCTTGTTCGACGTGACGCCGCGCGATGATCCGATCCGAGCAATGGAGACGTCGCGACAACACAAGACACGGGCCGCGTGTTCGACGTGACGCCGCGCGATGATCCGATACGAGCGATGGAGACGTCGCGACGACACAAGACACTGGCCGCGTGTTCGACGTGACGCCGCGCGATGATCCGATACGAGCGATGGAGACGTCGCGACGACACAAGACACTGGCCGCGTGTTCGACGTGACGCCGCGCGATGATCCGATACGAGCGATGGAGACGTCGCGACGACACAAGACACTGGCCGCGTGTTCGACGTGACGCCGCGCGATGATCCGATCCGAGCGATGGAGACGTCGCGACGACACAAGACACTGGCCGCGTGTTCGATGTGACGCCGCGCGATGATCCGATACGAGCGATGGAGACGTCGCGACGACACAAGACACGGGCCGCGTGTTCGACGTGACGCCGCGCGATGATCCGATACGAGCGATGGAGACGTCGCGACGACACAAGACACTGGCCACGTGTTCGATGTGACGCCGCGCGATGATCCGATACGAGCGATGGAGACGTCGCGACGACACAAGACACTGGCCGCGTGTTCGACGTAACGCTGCGCAATGATCAGATCCCAGCGATGGAGACGTCGCAATGACACAAGACACTGGCCACCTGTTTGACGTGACGCCGCGCGATGATCCGATACGAGCGATGGAGACGTCGCGACGACACAAGACACTGGCCGCGTGTTGGACGTGACGCCGCGCAATGTTCCCATCCGAGCGATGGAGACGTCGCGACGACACAAGACACTGGCCGCGCGTTCGACGTGACGCCGCGCGATGATTCGATACGAGCGATGGAGACGTTGCCACGACACAAGACACTGGCCGCGTGTTCGACGTGACGCCGCGCGATGATTCGATACGAGCGATGGAGACGTCGCGACGACACAAGACACTGGCCGCGTGTTCGACGTGACGCCGCGCGATGTTCCCATCCGAGCGATGGAGACGTCGCGACGACACAAGACACTGGCCGCGTGTTCGACGTGACGCCGCGCGATGATCTGATCCGAGCGATGGAGATGTCACGACGACACAAGACACTGGCCGCGTGTTCGACGTGACGCCGCGCGATGATCTGATCCGAGCGATGGAGACGTCGCGACGACACAAGACACTGGCCGCGTGTTCGACGTAACGCCGCGCGATGATTTGATCCCGGCGATGGAGACGTCGCGATGACACAAGACACTGGCTGCGTGTTCGACGTGACGCCGCGCGATGATCAGATCCCAGCGATGGAGACGTCGCGACGACACAAGACACTGGCCGCGTGTTCGACGTGACGCCGCGCGATGCTCCGATACGAGCGATGGAGACGTCGCGATGACACAAGACACTGGCCGCGTGTTCGACGTGACGCCGCGCAATGATCCGATACGAGCGATGGAGACGTCGCGACGACACAAGACACTGGCCGCGTGTTCGACGTGACGCCGCGCGATGATCCGATACGAGCGATGGAGACGTCGCGACGACACAAGACACTGGCCGCGTGTTCGACGTGACGCCGCGCAATGATCCGATACGAGCGATGGAGACGTCGCGACGACACAAGACACTGGCCGCGTGTTCGACGTGACGCCGCGCGATGATCCGATACGAGCGATGGAGACGTCGCGACGACACAAGACACTGGCCGCGTGTTCGACGTGACGCCGCGCGATGATCCGATACGAGCGATGGAGACGTCGCGACGACACAAGACACTGGCCGCGTGTTCGATGTGACGCCGCGCGATGATCCGATACGAGCGATGGAGACGTCGCAACGACACAAGACACGGGCCGCGTGTTCGACGTGACGCCGCGCGATGATCCGATACGAGCGATGGAGACGTCGCGACGACACAAGACACTGGCCACGTGTTCGATGTGACGCCGCGCGATGATCCGATACGAGCGATGGAGACGTCGCGACGACACAAGACACTGGCCGCGTGTTCGACGTAACGCTGCGCAATGATCAGATCCCAGCGATGGAGACGTCGCAATGACACAAGACACTGGCCACCTGTTTGACGTGACGCCGCGCGATGATCCGATACGAGCGATGGAGACGTCGCGACGACACAAGACACTGGCCGCGTGTTGGACGTGACGCCGCGCAATGTTCCCATCCGAGCGATGGAGACGTCGCGACGACACAAGACACTGGCCGCGCGTTCGACGTGACGCCGCGCGATGATTCGATACGAGCGATGGAGACGTTGCCACGACACAAGACACTGGCCGCGTGTTCGACGTGACGCCGCGCGATGATTCGATACGAGCGATGGAGACGTCGCGACGACACAAGACACTGGCCGCGTGTTCGACGTGACGCCGCGCGATGCTCCCAACCGAGCGATGGAGACGTCGCGACGACACAAGACACTGGCCGCGTGTTCGACGTGACGCCGCGCGATGATCTGATCCGAGCGATGGAGATGTCACGACGACACAAGACACTGGCCGCGTGTTCGACGTGACGCCGCGCGATGATCTGATCCGAGCGATGGAGACGTCGCGACGACACAAGACACTGGCCGCGTGTTCGACGTAACGCCGCGCGATGATTTGATCCCGGCGATGGAGACGTCGCGATGACACAAGACACTGGCTGCGTGTTCGACGTGACGCCGCGCGATGATCAGATCCCAGCGATGGAGACGTCGCGACGACACAAGACACTGGCCGCGTGTTCGACGTGACGCCGCGCGATGCTCCGATACGAGCGATGGAGACGTCGCGATGACACAAGACACTGGCCGCGTGTTCGACGTGACGCCGCGCGATGATCCGATACGAGCGATGGAGACGTCGCGACGACACAAGACACTGGCCGCGTGTTCGACGTGACGCCGCGCGATGATCCGATACGAGCGATGGAGACGTCGCGACGACACAAGACACTGGCCGCGTGTTCGACGTGACGCCGCGCAATGATCCGATACGAGCGATGGAGACGTCGCGACGACACAAGACACTGGCCGCGTGTTCGACGTGACGCCGCGCGATGATCCGATACGAGCGATGGAGACGTCGCGACGACACAAGACACTGGCCGCGTGTTCGACGTGACGCCGCGCGATGATCCGATACCAGCGATGGAGACGTCGCGAAGACACAAGACACTGGCCGCCTGTTCGACGTGACGCCGCGCGATGATCCGATACGAGCGATGGAGACGTCGCGACGACACAAGACACTGGCCGCGTGTTCGATGTGACGCCGCGCGATGATCCGATACGAGCGATGGAGACGTCGCGACGACACAAGACACGGGCCGCGTGTTCGACGTGACGCCGCGCGATGATCCGATACGAGCGATGGAGACGTCGCGACGACACAAGACACTGGCCGCGTGTTCGATGTGACGCCGCGCGATGATCCGATACGAGCGATGGAGACGTCGCGACGACACAAGACACTGGCCGCGTGTTCGACGTAACGCTGCGCAATGATCAGATCCCAGCGATGGAGACGTCGCAATGACACAAGACACTGGCCACCTGTTTGACGTGACGCCGCGCGATGATCCGATACGAGCGATGGAGACGTCGCGACGACACAAGACACTGGCCGCGTGTTGGACGTGACGCCGCGCGATGATCCGATCCGAGCGATGGAGACGTCGCGACGACACAAGACACTGGCCGCGCGTTCGACGTGACGCCGCGCGATGATTCGATACGAGCGATGGAGACGTTGCCACGACACAAGACACTGGCCGCGTGTTCGACGTGACGCCGCGCGATGATCCGATACGAGCGATGGAGACGTCGCGACGACACAAGACACTGGCCGCGTGTTCGACGTGACGCCGCGCGATGCTCCCAACCGAGCGATGGAGACGTCGCGACGACACAAGACACTGGCCGCGTGTTCGACGTGACGCCGCGCGATGATCTGATCCGAGCGATGGAGATGTCACGACGACACAAGACACTGGCCGCGTGTTCGACGTGACGCCGCGCGATGATCTGATCCGAGCGATGGAGACGTCGCGACGACACAAGACACTGGCCGCGTGTTCGACGTAACGCCGCGCGATGATTTGATCCCGGCGATGGAGACGTCGCGATGACACAAGACACTGGCTGCGTGTTCGACGTGACGCCGCGCGATGATCAGATCCCAGCGATGGAGACGTCGCGACGACACAAGACACTGGCCGCGTGTTCGACGTGACGCCGCGCGATGCTCCGATACGAGCGATGGAGACGTCGCGATGACACA